>VZRZ01005950.1:313536-392250 GCA_013398175.1 Climacteris rufus | reverse complement strand
TTTTTTTTTTTTTTTTTTTTTTTTAATCTACATCTGCTTAGCTTTCTTGATTGGAAAACTTCTTTTATTTGGCATTCCTTTTAAATCCTCTGCTTGGTAATGCAGGGCAAAGGACTGCATGAAATATGTTACTCTCCTTGAATGCAAGCTTTGGGAAGAATGAAAAGTAAACTCTAGTGCAGGCCTTACTGGAATGCTGAGAAGAAAGCCAGGTGATGACATTCCAAACAGGAAAGGAGGCTAAAGTAAGAAAAATTAAATGAAAAATGGGACTGATGTAAAGAGTTGTGGAGAATGTTTGTTTGTGGTAGTGGATGGCTGTAGCCGTGGTTCAGGCACGGCATCCTCAGCATCCATCTAACATGATACAAACTCAGCCACCTAACTGAGCTCAAGTGCTGAACTGTGCTGTACTGCAGGATTTGCCAAGCCTGAGCCGGAGGTGGAAATTCTGCTTGTTCCTGCCAGGCAGTGGAAAGGGAAGTATGACAGCAGAAACTGTGGGAGCAGCTTCCCGAGTCACTTAGTGGTACGTGGGACTGCATGAGGTCTCCTTTTCAAGGCAAAGCAAGCATTTTGGAGACAAACTGACCTGTCTGACTTTGCCTTGAGACAAATTACGGATATGTTTACACTAGTGATTTGGCTTGCATCTGGCTTAAGTATCTGACACATCCTCTGAGGACCTTCTCCGGTTGCCTTGCAGTGGTTCAGGTCTCAGAGCAGCCTCACTGCAAGAGACCTGAACTCTCCCATTGAAACTACACCGGGACTTCCGCTTTGGGAGCGTTCCCATTCAATTACTGAGCCTTGCACGAAGGATATTGGTTTCTTTAAAGTACCTCTCAGATGTTATCAAATGAGCAGTTCTCACCCACTTTAGCATAAAACCAACGAAGAGCCCCACACCAAATATTTCTGGCAGTTTGTTCTGGAGTGTTGTGTCCTACTTCCCTGTGAAATGTGAGCAAATATTTTTCAGATTTCTATTACAGCGGAGAGCCCTTCAAGATGATAGTTTCTAGCACTTGCAGTAGTTATAGCACCTGAGTGAAACTGAGCGATTTGGCATAGTGTTTTTAACACATCCCAGTCTGTCTGCAGGCTGAGCACTCCATTCTGGTTCAGGCCAATACAGTCACAGACGTAAAAAGGAGCCTGGGGTATAGGAGAAATATAGGAGGTACAAAGACTGGAATTGAAAACAATTGACAATATAAGCAGGTGAAATTGCAACTTGTTAGAGCAGGTTTGGGAGGTCCAATATACCGTGGTGCTCATGACTGTGTCTATTGGAAACGGTGTACTTGAGTTCTTCCCTCTCTGGTGGGAAATTACTTCACAGGCATTTTTAGTCTAAATATAAATGTCTACACTAATGTTTTAGCTATGGCAGAGAATGTGTTTTTGAGGCAAAAGTCACAGCTTTTGCTCTTCACCTCACTTTGTGGTCTAGTCTTGGAGCACTTGAGAATAAATAGGTGAAAACATTTTAGGAGCACACTAACTGCAACCTGGCATTCAGCCACAGGGACCAGGTTGGAGCTACTCCAGCATCTGTAATAGGGTGTTCTGTTTAAAAACAGCCTTTCCCCATCCTATGTAGTTTCAATTTCAAGTGCTTGGCAGCAGCATTTCTATTGGTCTGTGCTCTGCACTGATGTATCTGTAGCTTCTGTAGCAGCTATGTATTTTGCTTTTCCAGAGAAGGATAGTCAGGTAAATTAAAGGACAGGACCAATACCAAAAGAATTAGTTATACAAAGTTCTGTCTCTACAGCTTTCTGCATCATCCTGTTAACTTGGTCACAGTTAACTGATGTCTTCTGATGGTGCACAAGGAGGAAAGGCAGTTTCTGTAAAGAAGGCTTGTTTAGGACTGTGTACAGTTGGCTATCAATTTCACAAACATAGGAGTTATTTCTTAGTGTATATATACCATATGCCTTTTAAGCCTGTATTATATGCCTGTGTCTGTCAAAATGAATTAATAAGTTTCCTATGACCCCAAAACTGATATTATTGGTAATTGCTTAATTGAGCAAGGGCTTCTGTGGCTAGTCAGAGATTGCACTTATAAGGAACAGAAGTTTTCCAATTATTTTTCTTTCTTCTTCCTTTTTTTTTTTTGGTAGTCTTATTCATATATTTGAAAAATAAAATTTAATCCCTACCTTTCATTGTCTTCCAGGATGACTTGAATACTTAGACTTGTCCATGGTGTAGCAAGAATTTGTTACTACAGTGATAATACTTGTACAATCATGTGGGTGTGGAGGTGATACAGATTGGGCCCCTTAGTACAAAGCTGTCCTGTGGTCATGGAAACTGTAGTCCTCTTCCATAGCTCTGGTAGGCAGGTATAAGAGCAAGTCTCTTATTCCTTCTCCCACTCTGCTTTCACAAAGCCATATCCATATCAACACTGGCTTGGATATGTGCCATCAAACAGGTTGTGCCTCTGAAACACTAAAATCAACGTGGGGTTTGTTAATTTTGGGCTTGCTAGGCCTTCATGCTGTCAGTCTTAAAGCAGTCTGAGGAGAACAGATGGGTTGAAGGAGGAAAAGAGGAGTTCTTGCTGAACTTCTTCTTGAAGGAAGAGGAGTGAGGAAGGGAAAGAGATGGTGGTGCTCCCAGAAGATTACATGGAAAGCAGAACATGCCATAAGCACAAATTAGGAAAAGGCCACACAACCTACTTCTAGCTTTTTCATGTAGGACTACAACAATACCTCCAAGGATCTGAGGTAGTCATGTTCTTATTTGAACCTCGTTTGTCCTGACCAACATGTGCTATGTTATACAGGTTACTATCTCAAGGATAAGATCAGTTCATATTACTGAATTATCATGGGTGTCTCTGCTACAAGGCTTCTGGAAACTTATTTAATGTATTTCCTTTTAGAATATTTCCTATCTCTTTATGCTTGTGAGGTAAAGGGTAAGATTATAAAAAATAATAGGGTGCCCACTTTTCTAAGTAGAAAGAGATTCTGAAGGAAGGAGACTTTCAGTGCTGCACTGTGTTAAGAATAAATACTTTATGGCAATCCTGTCAATCATCCTGTCCTGATCTGTATTCCTCTTGTCTCTGCTTTGTTCTTCTTCACCCTTGGTAATGTTGTTGCAGGAACAGTTTTCAGTGGTCTTTATGCTTCTTCTTTCTCTTTTCTTCCCATGTTATCTTTTCCCTTCTTTCCAGTTTTCTCCTATCAAGTCTTTGCTGGCATCCTATTTGTCTGAGACTGGGCACCTAAAAGAAAGTAAAGGTCTGGTTGGACCAAGCAGGAAGTGGCAGAGGAGCACTACAGCACCTTGCACTTTCCTTGTCACTCACTGTTTTTCTGCTTGGTTGAGAAAATACATTTTGTGCAATTACCATATAAAAATGGTTCCTGTGCCATGCTTGAAAGTGTGTTTCATAAGTCTTGCTTACCAGCTGGTATAAGTTCATCAACCCTCAAACCATTCTGTCTGTCTTTGCCTTTTGCAGATCTTTGTCGCTTTTTCTTTGTCATGTTAGTGTGATATTTATGTTGCTGTATCCTTCCTTTCTATGAATGTCCCTGTCACCAAACGCCATCATAGCTTGCTTTCTTGACTGCTTATAGAAGCAGTGTTTGATTTTTGAGGCTACTTGGAGGTATCTTAAGCTACAGAAAGGTGAAAGGAATCTTAATGCAGTCATTTTTACAGTTGTTCACAGCCCTTTTTAACAGAAATTAAAATTTGCTAAGATACTTGGGACTTTTTCCAAGTTGAAGAGTCAGCTGTACCAGTTGCTGGTACATAGGCCTGTCTGGACAACAGATTTGGGAAGATGCCCTAGTGTGGTATTTTTTGTTGTTGTTTGTTTTGGGGTTTTTTTGTTTGTTTGTTTTATTGTGGGGCTTTTTTTTTTTGTGTGTTGTTTGGGTTTTTTTTTTGTTTTTTTTTGGGTTTTTTTTTTTTTTTTTTTTTTTTGGGGGTTTTTTTTTTTTTTGTTGTGTTTTGTTTTTTTTTTTTTTTTTTATTTCACCATGTTGCCATTCACAACTTTTCCTTGAAGAAGAACTTATCCTTCTTTCAACCAGAGCATGGAGTTTGCAATACATATTACAGAACTTAAGAAAACTTTCTGGTTTCTGTGATAAAATACCTTATTTCTTCCACATCTCCTCACTACAGACACTGGTAAAAACAGCACAATCTACCCTGCACATGTCCTTCTGGGCAGCAAATGCATAACCAGAGCTTCCAACAAGGTCATGTACTTGGAGTTGTCCTGATTTCCTGCCTCCTGGGATGCAGAACATCTCACTGAGCAGCAAACAGAAGATGAAATTGTAGGCCATGAAGTTTGCAAAATCACTGCGGTGGGATTTTAGATCCTCTTGTCTGCTGATTAAGTATGTTCCTCATTTATTGTGGTCCCTCTGCAGACTACAGGACCTCAGACAGCCAACAGCTGGTGCATAACACTTCCTATAGGATGCTCATGGTTTTGCAAGTATTGTGCTTCATTACATTGTCCAACTGGCTTACTGCATGGGAGGTCATAATTCTTGAATCCTGCCTTAGTAAAATTACAGAAGAAAATGCAGAAACTCTCGCGTATCCTACTTGCTCTACTTTTGCACTCTCAGAGCTCTACGGGAAAGTTGTCAATTCCATGCCAAAGTAATCTGGTGCAAAGGTGGGGAAAATGGTGCCACATGCAGGAATTTTCTGTTAGATCAGTATGAATCATGTCTGATCTTCACCAGGTTCCTGGGTAAATAAATTGATTTATGCTCCTCCAGCCTGAAAACTGAGTTCGGCTCTTGGTGTCCTTGTCTTAATTTTTTTGGAGGGGGAGGGTCAGTTAACAAACTAAATCTCAAAGTCCTTAGTTTTACATGCTTTCAGGCTGATGCTTGGTGCAAGGTTGTATTCATCTGATGGCTGAATTAACTGCTTGGTCCAAGCAAATACGACAGATGTTGGAAAGGTAGGGGAATGGATAGAACAAGAATCTCTGGTGTAATTCTGTTGACATTGTAGGTCTGTATGTAACCTATTGATAGGATGGTGTTTCTTCCCCAGAAACTGCTGTTTGTTAGGAATCAGTAGGGCTCTAAAGGAAATCTAGACTGAAGTTAACTTTGGTGGCAAGGGAATACTTCATCTTTGCATTTTAATTTGTACCCCCCACTCATCTCTAGGCAATGGGATGGAAACCAAGATAGGAGGGCAAAAGCACATCGGCCATTCACTTTTGGAAATAGTAATATTGGGGTTTTTCCCTGAAATTTCTGCAGTGATTGGTCTGGGAGCTAGTCAGGAAACCTCTTTGGATTTTATGCATCTAGCCTTGTAGGATTTATTCTCAACTTGAAGGATTGTTGCTACGAGGTGTGATGTTTTATTTAGATCAGACTTCCTTGCAGTACAAGCTGTTGCACAGTGTGTCTGGAAACAGAACAAGTGGGCCAGAAACATTCCACTGCAAACCATGTAGACATATATGAGCCACCCAGATGAAGCTGCTGTTCTCCTGGATGAACTCATTAGTGGTCAAGTGTAAGTTCATGAAAAGTGACTACAAATTATGCCTTTTTATAATGAATGAAGGAGGGGGGGTGGAGGAAGTTGCTGTGGGTTGAAGACTGTTTTCAAGCATGAGACTTCATTTTTAGCTGATACGTCATCTACTCAGACCCATTCTGGATAAAATACACTTTTGTCAACATGTAAAGTGAGCTTGTTAAGGATGGAAACACTATAGACAGAGACAAGACTGATTCCTGTTGAATTTACTGATCTGATTACATTTCTAGAAGTTTATGATATTCTAGGTTGTGAAGAGCCTCCTCTATTTTTTAACTTTGTATTTATTATTAGAAATAGAATGTACCCAGTGAAGTCTTCGCTAGTGATCTAAAGTGACTTCATATGGTTTTGTCCTCTACATCTTTCAACACTGTAATAGAGCAGAGCTAATAGATATTGGTAGAAGTAGATTATTGTCGGAGTTCTGCATGCAAAGTGTGTCCGTATGCATGAACATATCCTTTGTTAAATTTCTGGGATTTAGTTTGCTTTGAACAGTCAGGTAGAGAACCGTAGCCTTTATCTTTTAAAGGGCAGAGATCTACAATGACAGGTGGAGATGCTTCTACAATGCTGAGTTTTGGTTTGATATTAGTTTCATCAAACTGTGGGTGATCACTGAGCAAAAATCTGCAGAGGAATTACAGTGTGTAGGCTAAATTGGGTGGTGTTAGAGGTAACTTGCCATGTGAGATTTGAAAAGTAAGTTTTCTTGAACCCAAATACAACCCTATGTGACTTTCTCTTATGAGAATTGTAAGACTCTCTTGATCTTTCCTTGTATCGGTAATGCTTTAAAGAGTCAGTAATGGACTGAGGTGCTAAGTTAGAACTACAAAATTAGAGACTTTCAAAGCACTGATCTGTAACTTGAGAGAAGCTGGGGGTTTTGTGCTCTCTGACCCCCCAACTCTGCTGTTATTTTAACCTTTTATTCAGGGCTCTTTTTATTGCTTAATTGTGCTGTATGTGCTCATGCTGACAGAACCAAATTCAGTTAAATTTTACTTCATATCTAGCCTCCTAATGAAATACAGAAATGTAAAATGTCAATGTGTGACGGAGATTAGGAGAGGAAAAATCTTATTACCTGTGACAGTGTGACTGAAGTCAAGTCTTGCTTATTAGTGTCATCAAACAAGTGTGACATTTTGTTCCAAGATTTTCTCCTAAAGAATGCTTGATGTTGAATTCAGCCTTGTTTTGGGCACATGGAAATGAAAATACCCTTCTGTACTGAGATGGGAAACTGAGCTCACACAAAACAGGACTCCACTATTAATCTCTAAGGTAAGTCCTGCCAGGGCCTGCATCTGTTGGAGTCAGTAAAAGCCACTTCTGAGCCTACACAAAGCTTTTGAACTGCATGGAACAGGTGACCTGTTCTTGAAAGCTTCTTTTGGCATTAGAGCCATTTCTCAGCATGTCTTCTGAGTTGGAGAGGTCTGAGGTATAGCATTGTACTTGCTATAACATTCAAAGATCTATAAATGATTATGCTGTAACTGAGATGGCTGAAGATCTTCTGGTTTTACTAGTATTTTTAATACACTTGAAGTGAGTTTTATGCCCCTTTTGAGCATGAATGCAAGTTGGAAGATGAAAGTACGTATGTGTCTCTTCCATGTGGTAGCTGGATAAACAATACTTGCTTAGAATTAGAATGTCTTACCAAACTGGGGTCCTAGAGTTGTTGGGGTTTTATTTGTATTTGGGGGTTTTGTGTGTTGTATTGATATTGGCATGACTCTTGTAGACTCTTATTTTTTAATTGTAGGACCACAATATGACTTGTTTATGCTCAGATTTCATGGTGGAGGCTTTTGGGTGGGAGCGGTGGGAAGAGATGAGATAGAATTATTGTGTTCCATCCTAAAGTTAAGCTTGTTTCTTGGGAAATGCCACAAAGTATATAGGAATTTATTGAGAACTTGATAGCTTAAACTGATAAAATAGCAGGGATTTGGGCACCCTGGCTATTGTATTTCTATAGCACTATAGTATGATGAGGATTTGGGTATAACTCAGGATATCTGAGTTCTCCCCATAAATGTGACTCTGGGGGAAGCAGAGAATAAAAGGCTGGAAGGGACCTCAGACTACCTCCAGCGCAACCTCCTGCCCACAGCAGGGTCAGCTTTGAGGTCAGGCTTCTCAGGGCTTCATTCAGTTGGGGCTTGAAATCTCAAAGAACAGAGACTGCACAGTCTCTGTGGGCAACCTGTGTCACTGCCTGACTGTCTTCTTGGTGGAAAAAATTTTGCCTCGTGTCCAGGCTGAACCTCTCCTGTTTTAAGTTTCTGTTGTTTTTCACCTTCCTGTTCTACACTGCTCTAAAGAGTCCATCTCTTGACTTGTCAGTGACATCCCCATAGACACTGGAGGAGTTGTTAGGTCCTTCCAAAGCTTTTGCTGCCTGGGACTGAACAAGCTCATCTCCCACAGCCTCACCCCATCTTCTCTTTGCTTAACTCTCTACAATTTATTGGTGTCTTTTGTGTATTGCTGGGGCCCCAACTAGACAGTGTCTAAATATGGCCCAGAGTGCTGACTAGAGGAAGATAATCTCTTCCCTCAATCTACTTACTGGCTCTGTTTGTATTCAAGCAGCCCAGAGTGCTGTTGTCTGTCTTTGCACCCTGCTGGCTTGCAGCCAGCTTGCTATCCTCCAGGACTTCAGGGGACATTTCATAATGTATATCAGCTATTCTTCCCCTTCCTAATTCTAGTTATCACAGATTGGCATTCGAGATACAGAAGCATTAACATTCCCATCAGTAAAAGTAAAAGGAATATACAGTAGCAAAACACTTATGGTGACATAAGGCTCAAGCCTATTGTCCCTCACAAATAAATAAATGTAGGGTTTTGAGGTGAATGAGGGGTAGGTGGCAACCCAGGATACCACTGGAAAGAAAAGTTGCGACCTGAAAGCAACATCATGATGGTGACATTCAGAAGAATGTACTTTAAAACTGTAACAACTAAACTTAAAAATAAATTACTTAGTTTTGGGGTTTTTTTGGCAATTTAATAATCCACATAAACAAAGTACTATATTAATCTCACTCACATTAATGTTTCTGACTTTTTTTCCACACCTATTCTTTCCTTATAATATAAATTGAAAAGTGTTTTCACTCATATGGCCAAGTGAGCCACTAGCTTGAAAAACAAAGATTGTGAAGGAAAACTACCTTGGGTTTGAACTTTACTCTGAAAGTATGGTGATTTATATTAAATAACACAACTTTTCCCCTCAGCTGAATCTGCAGCTTTTTTGAAGACAAACAAAGCAAACCCTCAGCTTCAGATAAAGAGGTGACTTTTAAAGCTACTTTTGATTTCTTTCAGCCTCCAGCAACTGTTAACCTTTGAGATTGATGCATGTTTTGCTGTACTACTAAAAAGATCATAGAGTCACAAGAAATTCAAATAGTTGATGTTTATTTAAGGAAAGCTTTATCTATATTTTGAGACAGATCTTGCAATAGTTTTGCTGTTCTATGTGGTTTTAGTAGTAATGCTTCTCTTCCAAGAAAAGCTGTGATTAGCTTCAGGAGGGGAAACTGATGTCTAGTTTAAAATAAACTGGATGAAACAATTGGCACTGAATGGGCGTGTGGGTGTGTTATTGGAGGGAGGAGGAAGCTGCTTTGTGGAAGTGGTGTGGTATGGGATAAAGTCCTCAAAGCTTGAGAACTTGAGTGTAGGGGAAATCCAAACTATATCCTCACCCCATCATTCTCAATCTAGAGCCTTAAAACATGCCAAAGAGCAAATTTCAAATATTGAATCAAGAGGTTTTCTGTAGTGGATCTGTGTTGTAGGTGCAAGCTATTTCTACGGAGTTAATGGAAGATTGCTAATGAAGTCAAATCTAGTCTCAAACTTTCTTCAGCTGTATGACTTAAAATTGGAAAAGGCTGAAAAACTGACTTCAAAGAGAAGTATGTTCAGGGTTCCTTAGTGAGAAAATGTGTGTATAGCATGAAGCTGAAGCATTTTTTTAAGCTGTAAAAAACACAGCTATGAGTTCTTGTGAGTGAAACCATGTAAAAGCACAAACTCAAGCTCTGAGCAGTGGGTGGCTGCTGTGGTCAACCAGCTACTCCCCAGCACCTGCTGGCTCTGGATGTCCTGCTGTGGAGTCTTCAGTCTTCATTTTGGCTCTGGATGTCCTGCTGTTGAGTCTTCAGTCTTCATTTTGCATTTCAGTCTCCCCAATTCCATAATATGGTCAACTTCTCAACTACATTGTATAATTGTTGTGCCTTCTCTTTCAACAAACTCATAAACATTTATTAACATAATTATCTTATCTAACACTTGTAGGAATCTTTTCTCCTGTGTCTGTCTTTCCTACAAGTGGACCTTGAAAGCCTTCCTGATCTGCAGACATCCAGCTTGCTGAGGAAGGTCTTTCCTGAAGAAAACAGGAGGCTGGAAGTCAAGTCCTTCTCCCTGACTAAAAATGAGTGTGTGGCTTTGATTTTTTTTTTACTTTTTTTTCTAGGCACACCTAATGGCAAATGAGTTTTTGGGTAAACTCTGAAGTGTTGATAGAACATGTCGTCTTAAGCTATAGCTGTTTTTCTTGTTCACTGAGATACTATAACAACCTTGCTGGAAGTAGAGTTTCACTTAATACATTTTGAGATAAAAAGAGATTGGCAGAATTTAGGTCTTGTGGCTCTATAGATTTATAAATATTTGAACTTGCTCAGCTGTAAATTGTGGTAACAATCTTTTTAAAGATTAGAAATACTGTTTTCTTCACAGAAAATCTTTACAGAACTCCTCTAGAGGATCACATTTGGAGGTATATGGAAATAGGAAATGCTGCCCTCCAGTCCTACTTGGTTAAAGAAGACTGTAAATTCTCCCCTTCTGATTTGATTTCTCAGTCTAGCCTGGATGTAAATACCTTGATGCCACGTGTATATGTGTGTCCACAGAAGTGAATTGTTGCAAGAATCACAGAGCATGGCCTTGGTTTCTATCCCTGACAACAGCTTTCAGAAAGGCCATCTGCCACACATAAAAATTAAAGCTTTACCTTATGAACCAAGACAGCAGCACAGATTCTTTGTACTTTTATTTGACCTGGAAGTCTTGCCTCGAGATCCTGAAGCATTCTTATTAACAGAGTCAGGTGGAATTTGCTTGCTTTGTGCCCCAGTGGAGGAAACTGCTTTTGAGGCCATGGCTTCCTATGGGCCCACTTATTAGCTGGGCCTGTGCTGTAGGGAAGTGGCTGTTGAACTTGCATGGTGAACTGTTTCTCTCCAAGCTGAAGGACTTTGATATTGACTTGTATGGAATCAGATCTTCAGCTGTAAAGCTTCTTTCAGTAGACATCCCCCCACACATTTTAATTAAAAATGAGAGAGCAAGGAGAATTTATTCTTACTATTTCAAGTGTGGGCTTTTAAAAAGATCCAAAATAGACACTTTTAACCACTTGTCATGCTTTTTGTGTCACTTAGTTTTCTGGTTTTTTTTAAACCAACTACCTTCCTTTGAGTTTAGCTTTTGCACAGAAGTCAAGGGTTTCTGAACAGCTATGGAGACTTAAATAGAATTTTTGAAAGAGTCTAATTTTTAATGAGCATTCAAAACAAATTTATAATTGGCTGTAGCTAGTAACTATTCTTGAAGAGATAGTATCTGGAAGCTCCTACCACACCATGCATTGATGAGGCATTTCTGGAGTTGGAGCAAGTGGAACTTCTCTTCTCTTTGAAGCAATAATAACAAAGCAGCATTATTTCCAGCAAGGACTTTGGTCAGAATCAAGAAGGAGCTGAACTCAGAGGCTGAGAGTAGCATGCACTTTTAGAGCAGGTTGATTTGACAGCTTCTGGCACTTCTGGTGTGTTCCTTACACTGATGCCCTTATGGGTCAAATTTTGTGGTGAAGCTTCCGTTGTTCGAGTTGATGCTAAAACGCTGAGACTCAACTGTGAGAATCTTTCACAAACTGTATCTTTTAAACAGCAAATTATTAGACTGGAGAAGAGGAGCAGGTTACATCCCCTCCAGTTTTTGCCTATCTCCTGTGCTCCCTGTGCTCACTGCCATAGAAGACCTATCAAAAGCTGTAGCAGGAAGTGTTTGCAGCCTGCCTCTTGTGTTCATTAATGAACCAGAGTTAGCATCTCTCTGCCCTTGCAAGCAGGTGTCACTGCAGCCAGCACCAATTACAGCTGTATTCAGGGGACAGCAACAGGATTCAGCCAGTCAAAAACAATATAAATGAAGGAAGCTTTCACAGTGCAGGGATTATGTATTTTTAGCAAGCTGTATGTGATGTAATCCAACAAGATAACTGTATTTTTCCGAACTTAAATGCTTCTTCTGTTCCTGTCAGCAGGCAATAGCACAATATAAAACTTCTAAGTTACAAAGAGGAAAGAATATGATAAAATGGCAGGACAATAAGATTTTTATCCCATTAGTGCTGATAGGTATTATAGATGAAAATAGGTCTAAGGTCCTCTAGATTTGTAACTTTGTGACAAAGAGGTTAGATTTCTTAAAGCCTTCAGTACTTTTCAGCATACATTGCTAATGAAAAATGGGCTCTCAACTGATTTCTTAACAGCAGAACTTTCATTCAGGCCTTTGAGTGGTTTGCACTAGCACAGAGCTTTAAAGTATGATCTTGTTCCCTTTAAGTCTTGGATTAAGTTGTCCCAATGACAGACATGTAGCAGCATCCGATTTTCTGGCAGCAAGTAAAAATGTTTTGCTTCCTTTTACAGGATATGAAATACAGTAATTTAAGAAGTCTGCATCTTTTAGGCAAATATCACTTGCATTTGAATACTTGATTTTAGAAAACTAAAGTAAAGAGGTGGTGACAGGGGAGAGTCTACAGTACACAGAGAGTGTTATATTTATGATGTTTCTTCGTGAATTCTTCCTGTTCTCCTCTACTGGAACTATGTGGTAATGATAATGGTCATTGTTTGTAGGACACCAGATCATATACCAGGGGTCAGCTGGTCAACTGACCAGGGGTCAGCTTGGTCAACTGTATTGTAAAATCTCTGAATTCAAGAAGTGCTTCAACAACACTCTCAGCACGTGGTGTGATTCTTGGGGTGTCCTGTACAGGGCCAGGAGTTGGACCTGATGATCCTTGTGGGTCCCTTCCAACTGAGAATGTTTTCTTATTCCATGATATGTATTATGCAAATTATAGTGAAGAGAGGGCTTCTAACAGCAGAGTGAACTGTCTCTTGAAGATGCTACTTGGGAGCTGCTGTGAACCAGACAAGTGTGTGAAGAACACAAGAAGTGTTTGAAAATGTCTAGATATCTCTTCAAGCTTTCTCACTTATTTCTGTATTCTCATTCAAGCTTTTTACTTCTCTGGAAATAGACACGAGTAGTATAGTCTGGTCAAAGTATGTACTCAGGCTGAAGTGTGAACAAGTTATGATTTTTCATTTTGTTTTTATTGATGTGATTTTTTTCTTAATGTCTTTCCCATGTATTTCCATAGATGTTTGTTTCAAGAGCAATTTAAAAAAACTGAAGTGTCCTCCTTTTTTTTCCTATCAGTAAATAAGTCTCAATTCTATTTCTACAGCACTGATATCGTCCGTGAAGACAAAATCATCAGTGATCAATAGATTACGGCTCTAGCAACACAAACCAAACCATCACAATGAAACACTTCCTGAGGTAACTGTTCTGTATTTTCTCAAAAGTGTTAAATTATTCTAATTACTTTTATGCTGCAGTGAGCTAAGTGGTTTAGCTGTTACAAGTATTGCAGAAGGTGTAAACTAGTTTATACTAGATTGCTTTCTGTTCACCAAATTTCACTATATAATTAAAGCTATTTTAATTTAAATTTTCCTTTGCAGTTCTTTATGGAAGGAAAGAATGTGAGAACTGTCTTGTGGGATTGGAGCAGTGATGTATTAAATCTGTAGTGCCTGATATGTCAGGGGAAATAGAAAAAATAGTAACATAGAACAGGGCTTGAAAAATGTCGGGTTTTTTCCTTCCCTTTCTTGTCCATTGTCTGGATCTTTGGAGTGTTCTTTGTGAAAGCAGAGAAGGGGAGATGCTTGCTGAAGATGTGCAAGTGTTTTTGAAGCTGATCATGCTCAATTTGCAGGAGAAACGTCAATTACTTACTCCTACATATGACTTGCAGTTGTTTCTCTATAAACCAGGGATAGTGTCACAATAAGGACACGAAAAGAAGGACATGGACACCTGCTAAAGGATCAACGAACAACTGGGCCCTGAATGGGTCGGGGTTTATTTTATATGTGTCTCAGAAACCACAGTGGATTGGAGGGACAACTCACTGCCCCTCAATCACACTGGTCAAAGGAAATATCCATCAAACTTCTCCGCCCAGGAGAAAGGAATGTAAATAATAAACTATCATTACAAAAACATGGCTATGTTTACATAGAATGTATGAGAAACAGTTACAGAAGAATGCAAACATCAGAACTGCAAAACTCAGGGCAACAGGATAGAATGGGGGACTTGCAGACAACAGATAGAGGTGCAGAAATCCCATGTTTTCTTTGTTCTGTAGTCAGTGGAGGGAGTTAAGCACTTCTCACAACTAGCAGAGATCAAGAGCTTAATTTGTGTATAAAGCAAAGAAATCATATTCTGTCTGGATGGGAGGAATCTTTTCAAGAGGACTAAAACATATGCTTCTGTACGGAGCATCTGTTACTATATTTTTCTCCCTTTTTAGTCTGTTTATAGCAAAGAATCTTACACACTCTGGATATCAGCATCATTAAGTCTAGCTTGATCATCTGTAATGATTTTACTGCAAAGCCAGACTTGGCTTAAACATTTCTGTGGAGTGTTTGGGCTAACTTCTTCAGGTATCTTGAACCAGCTGCAAAAGGACTCTGGAAGCGGAACACACAGACCAAAAGTGTAAGGCAATTATTTGTTCGCTAACATCCACAAAAGACGGGCTAAACCTGTACTTACGACCCTGACAGGCATCAGCCAGGAGGGAAAGAATTAACCCTTTCAGCTCCGTGCCCCAGGTCCTGGATTGTCCCAGCTAACTCCATTGGTACTGGTCCAGTGACCCCAAAGTTCACAACTAGCCTGACTAACATCCCTGCACTGTTTTGTCACTTTACAATTTTATGACAAGTCATGCCAGAGCCTTCCTTCTGGAATCCTTCTAGTTATTTCCTTCTCAACAGTCCTGCCTCTATAATTTTCACCTTTCTTTCTCTGTATACACTTGTTCAGCAGCCTGACCCAAGCACACAAATTGGTGCCATATGGGATTTAGGTTATGAGTCCTTCATAAAATGGACTCTACCATCCTGTGAGTGGAGTGGGAGCCTCTGGCTGAGATCGCAGAAGGTGTTACAGCTTGCGCCCATAATGGTCTGTTACTTTCTGAACAAAAAGTAATTTTGCTCCCTCCTGATGGAGAAGCTGGGCTGCTGAAAACTTCTAAGCTGACAGTTCTCTTCCTCTTAAACTGCCTGTTCTGCTTGCCTTTGGCTGTTCCAGCCCCTTGGTGATTTTTCCATGTTGGAAAAAGCATGCTGTTTTGAATATGTGGGTTCTTGAGGCTGTCTTTCTAGAAGAAACTATCTCCTTCTAGAAGAAACTATCTCCTACTTCTCTTCATGGTATTTCTGAAGTCAGTGAATCCTTGAAGATTTGAGAAGTCTTGGTGTTGCTAGATTCTCTCAAGTAGTCAAGGTAGACCTTCTGCTTACCTAAACAGCACAGTCTAGGACTTTGTTATGGAAAGGCCAGTATTCCAAAAGCTGAACAGAAAGTTGGATTAAGGGGTGGGGAGCGGGGGAATATAGAGAGCCTAAAATATGAACACATTGTTAAAATAGGAAAGCTATTTCTGTTTACTTGCAAGCATCTGGGTTTTCTCATATTATGTTAATCCTTTGAACTGAACTGATGAGAGTACTATCCTCCCCATATTTTGTAAATATAGAAGAAAAACAGAGAGGTTAAGAAATAAACTGGGGTCATCCTCCAAGAAAGTACTTAGTGGGGATAGTGAGTTCTGCTGTATGTGTTGCAACCTGTGGTTTCAGGTTTGTGTGATGGGGAATAATGCAAAGTGTGGAGTGTGGGGATATATATATGTGTGAGACAAGGATATTAAGCCTTCCAGCTTGGAAATCAGTTGGAAAATAAACAAGTTAATGTATATTGTGTCCCCAGTGTTTGTCTGTTACCAATAGCAGCAGCCACCTGGGAGCTTAAAGCGTCCTTAACTGCTTGTGAAAATCAAACGTGGGGCTGAAATGTGGTATTCTGATGGCAGGGACTGCCCAGTGGCACAGTGTTTTCCTTGTTGCACAACATGGAACAGACACCAGAGGAGCTGATGCTGATGGCATAGATTATCTCTGTGTTTAAAAACAATGACTTCAGTCTGCACAAACTGCAAGTCATTTTGTTGATTGTAACATGGAAAATGCCATAAAACAGACGGAGAGAGGAACAGGGCTTTCATCTCTGAAGTTATGATAACCTCGACTTCACTTCCTGAGTAGTGACAGTACTTTACCTGTAGCAACTTCATGAAGCAGATACTCACCTGGAGAACCAAGGAGAACTTTGAACAGAGTACTTCAAATCCAGCTTGTTGTAAGAGAAGACTCTCAGCTGTAAGCAGACTTGCCATTCAGCTCTGAGTTAGGTTTGTGTACTGGAAGCACACTATAGTCTCTGCTGCTACTCTGAAAGGACATGCTGCATCAGGGGTCTCCGGTTTTTTCTGGGGTTGGTCTTCTAAACAAAACGCTGCAGATGTGACTACAGATAATGAGGAATTAGTGTAATCTGCATGCTGCTTTTTCTGTGCCTACTACTCATCTGTTGGACCTTTGACATGACTTTTTATAATCAGCTTGACATCTCCTGTGTGTCCTTTAACAGTCTGTTTTGTGTTTATTATCAGTGAAATTGTCTTTTTTTCCTAGACCTTTCCATGAAAGAAGTCTTGTTTAGTCTTCTACTATTCTGTGTTTAGTGAGGTTGAAAGACTGCCCTAGAAATCATTGAGTCCTATCCCATTGCTCAAAGCAGGGTCAGCTATAGCAAGTTGCTCAGGGCTGCATCCAGTCACATTTTTAACACCTCCAAGGATGGAGATTCTGCAGCCTCTCTTAAAGACCAATTCTATTTGTTTAGAATCATAAAATTCCTTAGGCTGGAAAAGACTTTTAAGATCATTCAATGCAATCATTAACCCAGCACATGTTTAAACCGTATCACCTGGGTGCCACATCTATGTGTCCTTTAAATATCTTCATGAATGGTGATTCTACCACCTCCCTGAGCAGCCTCTTCCAATTCTTGACAATTTTTTTGTGAAGAAATTTTTAATAATTTTCAGTCTAAACCTCCTCTGGCCCGACATGAAGCCGTTTGCTCTTGTCCTGGGAGAATGACCTCCACCTGGTTACACCCTATTTTCAGGCAGTTGTAGAGAGCGATGAGGTCCCCCCCAAGCATCCTTTTCTCCAGGTTAAATGAGCCCCAACTCCTTCAGCTGCTCCCCACAGGACTTGTGCTCCAGATCCTTTCCCCATTCTGCTGCCCTTCTCTGGGCACACTCCAACCCCTCAATGTCTTTCTTGCCATGAGGGGCCCAGAGCTGAATACAGGATTTGAGATGTGACCTCAGCAGTGTCAAGTACAGGATGACAGTCACTGCCCTGGTCCTGCTGGCCACACCATTGCTGACCCAGGCCAGGATATCCTTGGCCTTCTTGGTCACCTGGGCACAGCTGGCTCATGTTCAGCCACTGTCGATCAGCACCCCCAGGTCCTTTTCCCCTGGGCAGCTTCCCAGTCACTCTTCCCCCAGCCTGGGGCACTGCCTGGGGTTGTCGTAACTCAGGTGCAGGACCCAGCATTTGGTCTTGTTGAACCTCATACCATTGGCCTCAGCCCTTTGATCCAGCCTGTCCAGATCCCTCTACAGAGCCATCCTATCATCTACTAGATCATCACTCCCACACAACTTGGTTGGAGAAGGAGTCTGTCTATTAAACAGTCTAGTATCTGGAGTAACTCTAAATCCCTAAATTTAGATGCTTATGCTCACATCTCTAATTCAAGGCGATGTCCAAATGAAAACATCTGGTTTAGGTTTCTTTTCTTCCTCAGCTTGCTTGGCTATGAATTATTTCTGAAGTCTGAAATATTACTTATGAAATAATAAAACTGTTTCTCAGTTAAATACTTAATCTTCCAGTGCTTTTGCTTTTTTTTATGAAGGGGTTCTGAAGATTCTGTTAGTAACACTTCTACTTTGACTTACATGTCTGAAATAATAACAACTTGGAGAACCAACTGTAGTAGATGCTTAATTTTTTCCAGTAACTCCTAGAAACTTGACACCTTCTCTTGATCTACTGCAAAGCAGTCTGTAAGCACTAGCAGATATTAAGCATGAGTCCTGTTACTGGAGTCATATCAGATAAAATGAAAATCAAATTGGCAAACAGCAAGAGCACCGAACGTGTGGAAAGCTGCTGTTAAAAACTATTCTTATGTCTTCCTTGGTTGCCACGGTGAGTTCCCTCCATGTCTAAATAGGGAAATAAGATTTCAGTTGTCAAGTCTGCAAAGGCACAGAATGAAAGCAATTTCTTGTGTTTTAAAGGAGATAATAGCATTTTGCCTATGGCAGAAATGGTGATTGGTACATCACTTCTTGGTTGACCTTGTAGACACACTGTAAGTTATGCACATAAACCAGAGATAGTCAAGTTAATGAGCTCCTAACAGGGTTGTAGCACTTGCTTACTCACCCATTTGGACAGCTTATCAGCCATGACTAGTGTGTCCTTGACTTCTCAAACCATAATTGGAATTCTCAGAAAAGAAATATTGATGTATAATGTGCTCTCTTTTGAGATGAGTATGTCCTTCAGGAAAAAAAGTTGTGTAAGAATCTTTAATACCCAAAGGAGCTAAAACAGGACACACAGAAAAGAAAATTATGTGTAAGTGTACTCTGTGACTTTTATTTCATTTTTTTCAACTAGTGGTTTTGAGGGTGTGGGGTTTTTTGTTTTGGTTTTGGGATAGTTTTGTGTTTGTTTTGTGTTGGAATTTGGGGTGGTTTTTTAGGGCTGGGTTTTTTGTTGGTGGTTTTGATATTTTTTTTAGGGGTTTGCTTGCTTTCCCCCAATTTTAAGTGCAGTAACTAGCATTGAGTATCTAGCTGAAGTTTTCATTTTACCCAGAGTACCTATGTTTGTTACTAGCTCTGAAAATGCTACGGTTCCAAAATTATTGAATAAGCACGTTCTATCTTATTAGTTTCAAAAATGCCGCACAGTAATTAATCTTTACTTCCCTTCAGGAAGTACTTCATGTTGCATTATACATATGTATTGCTATTTAGGCGAAGAGATCACACAGGAAAGAGCTTCACAGAAATATTAGGCAATTTTGGAAACTTTTGCTCAATTTTGCTTCTGACAGTTTATAATGGAGAAAGCTGTCTAGACCCAGACACCTTTAAAAAATCAGATTTCATGAAAATGTGATGTCATACTGTCATTGGAGAGAGATGTACATTCTGATAGCCATCACGTGTGCCATTTCCTTCACACTGTCCCAGCATGAGCTGGGCTAGTCAAGGGCAAACCTGGAAACCTCTTGTTGAAAACCACTTATGTCCTTCCCTTTGCAATGTTGGGGTATGAAACAACATGCTTACTCCTTTCTGCTGGTTGCTGGTTTCTTTCCCCAGGCAGAGCACCACGTGCTTTGGAGAATAGAAGCACTGTCACGGCAGCAGCAGTACTCTTAGTTCTCTTTTTCCCTCTAAATTTCTCTTTGTCTTTCAAGGATCCTAGCAATGGTAGAAACCCCTTTCTTCAGCCCCTTCCTCATGGAAGAGAGCTCTCCAGAATCTCTGCTGAGCCCCATCATTGCGATAGAGTTTGGTTGCTTGACTGGTTTTGTCATAGAGCATTCTTGGCAAGGGAACTGACTGTCAATTTGACATCTTATTATGCAATTTTTTCTTTGTTTTACTTGAATAAATGTTCATATGAACTGTTGTAATACACATATAAACAAAACTATGCAGGTCCATACAGCTGTTGTAATACAGGAGGAGAAGAAGCTTGTATTGAAATGGGAAAGAGTGTGAGTCTCTGAGGAACACTTTAATGTCTGTAATATTTCTGTGTTAGACCTCACCTCAGGATCTGAAATGATGTTGTACATGACCACACAAACTGTTTTCTGTGGTGAGAAACCTGCAAAGGCAAGCAGGTGCAGAAAAAACCCACAAAACAAACAAACAAGGACAACAAACCAAAGGAAAAAAAAAACAAAATCAGGGAAGATTGAGTGGAATTTAACTCTAAAAAACCCAGAAATTAGTGTGACTGTGCTGCAGTCAAACACGTGGCTCATACTGTGCTTTTGCGGGGTTCCTGTTCGTGATACACCATGTTTTGTTTTATAGTGCATAGGGGCTAGCATGAAACTTATCTTCCATAATCATTAGTTTGCTTTTATTACAGGATTTCTGCTAGCAAGAATTCCCTTTTATAAACAGCTTGTGTTACTTTTTATGTCTTTCATGTTACAAGTGGAAGATTTCAACTATTATACGCTTGAGATGGATGAGTAGTAGAAAATTGAAGGTACCCACAAAGGCTAACTTTCTTCCACAAGCTACCTAGGCAAAATTAGTGTGTGTTTGTTTTATTAGTAATAGCTGCTAAATATATTTTAGTTAATCACAGAAGTGTGTTTGTGTGCTGTAGTGTCATGTTTTTAGTAGATGCATTTTTATTAATCTTTGTGCAAACCACAGCCAAAGCAGAACTTCGGTGGAGAAAGTGGAGGCAACTATGTGGTCACAGCTCTATCCCATTTGGAGTTTATAATTTGATTTTCAAATCTGTCGTTGAGTCTAAGGCAAAGGCACGCAATTCAAATGCACCTAGTACCTTCCCTCCTCTAAGCCCTCAAAACTTATCCACAACACACAGTACTCAACTATCCACAATATAGTACTCAAAATGTTTTTTTAATGAAATGGGTTGTCATGTTTCAGCTTTGGAGGCAACCAAGTATGGGCATGAACTTTCTTAAGGGACATACAGTTTTTATAGGAGCTGTCTTGCTCATGAAAAGGAACTCTTCTTACAAAGACTGAAGTTCATGAAGCTGAGTTTTTCCTCTCATCTTCTATATAAATGAGCTCTCTGTATTTTTGCTTTAAAAGAGACCTAACATTTGGAAACAAACCAGACCAAAAGAAAGTAACTCTGATTTCCGCTACAAATATACGATGAAAACTCAGGACTGTTTTACCATACTCCACCTTTCAGTTTCGTGTTTTTCTGTGCTTTTAGCCCGACTACAGAGCTGAGTTGTGCTGAGAAAACTAAGGAATGGGTATAGGTTATATTTGAATTATTCAGGGAAGGTGCACTAGTCAAATCTGTGAAGGTTGATATCAAATGTCTAGTGTAAAACCAAAATGCCCAATGTTAGCCTGTAGGGTTTTCCAAACCACTGTTAAAGGTTGCAGTTGAAGCTATTAGTTGACTTTATTTGAGAATAACTCTTTAATAAACTTACATCCCAGGACCAGCTGGATGCAGTTTTGAGCAACTTGGTCTAGTGGAAGACATCCCTGCCCATGGCAGGGGATTTGGAACAAGATGATCTTTAAGGTCCCTTCCAACCCAAATAATTCTATGTTGGTTCTGTGATTCTGCTTCTGAGTGCTGGAAACTTAAAGAATGGTGGCTTGCCTGATGATGGCCTTACCTTCTGGTAACTGGTGTTGTTCTTAGTACTGAAGGTGATAACCTGCTGTGAAACACAAATTAATTCCTCACAGTAGTGTGCTTTGGCACATCTTGCAGCAGGCATGAGTGGGTACCCAAATACATTGATATCAGTACCTGAATTTTTTTTCTTGTCTAAGACTTGATTGCATCATGGGACTGATTCCTCATTCTTCAGGTGTCACTTTGTGTCTAAAATAGAGGCTTCCTGTTACAAAAAAACCAAGGAGGTTTGCCTGCATGCAGGCGTTTGGGAGTGTTAAGTGAATTAACTAAAAGTGTGAAGATAAAGTGGATGCTTTTAAAGCATGTTAAATACTTGTGTGGATGCTTTCCATCTAGACATAAAATATCTTTAGTTCCCATAGCTTAATCCCCCTTCAAAGATGATTAAGCTGACACTAACATAAAGCAGATTAAACTCCTGTGTGGACATTAACACGTGTTAACTCATCTTCCCTTCCTTGAACGTCCTTCCACACCATGCCCTTCAGGAGGTTTTTAGGAAGTGATGGCACTCTTGAAACTTTATATATATGCATATACATATAAATAACTGATTTGAGTATCTGAATTCAGTATTTTGAAATAACCACTGCACTCCATTGAAAAGGATAATAGAGTCTCCTGACAAATAACTGTCCTTTAAAAGTATGAACAGCAGAAAATAATGGGCTAATTATGAATATGCATACACACAGGCTTAGGTCATAATGGGCCAAATTATTTGTGACTATTTATTGGCAAGCTAGCATATCAAAGCTGTGTTGATGTTTTCACGTAATATAATCATAGAATGTATTCACAGAGAGGTCGATGTTGGAAGACACCTGTGGAGATCATCTAGTCCACCCCCTTGTTGTATCAGAATCACCTGTAGCCAGTTACCCAGGACCATGCCCAGATGGCAATGTTCCCACTGTTAGGTCTTTGCAATTTGTCTTTTAGGAGATGTGTTTCTGAACCCGGGGACTGTGGGTGGATCCTTGTGCACCCAGTGGGGGTTGACAGATAGTTGGTAATGTGACAGATCTGTGCCTTCATAGCCATAGAAACAAGAAAGCTAAATTGTTTCCAAATAAGTATGTTTTCATTAAATCTGGGTTTGGGGTGTATTATGTAATTGTGGTAGCAATATGTGGGCTTTGGTAGCAGCTGTAACGCTAACGACGTTTAAAATAGTGTTTCTCATGTACACAGGCTTTTGTAGGATCGCAGAATAGTTGAGCCTGGGAGGGACCTTAGCAGGTCTCTGGTCCAACCTCCTGCTCACAGCAGGGTTAGCACTGAGGCCAGACTGGGCTGCTTGACTTCCTGTCAAGGCTTAAAGAAGTGAGGAAGGAGACTGCACAGCGCCTCTGGGCAACCTGTGCCACTACCTGACTGTCCTCAAGTGGAAAAAGCTTCTCTTCACGAGGCTGATTCTCTTATGTTTCAGCTTATGATGGTTGTTCCATGTCTACTTGCCCTGCAGCACCATCAAGAGCCCAGCTCTGTCTCCCTCATAATCTTCCCATGGGCACTGGGGGCTGCTGTTAGATCCCCCTGAAGCCGTCTCTACATCAGGTGGAACAAGCCCAGCTCTCCCAGCTTCTCCTTCCAGGGTTTGTGCTCCAGCCCTACCAACCCCACTGAAATACATCCAGTTTGTCAAAGTCTGTCTCCTGTTGCTGGGGCTCAAAACTAGATGCAGTAGCTAAATAGGGGCTTTCTTGGCTTACTGTCAGTTCCGTACTTTGAGAAATTGTGCAGCATCAGTGCTGTGTAACAGCTGATCTTGGGAAGAATTGGCAATTCTCAGGACAGGTTCTTAAAAACCTATTCTCCTAAAAGGGGTGAAGCTTTGATCTCCTTAGTTGTCATTCTTTGGGACCTGACATGAATGTTGTCAGGATGTCAAGTTTGCCAGGATAACCAGCCTGCTGAGGCAAAACTAAGCCAGGGTGTAATGATTCCTTGGATTCTCAGCATCCATTACATCAAGGTGAGCTGTACTCCCTTCTCCTGTAGTCCTGTTTCTCCGAAACACTAATAGGAACTATACAACCTTTTATTTAAGAGGTCAAAGAGTTTTCTCTAAGTACTCTTTTGAAAACTCTCGAGTTATTATATGCTTCTAGTTCTGGTGCTTTGTACATGGGTTGTTTTGTTGGCTAATACTAAAAAGTACAATTTAATGTTTACCAGGATAAACGTTTGTAATGTTATTGCTGCTTTTGCTCTAAAGGTGCCCTTAGGCAATAGGAATTTTGGGTGGGGAAGTACTTTCTGTTTGGGTGGTGACCATGTTGAAACAAACTCTGCTCCAGACTCTTATTTTCAGGCTTCTTCTCTTGCCAGGATGTTTGTCCAAGTATGCCTGTACTTCTACTGCAAATGCTTGTGGCGCTGCCTGAAATTCGTGGTCAGGAAACTAACAGGTCAATGTGAATTGCAAAGGATCTGTTACAATACCAAACCTGGAGCTGCCAGGACTATGAAAATAGGTAACTGCAAAATACTCAGTTCTGCGTGCCTTTTTAAATTTCTTCACGTGCTAAAAATATGATTATGTCGTTATTAGAAATAAGTTAAATGGATCCAATGTTAACTTAGCTTGTCTGACTTGATGCTTTCAAATGCTGTTCCCTTACAGAGGCATCCCTGAAAGGTTCAAAAAGTAAGGTGAGTGAAAGATCTCATTGTTCACCTTTTCTATTGTGTCCTGTGCTGTTGATTTGTTCAGTCTGCTGTTTGCTCACCCCAAAAAAATCACTTTAAGGTTTGATATGATTTTACATTAAAACCGTTTTCCCCTGAAGAGGGTCTTGTGTCTGCAATATCAGGTGATCTTGCAAAGTTGGGTAGAGTGTCCTGTGCTCCAGGGGCAGGCACACGGTGGCAATGCTGGAATCAAGGGGACAATTTGCCGTGGTGGAGATGATGAGAGTGATGTGTTGTAATTTGGGGGTTCCTCATCCTGTCTTAGAATATCTGTAATCCGCAGTCAGTCACTTGCACACTTAGAAAAAGAAATCAGGTTTTCGCCTGGAGAGCCACTTTCCCAACTTTGTTCTCTCTTTTCCTTTTAAATACATTAATGGAGAAAAGCCACAGTCACTTCATCCTTTCACTGTACTAGTGGTTGCGCTAACCAAAGTTCTTCTCTAAGGCATTTGTGTATATGTTAAACAGCATCATTTAGCCTTTAAATTCTGTCACAAGAATCAGTGATGTTGAAAAGCTTACCTTAGCACGAGCAAAATTGATGTCATGTAGCTCTTAGTTCAGTATAATATTGCCAAATGTATTTCTAGCACAAACAGAGAGGGAGAATCTTATTTAAAAGCTTGCGTTTAAGCAACTGTGTAATTTTGAGACAAAGCACCAGAAAGTTCAACCTCTTATATTTTCAGATGGCATGTTGGTTTTTGAATACTGAACTTCCAGGGGCATTTCTACTAAGTGAATGACATGTGAAAGAAAGGAAAAATGTTTTGCTGTGTTACTGCAACATGTTGGGAAAAGGGAACGCCAAATGAGGCTTGCAATTCCGGTGTAATTGGGTGCATGCTCTGAAGCTGCTTCTTGATCTACACCAAGGCCTGTGGTCATCTTCACTGACAGCCACCACAGAAATGTGAGAAACTGACTACAAGGGCAAAGGGACAGCACTGACACAGGGCAAGTGCTCTGGAACTAGTCGGTAGGGTTGAATAGTCTGGAAAGATATGCACATATATTGAGTTGGGTCTTCTGGGCTCTTCATCTAGAAGATTTTGGGTATCAAATTTTCCTTGTTAACTTCTGTTGAGTAGTAGCTTTTGTGGGAATTAATATGTGTTTAAAACCTCTTTTTAGCGGCTGCAAACATCAGTAAATGTTCACCCTGATGCTATTGAAAAAACGATAGATGACATCATGGAGCTGAAAAGGATTAATCCAGATGTAAATCCACAGTAAGTTCATAGCTTCCATACCAAAAAAAAGTGGGAATTACTGATTTCTTCAGTGTCTGAGTCCATGGAGAGCTGATTCTCCATAGTTATTGTGGCACACAATTTGAAGATGAATTTTGTGTCTCAGCATAAAATTCTAATTTAAGCTTTGCTGTAAAAAAATTGATGTAAAAATGAAGGATTTTTTATGGTGACTTAAATAGGTAAGTCCTGAATCTTTTATCTAGCTGATTCTGTCCTCGTATATTGTTGATGCATGGATTTATGGGAGTCACTTCCCCAGAGATAAGATACCAAAGCAGGGGTCCTGACAGGTACAGTGATGGTTTCTTAGGAAGGCTGTATGTGGTCTTTTGAGGAGAGAATAAATCATCATGTTTTAGCTAATACAAACAGTATACTGGTTTACATTTTAAAATTGTCTTTAATTATTCAAAAAAAGTTTTAATGATATAATATAACTGATACTTATTGTTGTAAGAAGAGATTGACAACCAACCATTAAATTTACAAGTGTGTATTTCAAGAGTAAGTGGTAACACTTTTGTGGTTGCCTTACCTCTCAGTTCCTAGCTTAAGGCACAAGATGTCTAGGTTAGGAATCTGTAGGAGAAAAGTTGAGAGGTATATTATCCAGGTGATCAGTCTGACATTCACTCCTCTTCCCAAGCTTGAAATTAATAGACATAATTTAAAATGGGCATCCATCAATTGATAGCTGCTTTTCTTTAAGTGTTCAGCAACATCAACAGATAAGGTGGTCCCAAGGTCTTGCTGCAACAACAAAACCCAAAATTTAAGTTGGAAAATTATTAATTTTTTGTCTCATTACAAGAATCTCCCTCTCAGCCTTACCCCCCAAAGGCCATTAAGTGGGTAGTCTTAAAACTTAAAATCAGGCTTCACTGATCATAAAGGAAATGGAGTACCCTATGCATCTGTCTAACTTGAGAGACAACTGTTGTGGCTGTGACCACTGTCCCCAGAACAGAAAAAAGGTTACCCAACCATTAAAGAAGGGAAGAAAATAAGAGAAATGAAACAAAGAGAACACCTCATTCTCACAGGTGAGAAGCCCTATGAATTTTTTCTGGATGTGAGCACAGAGCTTTCCCAGCACTGTCTCTTCACAGAACCCTGCCCACATGACCTTCAAAGGGAGGGTGATGAAAGAACAGCTGCTTCAAGTGGATGTGAGGGCCTTCTGAGAGGCTGTCATCTGAAGAGGGTGTCACAGCGCTGGTACTCTTGTGTTGTATGGGATGCTGATAGCTGAAATTCAGAAAAACAAAGCCAGCAATGACAAATTAGTGAAGGTGATATATGAGGAAAAAGTGCAGGATGTAAATATGCACATCTCAGGGCCTGGCCTATGGACATCAGTAACTGCAGTGTTTAGTAATCAGGATGATCAAGTACTCCCTTCTCAGTGTTGGGCCCTTGGGTGACTAGGTAGAATAATTTCAGGAGAAAACAAGAAATTAATTAAAATACTGGTTTGTATGACACCAAAGATCACTCTTTGATTCTCCTCATGGCATTGCCTTGGGCCTCTGAAGAAATGTCGTCCTTCAAAAGAGAGAGAGAGAGCAGGGGTGCAAAAGACTTCTTGCTTGAATCAGAACCGTGAACATTAGGTTACATTTTGAGTGATCTGGTCCTTCCAGTACCTGAAGGGAGCCTACAAGAGAGCTAGAGAGGAATTTTTACAAGAGCATGTAGTGACAGGGCAAGAGGGAATGGATCCAAATCAAAAGAGAACAGGTTTAGATTAGATGTTAGGAAGAAATTCTTTATTGTGAGGGTGGTGAGGCACTGGAACAGGTTTCCCAGAGAAATTGTGGATGCCCCATCCCTGGAAGTGTTCAAGGCTAGGTTGGGTGGGGCTCTGAATAACCTGATATAGTCAAAGGTGTCCCTGCCCACAGCATCAGGGTTAGGACTAGATAATCTAGGTTGCCTCCAACCCAAATCATTCTGTGATTCTATGATAGTATTTTTTAAAAAATACACCATGAAGGGGAAAAGAAACCATAAGCAACCAAAACAAAAAGTCACCTGACCTATCTTTTCTTGATCCGGGTGGTGTTCATATGCTTAGCACAGGACAAATGCTTGTTTTTAGACTAGAACCCTTGCACTCAATAGTTTACTTCATTTGAGCCTTTCATCCCCTTTCCCCATTGCACTCCCTCCAATTTGGTAAAGTATCTTCTTCAAACAGTGAGAAATTAGGGCCTGGAATGTGAAAGATGATGCCACATACATAGACACACAGTCTGCCACTAAATTGATCCTTATATTAAATTAATCATAGTTCTTCTGAAGTTTAGACATCTGCACTGAAGTTTTACATTTATTTTTTACTGAAGTTTTCTGGAGAAATTTGAGCAAAAGTAGGTCAGCTGTTTCTTTGGACATGATTAAGAAAAATCCAATGCTTTGCCTTCTCTTGAACATAAAAAACCTGCATCCAAACTGTCTTGTTTAGAAGCTCTGGCCTTGCGTAGCAGAGGCTTAAAAGTGCCTGGGGTAAGGACAAGGGGACGTGTGTCATACTGTCTGTGTTTCTGCAAGTCTGCATGCAGTCATTTTTGTTAATGTAGCATCTTTGCAGAGCTGAACTGGCATCCCAGGGGTGCTTGCACTGGGCTGTTCTTGAAGGCTGTGGGCTGCTATGACCTGAAGAGGAAAAGGTGCCCCACAGTAATTTTCCTTTATCAATGCCTCTGAGATTAGTGTGTGTGTTTAGCAGAAGGAGCAAGTAGGTTGAGTAACCAGGTGGTGACATGCAGTCTACACTGTGGAAGTAGACATAGAATCACAGATAGGCTTGCATTGGTAAGGAACTTAATGATCTGGTTCCCCTGCTCCAGTTTCGGACTTGCCCCTACATGGTGGAGCACCTGGAGCTGAGTACAGTGGGTGTGAAAGCCCAGGTATGTTGCTACTCGGCTCTGAGAATTTCCACAGCCAGCACAAGGATGACAAGGAGGAGGTGTGGGACATCAGCACCTCACCCACATCCTGTGTTTGGCAAGGAGAACAAAGCCTTAATGAAAAGGAGATTGGGGGAACCAATTCCACCCCCATCCCCTCACTCAAATAACATTGCATGGAGCCTTTGACTGCCTTTAGATAAAGTGTAAACATGGCTTACTTTGAGTGAGTTGTGCACCTTGGATCTTAAAAATATTTTTTTTTAAATATAAAATTGCTCTGCTTTGCCACAGCCAGTAGTGTGCTGCTATAAACTATTCTGAGGCTATAGAAACATTATGGCTGGGGTTAACTGATGCGCTACAGCAATTAGCATTCAGTCAGTCAGGCTTTTCAGCTTTCTTTGAAATGCAGCCTTTCTGTAAAATTGGAGGCTACAGCAAAGGATGGAAAATGCTGTGGAGGCTTTTCTGTCTGAAAGGGTTATAGCCTCAAATCGCAGAAAATTGCACCATGAGAAGTGGACTAATGCTGACATTTCTGATTCTATAGATTAACCATGGAATCCTTTAGGTTGGAAAAGACCTTTAAAATCAAGTCCAACAGTTAACCCAGCACTGCCAAATCCACCACTAATCCATGTTCCTAAGTGCCATATCTACACATCTTTTAAATACCTCCAGGAATGGTGACTCCACCACTTCCCTGGGCAACCTGTTCCAGGGCTTGACAACCCTTTTGGTGAAGGAATTTTTCCTAATATCCAATTTAACCCTTTTTCCTGTGGCAACTTAAGGCCATTTCTTCTTGTACTGGCATTTGTTATTTAGGAGAAGAGACTGATTCCCACCCTGCTACACCTTCCTTTCAGGTGGTTTTAGAGAGCTATAAGGTCCCTCCTGAGCCTCTTTTTCTCCAGGCTAAACACCCCCAGCTCCCTCAGCTGCTCCTCACAGGACTTGTGCTCCAGACCCTTTCCCAGCTCCGTTGCCCTTCTCTGGACATGCTCCAGCCCATCAATATCTTTCTTGTAGTGGAGGACCCAGTGCTTTGCCTTGTTGACCCTTATACCATTGCCCTCAACCCATGGATCCAGCCTGTCCAGATCCCTTGGTAGAGCCTTCCTGCCCTCCAGCAGATCAACACTCCCACCCAGCTTTATGTCATCTGCAAAGTGACCAAGGGTGCACTCAACCCCCTCACCCAAATCATTGATAAAGATATTAAATAGAGCTGGCCCCAAAACTGAGCCCTGAGGAACACCACTTGTGACTGGCCCCCAGCTGGATGTAACTCCATCCCCCACCGCTGTCTGGGCCCAACCATCCAGACAGCTTTTTACCCAGTGAAGAGTGTGCCTGTCCAAGCCAGTTGCTCCAGCAGAATGCTGAGGAAAACAACGTCAAATGCCTTAGTAAAGTTCAGGTAGGCAACATCCACAGCCTTTTGCTCATCCACTAAGCAGGTCACTTTGCCATAGAATGAGGTCAATTTAGACAAGCAGGACCTGCCTCAAAAGATAAGCAGTGAAAATCCTTCTGTTCAGAAAATTTAACAGTATTATGGAACAAACAAAATGTTTCACTGTATGAAACACAACAGATGAGGAACATATGCAGCTTAATATCAGTACAGCCTGTGTTCCACAGAGGAATAAGGGTGCAGACTTAGCTTGCCATCCAAATTCATACTAGGGTGTTCTGATAATTTTAGACATTATTAAGTATTAAAGGGCTTATTCCCATATATAAGCAAATATTTCTATGAGCATAGCAGTTACATACTACATGATTTGCATTTTGTATTATAAAATCTTAATATAAAGCTGTTGTTTAGTGCAGGTGTTTTTGGTTTTTTTGGGTTTTGTATTTCTTTTTTAGTTTGGTTTGGGTTTCTTGAGACTAGTTATTTCATGTGTGTTGGTTTGGGGTTTTTTTTGATGATGCATCAGGAAATGTAAAAAGGAAACACAAAAATCTGCACTATAATGAAAAAAGAACCATTATGATGATTCTTAACATGAGACAAAAAACAAAACTGCCTGGAGGGAGATCTTTGAAACTATATTACTTCAGATTTTGGCTTCTTTATGCTAGCTTTTGTCGCATGAAAGCAAAATGATTATTTTTAGCTCTTTGCTGAGTTTTTTCTCCCCCCTCAGCCCTTTTCAAGTTCACATCTCTGATCCCAGAGAATTGTTTGAGAAGCTGTCATTGGAACGAGGAGAAAGATTCAGTAATGTGCTTGTTATAGGCATTCAATGATGCTGTGTGTAGTTATAATGGGATTTCAGTTTGAAAAATCACTGTTCATGGTTTTAAAAATATCCCGAATATTATCATCTAAGGAAGGCACTAAATGAGACCATGCATTTCACGATGCCTTTTTTAATGTAATATTGATCTCTTGGAAATTTTCCCATTGCAATTGAAGCATTAGACTATCAATTCATGGATGTAACACTAGTCATGTGAATTAATTTGTTAGGTACATGGTAGTGCTGTTTCACGGCTATGTATGATTGAGTTGGGTTTTGTTGCTCCCCCTGCCCTCAGGTTGGGAGTATCTCTTCAGGCATGCCTGCTGCAGATTGTGGGGTACAGAAATCTTATTGCAGAGGTCGAAAAGCTGCGCCGAGAGCAGTACGATGCAGAGAATCCGCAACATTCCACTATGCTTCTGAAGGTAGGCACTTCAGAGGTACTTAGAGGGCATCTTTTATTCGTGTCAGCTCCCAACAGCCTGGTACCTCTTTGAAACATCGAGAGGTATTGTCACCTACCTCCACCATGCAGCTGTTTTGAGATAAAACTACACAGCAGTACAGTCTGGTCTGGGTGTAACACCTGCCAAGCACGCAGCTCACTCCCTGGCTGATGAATGCATTTCCCTTGGCTGGACTATATCTAGGCACCGCATACACAGCTCTTATAGCAAAGAGCTGTTATCTGCAGTGAGCTCTGGAAAAACAGCCTTATGTCCTGCTTCATACACCTTTCTCCAACATAAGAAGGGTATTTTTCTCTATTAACCAAATAAAAAATTTATTTCTTTAATTCTTTTTATCTTTGAGGGTAATGTCTGTGTATCCCAATGGCAAATATCTAGTTTTTCACTGTGTGGAATGGAAGAGTGGGAGATGATGACTTATATGTTTGTAGTGACCAAATACATTTTCAAATAAAAACAAAATGAAACTATTCTTTAGGAAATACATGCAGAGTTATGAAAACCATACCAATTGGGTTTTACTTCCTTCATGCTTTCAGGAAAGCATCACACTGGAGCAGATAACAAAAGCATTTTTTATCTTGAAGCTATAAGCAGAGGAAGAGCTAGAGAGTCCTCATACTTGAAACTGAGGAAAGAATAAAGAATTTGGAAAACAGTCTAATAGCAAGCCTTAGTATTTCTTCTGATCCTTTTTTTTGACCAAAGCTAGTGCAAGATGCTTCGGAGAACTGCCAAGAAACATAGAATAAGTGATAGTGAGCTTATTATCTATAAGTAAGTTGCCTTCTTAGAGAATTTTCAGAGTTCTTATAAAAACATACTACCTGTTTGGTTAGGAGGGTTTTTTTCAATTATTTAAAACAAAAATGTTGAAAACTGAAACACTACCACATGATGGTGGTGATGTCTTCCATGCTCTAGCTTGCAGTACAGTGCTTTACACAAGTTACAGTGAGAGCTTCTGAAAATTTTACTGTAGTTGCTTGGCCTTCCAAAATTCCAGTAGGCATATTATATAACTGTCCAATGCAAATAACTATTTCTAAAAATGCCTCAAATTGTCAGGGTTCCTGTAGGTGTCTGGAAAGCCCTTTTTAAGGTTTGTCTGCTGTGAGGTGGGAGTCTCACCAAGGAATTGTCAAAATCCAGAACTGTCCTGAAGCAGTGCTCTAACCATGAGGTAGGCTTGGGCAGATGGACTCCTCCTGTACAAGTCCTGCTCCTGTGCAGTCTAATGTACAAATTTGTGGGAGTAGAGTGAGTTTTAACTAAAGGGACACATGGATTTACCCACTGAGGAAGCCTGTATCTTGGAGGTGAGAGATCCAGGTGCCAGCCTACGTTGGTCCCTGAAAATACCAGGCACCTCGCTGCATGTTAGTGAGGGCCTTTGGCTTCAGGAAAGCATTCCTAAATACCCTGGGCATCTACATTGCCCAGGGAGCAAGAAGTTGGGTCTGAGGATGGAATCATAGGTGAGCTGGCTGTAGTCTCCTTCCTTGCCCCCAGCCTGTGAGGGCAAGGTCCTGAGAATCATGTCGGCAGTGATGTGTAGTCATGTAAGTGCTTTAGAAACACAACTGCATGAGTATAAAAGCAGAATGGAAACTGAGCATTTGTCTGGGAAGAGACTAAACAGTGCAGCTCATGCAACATTATGCAAGCTCATGACGTTGAAAAGTCTCCGTTTCACCTAAATATGAGCACTTGTTTACAGCAGGTGTTCTGCTTTTGCAAATGTCAAATGGAAATATGTCCGAGGGTTTAATTCATTTTCCAACCTTCACTGTGGAAGAATAGGCTGCTTGGTTTTCATTCCTTCTAGGTACTCTGTTAAGTGATCTCTGCAATGGGTAATTCAAGTTTCTAATGGCTATCATTTATTCATGTTTACCAGGAGAGCACTTTATGAATGAGGGAAAGATTAACTTAATGTGATTGAACTAATGATTAATACTGTATTTACTGTTGATGGATGAGCAGGAAAGATGGCAAATAAGGTTTAAACAACAATGCTTTATGCAGTCATTGCAAGGTGAAATCATTAAAATTTTAGCCTTCCTAGGGCACTGAATTTTAAATGCAGTTAGAACTGCTAAAATTAAAACAATTTCTGTTTTTATTTGGGAAATGTGCATACAGCTCTTTCCCTTGGGTAGGCTTTATCTAAGTGCATTTCTTGATGCTGTACTCACCAATTCATGATGATTAATACAGTTTCTTAATTCTAAATACTGATTTCTTAATACATTTCAGAAAGGGCGAGTTTGTGATACGGCACATGAGGTTTGCATAAAGTTATGTATTTGTCAGACATCAATTTAGGCTGCTTTTAGGTGCATAGCAACATGATATTTAGGCATTAAAGTCAGATAAATGGATTTATTCCAGATGATGATCTGGCTTGTTAAATGACTATGGCCTTTTTTTATGTGAGATCAATGAATGATTCTTCACTTAGTTAAATATGATGGTGGCACGTGCTATTCTTCTATGGATTTTTTTTTTAAATATTCTCCGATTTGCTTTTCAACACTGTGGTAGCCAAGTCAGTACTCTTGATTTATAACCTTTCCAGAGACTTGCAAAAGATGCCAGAGAAAAGAGTGCTCCAGAGCCTCAGGGACTCAAAGCTGCTCTGATGCTCTGTCAGTGATTTACAACCAAGTGCCAGCCCATTCCTGTCTCTGTGGTTATGGAAGCAGACACCACTTTGATGCACAAAGTGTGAGCAAAACAAGTCTTTGTGTGAGATGTTAGAGCAGCTGTGATAAGGTCAGAAGGGCCTTGTAGGGCTGAAACATCTGCAATACTTCAGAGTGGTTTGGGATTTCCCCCATACACACACACACATGGAGGAGCTTAATTTAATTTTGTGTTTGGGTTGCTGGGACAGCAATGAGGTGGTGTTACACCAGAACTTAGCTTGGTTTAAAAAGAAAAAAAAAAAAAAAGGCCATACTGTGTGGAAGCTTAATTATGTTTATCTGTAATCTTTCTAGTTGTGGAAATGCTTGAAGCCCAATTCACCCCTGAAAGCTCGGATTTCAAAGCAATGGTGTGAAATAGGTTTCCAAGGTGATGATCCTAAAACAGATTTTAGAGGAATGGGTCTCCTGGGCTTATATAACTTGGTGTAAGTATATTCCTCTGTAGATGGGTTTATGTGTGTCCAAAGTCATGAAAAGCAACATTGCTTGCAGATTTTAGCAAATCTGTGGGAATAATTTATAAAAGCACCAGGGACTTCATACTAAACATGTGAAAGAATTTCTTTGCTAGTCTAATTTTTTGAGAGTTTCTCTTCTCAAAGCAACATTGCTTGCAGATTTTAGCAAATCTGTGGGAATAATTTATAAAAGCACCAGGGACTTCATACTAAACATGTGAAAGAATTTCTTTGCTAGTCTAATTTTTTGAGAGTTTCTCTTCTCAAAGGTGTCTCCTTTCAGTATTCCTAATTCAACCTCATAATACCACTTGCTAAGCCCCTTTTTTAGTTTCTCTGTGACACAGTAAGTTAGCACTCTCTTCCTACCAGAAGGAAACTGTATATTTTTACCAATATCTAGATCTCCTTAAACAAAATATGCTGGAATTATGTAGGTGGGAGGGTTATGTTACTGCTCAGCTGCCTTCTTTGGGAATTTCATGCTGAATTCTTAAGCAAAACACTTGAAATGCAGTCACTGATGGCAGACTTCTGCAGTTTGACTACTACTTCAATTTCTGTTGATACTCAAAATTAAGCAGTGAGTTTACGTCGCTTTTTCCTTTCAAGTCACGTACACCAGGTGTTAATGCCATAGCTATGCTGTGAATTTGGGAACTGACTAATGCCTGTTATTTTCTCCAGCCCTTGTATTTGCTGCAGGTAGTTATATAACTTGGAAACATTCAGTCAAATAATCTCTCTTTACAAAGGGAAAAAGAAATATTTTCTGCCTTTACAGATTGAAGGGCATAAATTATCCTTTGTCCATATGTTGCTCTCTAGCAAATCTCAGTTGAGGATCTGGACTCTTGACTCGGGCTTTGAACTTCCATTTGAAATTAATCCCTACCATGTATTTAATTTCTTAGTCTTTTGTGTTGACTCTTATCCTGCTTAATGAATCTGCCAGATCAAGAAGGCTGAACTGCTTTCTCTTGAGCTCAGCACCCGACACGCTCTAGTAATAAGAAACTGATTTTCTGTAGGATGGGTGGAAAGGAGAATCTGATAATGCACCCTGACTAAACTCATATAGGATTATGCTTGTAGTTAGTTTAAGGTTGCTTTAGTCTTTCATTTTGGGGGTCTGAGTGGCAGCTTAATGAGTTTAACACATCAAATGCTTCTCATACCGTGTAACACGTGCAGTGACCTTTAAAAGGGTGTGCATGAACAGCTTAGTATGACTCAAGATGCTTGTTTTTGTTGTATTTCTTTAACAATGCATCCTAAACATGTATGTCTGCAGGTATTTTGCCGAATGGGACACTGAGGTAGCTCAGCAAGTTCTCTCTGATTCTCTTCACCCTAAATACAGGTAAGGCTTGAGACCAGAAACAATAACTTGAGAGAGCACTCTGCTGGCTCTGTTTGGGGAAGGGAGCTGGGGTTTTTTCTCTTTGTTGGGCATATATTTGTTGGGTATTGCCACATGCTGTCCGTTTTCAAGTACTGATCCCGAAAATTGATCAAGTGCAAGAAGGAAACTTGTATGTTGAATCTTAGAAATAGTTAAATTTAGTGTTAAATGTTTTCACTTCTAATTTCAAGTGATTTTTGTGTTTTATTTGCCTTTCTTTTAATTTGTTTTTGTTTTTTCATAATAAAGGGAAATCACTAAGAAGGAACTAAGGTATTTTTTTTCTTTTTTTCTAAGTTTTCTGAGACACTACATGTAAATAAAGATCAAACTACAATTTGGTGTGTTATATACTTAAAATCTTTGTTGCAACACCAAAAAATTCACATTATTTTCTTTAAAGTAACTTGAACATAGCTGACGGTGCAACACTGGGTACATATGAGCATGCTTATGTATCAAAAATTAAATTCACCTTGTTTGATGTAGTTAAAGTGACTGACTTGAAAATCATAAGTAGTTTTAGTCCAAAGATTTGTTAGCAGAGCTGAAAAGCCCCTTCACTTACAGTCACTCTGTCTGCCTTGACTAATGATGGTTCCACTCTGGTTAGTCCATTGTCCTGACTGTTGAGAGATCAGGTACCTTCAAGTGTCACAAACTGTGTTGTGGGTAATTTGTGAATAAGATATTTACTCCATAATTACTGGGGAGATAGAGGCCTCTTAGCCAGATACATAGAAATCAGTTGCCTCAAAAGATGATTTTCTTCTGCCAGTGATGTTAGATATCCATTAAACTGGTTCACACCTGAATCCTGAAGGTTTTGATCTCCTCAGGGTTTTGGTTTTTTTTGCAGTTCAGTTCCTAATGGTAATTCTGTGACAAAAAGCCCTGGGAACATATTAGTGTTCTTCATTTGCATGTTTGATTACCTAGGGCAGTCTTGGAGTGCTGTGTGAGCATGTGCAATTTCTATGCCTTGATAGAGCATTCAGTAGAAGATGCTGCAGGTGGTGCCCATGGCGATCTTCTTGATGTGGCTGCTTAGCAGCTCTGCTGTTTTCTGATGGGATTGTGATCAATGGGTTTCCTATCTCAGTTGAACTGTGCCACTTGCCCATGTCCTGTGTGTGCCACCTTTATTATTCAGTCTTTGCCTGGGATTTTCTGACTGATGTTATGCCACAGCCTACAAAGATGGTTCAGATTTTAGAGGATGAGGGAAGAATAGTGTATTCCTGTATACTTAGCCATTTAGGAGCTGAAGTTTTGTCCCCGTGCATGCCACCTAGTAACACTCAGGTCATGGGTATGAACCTATTAGTTTCTTAAGTACTTAATGAGAACAGTTTTTGTATACCATACATACTTGAAGCTCAGGGGATTGTTTTTAGTGTAATATATATTTATTGTGCTTCAAGTATGGTCCAGGAACAATGCTTTCACACACAACTGTCTACAATTTGGGACCTAAATCTTGCAAACTCTGATGTGCCTTACCAAGGCAAAACTCCCACAACCATTAAGGTTGTAGCCCCCTGGTTAGGGTTGGTTAGCCAGTTATAAATGCTGGCAATGATTTCTGCTAAACTTACTCATTTCAGTAGACTGAAACCTGGTTAGAGGGATGTTGGCTGGCTGGTTGGATCACACAGCTCTTTTAAATCATCGAAGAGCTGAAATTTAGTTTAAAATCAATTTGTTCCCTAACTAATTTTACTTTAAGAGAGGCGTCTTCCATGTCCTTGAAAAACACTGCATTATTGTGCCAAATAATAAAAAACACTGTTCCTTATCTTTGACTGTTGAGTGGTTTCTAATTTGGCTGGGTATTAAAAACTTAAAGTCAGAGGAGTATTTTCATGTTTGCCTCCAGTGATGCATATCACATATATCTCTGAAAACACAAAAAAGCTAAAGCTGTCTTTGATTAGTTAAATGTAATTTCAACTTTTTCTATAGCTCAGACTTAACAGAAGTAGATCATCTTTGTGGTCAATTTAGAAAACAACTGGCTTTTACTGAGAGCCTTGACGTAGGCACATATTTTGCAATGGTGAGACAAGTTTATTGGCAATGCTATAAAGCATTACCTATTTCAAGTCTGTTTATAGCAATCCATTCAGCCAAAGCAGTGTTAGATGGGATTAAAGATATTAAAGGAGGTAAAATACCGTGTCTGGTCAATGTTATAATTTCAAAGAAGTTGAAAGAAAATATTTATCAGTTAGTAATACCTGGCAATATCTGGATTTTAATTACTTTTTTTTTTCCTCAGCCAACTCAGCAAAGCTGAATGGGAGAAGAAAAAGTTTGATAAGGCAATTGGGTAAGTTTAAAGATCTTTTTAAACTTGCTACAAACACTGCAGGTAATGATGCTGTATGTTTGAGGGGGAAAATGTTTTTCCTGGTTACTTTTTAAAGGAAACTTCTGTGAGTGTATGGAGACCTGTTGTCTTAACCACACCTTGGTTATGCTCAAAGATTAAGGAGAAACGGTCAATTACATTTAGGAAAAAATAACTCAAAACTTTTGTATCAAGGAGAAACTTTCTCTGTGTGCTATATATAGTGCAGTGATTAATATCTGTTTAATTATTCTTAGCACATGACGTGATCAAATCTCACTTGCTGTCAAAGCCAGGTTCAGAACTGCTCTTAGGAAAATATAATAGGGAAGAAGTAGTAGTGAGATTTTTTTTCTTCTTAAGCAGTGGGTTTGGTCTGGCTGCATCATTCATAGGATTGGATGTTCCTTCAGAGTGCATCTGAAAATCTGTAATACAAGATTTTACTGCCCATATTTCATTTTGCTGTGTAATGTGCTGTTAGGCCTCATGCTGAAGTTAACTCTGGACTATTGTTTCATTTCTTTCCCCTCCTGAAGTGTAAAAAAGGTTTAAAAAAAGAAAAATATTTTGGTTTGCTTGATTGAGGTAGTTGAAAAAGTACTCAGGACAGTCTAGAGAAGACAGCTGTGTTTAGGTGAGAAAAAACCCAGCCACTGAATATCCAAACATGTTTGCTTTTATCACTAAATGTCAGTGTGAGTCTTTATGTGCTTTCTCGGGAAATAGTCACTGCTAGAAATGTCAAGTTCTTTATGCACCAGCCTCACAAATTAACTGCCAGTTTCTGAGCTTTGTTGTGCCTAAATATACTTTAGTTGTTGATATGTTTTAGCAGGACAGGGTTTGCTTCATAAGCCTGATTTTCTTGTTTCCGTTTCCAGCATGCTTTGATTTAGGTTTCTGCCTTTTTTTCTGGCCCATGAATCTAGTTCTCTTTTAGGAAGAAATTGGAGGTGATTCAGCTGGATCTTTTTCACCGGCTTTTTAGCCATATGAATGTCTTTATAGGACAGATTGTTGAAACCTGATGTTCCTAACTATGGGTAATGAGTTCCAGTGGGAACTCCAGCAACTAAAAATAGCAAATGATGGGTCACCCTGCAGCCGTGACCACCGTGTGGAGTCCTTGCCCTGTTTCAGAGGCGAGTGCAGGAGCACAGGGACATCTGTTTTTGTTCTTATTTCATAGGAATTAATCAGTGCTGTTCCACTGAAAAGGCTGGCACAGTGATGAAACTCCTGTTTTTACTGTGACCGTTTATTTCCCAAGGGAAATGCTCTACAAAACGTGCAGGATGAATGTTTTTCTTGCTTTCTACCCCCCATACACCTTGGAAACTCACAAAGGAGAGAATTAATACCTCTCAGTAACACAGAAAATCTGCAGTGTCAGGGTCATCAGTGTTTCTTATAATGTGCTGAAAGAAGAGGAACTCTGAACAAAAGTTGCTGCTTTTTCTTACAGCTACTCTTTTGCTATCGTGGGCATTAACATAACAGACCTGGCATACAACCTGCTTGTGAGTGGGGCCCTGAAGACCCATTTCTACAATGTTGCTCCAGAAGCACCAACGCTCACACACTTTCAGCAGACGTTCTGTGAGTGCTGGGTGTGAGTGTGGGGCAGGGGTTCTAAATACAAAATTGGTACTCTGCTAACACTTGTTATGCTCCCCATAGTTTTAAAAAGAAATAAAATCTGCTAACACAGCACAGAGTCTGTAATGCTGGTCTTGCTTTCCTGTCTTTAGGATGCTTGGATTCAGCTCTTAGCTGTGATGGAAGCCACTACCAAACCAAGATGTAAAACAAAGAAAACAAAAAAAACACAGACCAAAAAAATGTACTAAGTGCCTTGACAAGTGGCCTTCCTGGGCTTTTTAAATAATAAGAAGAAGCAACGATGCTCTAAGGAGACTCTAAAAATTGCTTCCCCTTAAATCCAACTGTCTTATGATACTTATATCTACTTTGGAGTGTTACTCTTCCCCCTTCAGCAGAGTTGTGGCCTCCCTACCAAAATAATGCTTTCACAGCTCCTTCCACAGCAGAGGCCTGCTGTTCATCCTTGCACAGTGGGAGTAACACTTCTCATATTTTTCAATGTGTAGGCAAGGAACTGATAACAAGCATCAGCATCATCTTCCCCTGCTTTTATACTCATGGTTTAATGTTTCAATTCGTTAATCCATATGTCAAGACTACTGGTGACTTCTTGTGTTTATTATGAGAAGTTCTGCCAGTGTGTGTAATATTCATCCAATTTTGGGTTATCCAAAATGGGTTTAGTTTTGTCCCTGCAAAGTGTAGTGGGCTGTCAGACCTCAGAGACCAGGATTGTCTGTGCAAATAACAATTATTAATTGCAGGCTATCTTCTAATTTTATGTGTCATGTTTACATGCTGTATTTATCTCCTCTTCCTTTTTCTTAGGCTACTTAATGCATGAATTCCACAAATTCTGGATTGATGAGGATCCACTGGACATAATGGAGTTCAATCGTGTCAGAGAGAAATTTTACAAGCGAATCTTGAGACAGCTCCAGAACCCAGAGATGGCTCTGTGTCCTCATTTTGCTGCATCAGAAAGTTTAATCAATATGTAGTTACTCACTTGATTTTCTTTGGAAACACTGTCTCACTCTTGTTTTAGGTCACTGTTAGACCATCACTGGCATACTGAATGACCATGGCAATCGTGTGCATGTTTTTGGCGCAGTATTCATCTATTTTTGTCACACGATCCCCTTACGGTTCTCTTGTTGGGGATTTTTCATTTTAAATGGGTGCTCATATTGCCTCATTATGCAGTGTTACCTTCTGAATTGATGTCCAGGTATCAGAGTTTTTCTATTTTTTTAGACTTTCCTCATAATTTATCATTGGCAATTGAACTGTATTTCTCTAGCGGTGTTTTTGTATATGTGGAATAAGTAGCTGGATCTTGTATTGTGAAAGCTTTTTAACTTCTTGGTATGTTTTAAGATAACTACTGGCATTTCAAGCAAAATATATGTTTGGACCTCATCTAGAAGATAATGTGTGTAATTTAATCTAATGCAGGCAAACACATTAAAGTCAAATTTTCTCCATGCAGCCATTATATGCTTAATGCAAAATTAATGAGGCTTATGAGATACAAGTTTCAGTGAGAAGAGTTTATGCAGAATTACAATCAGATGCATGAATACCAAATAGTCTGGTGATGCTAATACAGTGAACTGTGAACACACACTCAACTACCAGAGACTGGCATGGGCCAAAAATTATAATATCAGGCTGTTGTCACCAACATCACCATGCTGAAGCATGGTCTAAATTCCTGCACATTCCTCTGAATATACAGAGGTTGGTATTTTGTGTCACATGCTGGAAGGCAACATGATTTGGTGCTTGGTGAATTCAGGGGAGAAAAAATATATATCTTTTCTTTGAACTACTAAAAATGTTGTTTTGGTTGTCAATTCAGTTCCTAAGATCTGGGAGAAATAACTGATTAGAAGGTTTAGAATGAAATTGCTTATACTTCCCAGACTACCTATAAAAAATATTTAAAATGGCAAACTGCCTTTTTTCTAAAACCATAAATGAGTAAAAAGTGTTTGACACTAAGATTGTGTAGTATATTGAACAACATCTACCATGGCATTTCATACCCATGGTATTTTTTACCTTCTAAGCAATCAATTTTAGTAGTATATGTTTGTGTAAATCACTTGCATATAGAGATTAAATTGAGTAGTGTCCAACTACTTGTGAATTATATGAATAAATTATACATCATTCTAAACTGAAGCACTGTGGGTTTTATTTTTGAGATATACAGTAATACAGATGAAAAATATTTTACTTAATGGGTCAGATAAAATGGGATGTAACAGCTCTGTGGTATTCCCAAGTGTGAAGTGTGATCTGAACTTCCTCAGATAAGATGCTTTATGTCATTTTAGTTACTGCTTGGACCATCACTTCATTAAAAAAAAAAATAAAGCAATGGGAGTACTTAAACTTTCTGGGAAACTCCTTGGGTGTAAGCCCTCTCATTTCTTTGCTTATATTTAAGCTGGGGGTCAGGACTTCTCTACAGGGCTGGAAACTTGCACTCTTTGTGGAGTTATTCAGCAGAGTTCTACGGGTGTTCCAATAATTGGTCTTCTCCAACGAATTTGGAAATATGAAACTGGAAATACTAACATTTGCATATTTTGCATGAAAATACAAGGAATAAAAACTATGCATGTTTAACTTAATACCATTGATTTTGGAAAGTGGTTATTTATAGTCATTAGGTCTGGAGGACTATTTTGTGTCACTCTTGAAGATTCTAAAATAGGTTTCTAGTAACAATTTTCATTGTTTCAAATACTAGGTTCTCGCTTTCTTTCTTTGCCCCACTCCGACTTAGTTATCTTCTGCAATTTATTAGGTTACAGTGATTTATCTTTAATACTCTGCAATGGAGTTCATGGAGTTGTGGGGGAGGGAGGGAAGGTTCCTGCTACTTTCTTACTGCTCTGATCCTCTCAGTTATGCCCTGTCTCAAGGTGTCAACTTCAAATAAAATCAGAAAATGTTATCTAGCTCTATGTCAGATTGTATCACTGTAATCTAACTGGTTTGGGTGATTATTTTTCCTGTCTTGCAGGAAGATGCATTTAAAGAAGCTAAGTGTGAAATTCATTCTCCTTTGGAGCCCTTGCATGCTGATGCCTTCAGATCTTATCCTGCCTACTTGTGCTTCAGCTTTGGCCTGTGACATGCTTGTTCCCAAAATCCTTGTCAATCTTGGGAGAATATTCCTGGTGAGTGCCTAAAACTGGCTGTGCAGTGCTGAGGGAGGATGTCTGTCTGTCACTACCTTCCTTCCTCCCCAGGAATGGCCTCTTGCCATGATGCAAACTTAATCTTTTCTGAAAAAAGTATTAGAATTACACTGTCACTAGTACAGATACAAACTGACCTGTGAGCAACTGGATGCTTCTTTCCCTATGGATGATAAAATTAAAGAAACAGGGGGAATAAAAGTATAAAAATTTATTAAAAGAAAGAAGACTCAATCTTTATGCTCGCTGCAGGGTGCAGAATTGGGTTTAATTAAGCATAAAGAAAATTTAAGTTGGACCTTTAGAAAAACTTTCCACAGCCTCGTGGTAGCTGCATTTCACCAGCCATGTCTCCCACAGGTTCATGCCTGGCCATGTGCATCTTGGCCAGTAAATTCTTCCTGTCCAGCCTGTAAAGTAAATTGTCACCTTTCTTTCTTAACAGGTAATTTTGCTCAGGCAAATAATCTGCATTGGCAATGCCATGCAGCCCAGGTGTAGTTTTAAAAAGGCACTTCTGTGTTGTAAGTCTATGCTGCTAATTTACTGTTTAAAATTCAAGGCAGCACAGCATGCTGAAGATATGCAGAGTATGTATTGCTTTGGGTGGGCAGATGAAAATATAATTGATGAAAGCATGATATTGGGAGGTTGTATGTGTTAAAATGCAGAACTGTTTAGCTTGATCTGTTTAAAGATGGTGGGGGGGAAGGGCTATGTAGTATTGGAGTTCTTTAATTCTGTATGCATAATTTTATAAGGGTGGCCTATATTTCTCTCTGTTACAGATTCAGCCACTTCCCACAGCACAGCTCTTTCTTGTCCCAGCTAATGTGTACTTAAATTTTTACCAGGGCTCCTTCAACAACATAGGTGGACACTGAGTTGACATCAGTAACCTTGGTGCTCCACAAGCATCTGTGGAGCTGGGGCCATGGGAACCAACAGGATTTGGGCCTGGGGGTGTGAGTACAGCCAGGAGGAGAGCAAGTGCTACTGCAGCTTTTTTTTTTTGCTTTGAGGGAAGGAGAAATATTTTTTGCTGCAGTTCTAATTGGCTGTTTTGTAAGGTACTTTTTCAAATGCTGTCCCTGGTGGTATTTCTGTGTACTATTTTTAGAAACAAACAAGGTCCATCTTATCTATGTAATTTGTCTTGGAGAATTGTGTCTCCTGGCTGTTTTCTGGAGCAGCAGTGAAGCCGGATTGAAAAATTTACTGTCATGTAGAGGGTAAAGGAGATTTATTTTTTGTCTTTCTTAATGAAAGGGCAATCTTTAAAGAGCACCTGTACCCACTGTGTGCCCTGTGGGGCTCAGATGGCTGGTGATGACTTAGCAGGCTGAAACACTTTGCTGCAAGCAGGGCATTTTGAGCATGTCCCAGCTGAAATAAGTGCTGTTAGGTGGAACAGGATGTATGTGAACAGAGTGCTGATGCTCAGGTTAATGAACCCAGATCTGCCGCTACGGGCCGAAAGAATCACATCATGAACACATTGACTTCCATTATGAGGGACCATCATTTCCTTCTTAATCCCTCCCTTCATGGATTGTGGTCAGCTTTTAACACGTAGTTTCCTGACCAGTCTGTTTTTCTCTGAACTTGACCAGAGGTTTTTGACCCTTCCACAGGAGTGACCAGCATTGCACGGTTGTCCCCTAGAGGGGTATTGCAGATTGTAATCCTTCCTGCCTGAGCTCTACAGGAAACCTCCATCCACAGCTCTGCCGCTTGGATGGATCTGACTGCGGCAGGAATCAGTTACAGCCTGAAATAGTAACTGGAGTGCAATCCTAGAAATGTTAAGTTCATGTGTTTGGCAAGTACTGTTGGGGAAATAGGGAAACTCTGTATACACTTCGGGAAATATGAGAACTCTGAATACACTTCCCTCTGTCCCCTAGCTGGCTCTTAACAAGCTTGACATCATCACCATACGACCATTTTGGCATCACAGGAAGAATCCTCTGGAATTGTGATTTTCAGAGAATTGTTCTACTTTGAATCTTGCTAACCACCCTGGTTTCCATCTCTCACTCCTCACTTGGAACTTGGTCCAATGGGAGCTCAAATTTTGCACTAATGAATCCTCTAGGCTACAATGAGAAAAACAGTAGGGCTCCCCTCTGTACTCTTGCATCAGCAGCATGGTGCAGCTAAAAATCACATGAATTATTAAAATAGATGTTTTGCAGAAAACAATCCTGAAACAGATAAGGAAATGAATTATTCATTGTTTTCCTTAGCTTGCAGCAGTGAAGGTTCTCTATAAGACTTGCCAAAGATTAGACAGGACTCTTCCTACCAGATCCTATAGGAATATAGCAGGACTGGCTTCATGCTTTCCCCTGTGAGCAGTGCACATAGAAATCAGGTCATTACTTATTCTGGTAAAGGAAACTGTTCTTCTCTATATAGAAGTATAATTAGAAAAGAGATTTAGCTCTAAAACCTCCAAGCCAGAACTGGGAACAGGAGCTTAGCTCAAAATGAGCCATGAGGCAGAGAGCTGGTTACTTGTGTTGTCACGTTCCTGGGCCTGGGCTCCGCTGTGCTGAAGGACTGTGAAAACATCTAACTTTAGGTGGTGTATTCCCCAAAGAGCTTACAGCCTGGAATCAGGGGGGTGAGCAGCATGGGGGAGCATGGGGCTAACACCTACCAGCACAGCTGGCAGCTCAGCAAAGCCTAGCAGCACAAGAGAACTGGAAAAAAAGGATATGGAGAAGCCAATTGTTTGTTTACAGGCAGTATTGCCCAATTGAAAGGGTAACCAAGGAAGACACAGGGAGGTGACTGAAAAACCTAACCCAGGGACAACAGGACATGGCACTGTGACACTGGAAACGAGGACAGACATATGAGATCCCAGCATGAGCACTGCATCCAGCTCTGGAGTCCCCAGCACAGGAAAGACATGGACCTATTGTAACGAGTGTAGAGGAGGGGCACCAGGCTGATTAAAGTGGTCAACCTCCTCTCCTTTGAGGAAAGTCTGAGAGATTTGGAATTGTTTGGCCTGGAGAACAGAAGGCTTGGGGTGACCTAATTACAGCTGTCCAGTACCTGAAGTGGGCTAAAAGAAAGATGGAGAGAGACTATTCACAAGAGCATGTAATGACAGGACAAGGGGAAATGACTTCCAACTAAAAGAAAGAAGGTTTAGATTAGATGTTAGGAAGAAATTCTTTACTGTGAGGGTAGTGATGCACTGGAACAGGTTGTCCAGAGAAGGTGTGGATACCACATCCCTGGAAGTGTATAAGGCCAGGTTGGATGGGGCTCTGAACAACCTGGTCTAGTGGAAGGTGTCCCTGCCCATGGCAGAGGGATTAGAACCAGATGGTCTTTAAGGTCCTTTCCAACACAAGGATGCAGTTCGCTGTCCCTCTTTGATAGAGCCATTTATGAGGCTGATTTGGCTCTGGATGGTCTTACATGTTCCTTTAAGCTGTTATGGCTAAGCCATCATTTGCCTTTCCACTTTCTCCCTGTTTTCCGTTCACATGGACTAGTTGGTTTGAATTTAAGACAACTGACATCCACTTTGCCTCCAGTTTCCATGCCTCTGTCCCCACTGGCTCTTCACACACATTTGTCAGCAAGCCATTTTGCAGAGGATGTGAGTGTCACTTCTCCATAGCTCTGTGGCCAAAAACGTGCAGAAAAAGAATGGTGGGAGCAGGTGGCTCTGAAATGTCCTGACCTGGTGAGGTCCTGACCTCCTGCCATGCCCTGGCCCAGCTTGTAGGGGGCCACTGTGGGCAGGACGGCTGCTCAAAGCTTGACTGTCTCAAGGCTGCTGTTTCCAAGTGCTTTGTGCCTTTCATGAGGGCTGTGGGGAAAGGACATGAGCATGTGGCTGTATGGACGACAAAGGGCTTCTCTAGCTCACCTGCTGACTTAGTGCATGGGGTTTTTCTGCCCCTCAAGCACCCTCAACCTCTCACCAGGCTCTCTGCAGGGAGAATCAGTTTCTTCTGTCTTGCAGAGCAGAACAGGGTTTTTCCTGAGTCGTCTTTTGTCCATGCCCGAGACAGGCCTTGGTTAGTGTAAGTCATGCTTTTCTGCTGTCAAGCTGAGTAAACTTACACTGCTTCCAAATCTGGCCAGAAGAAATGAATGCAGCAACATCAAAGAACGGGGCATCCTGAGCCCCAGCAAGAAGTTATAATCTCAGCATAGTGCTCTCCTTCATTTGCTGGATAAAAAGATAGGTCTGAGGGAGATGTGATCAACTATCTAGCTGTAAACAAAAATCAGTAAAAATAAAAGGAACTTCTTACACCACCATAGTATTGAGAAGCAGGCATTCTTTATTCATCTGGATGCCTGAGGGTCTATCTCGTCCAAAATACTGTGCATGCTGGGTACAGGAAAAGCTCCTGTTCATATACTTTATTTTACATACATATTCATTGATTGTCCCAGAATAAACATACATATGATATTCATTTCCCCAAAATCATTAACATATTTTGCCTCCTTTTTATGTATGCATTCTTCTGTCCTGGGGCTCTCCTTGGTGGCTCCTGGTGGTTGGAGACCCTGAAGTCATACCTGAATGATCAGTGAACTTGTAATATTTGGCAGAACTGGGGCTGGTTGCTTTCCAGTTCTCCTTCTTACACAATGGGCATTGTGCAGTTCCATAGGCCAGTGGGTTTTCAAGAATAAGCATTGTGTTAGCTCACCAGGTGTAGACGATTTTTCATCTGGCAACACAGTGAGTGGGTCAAAAAGTCTTCCTTGATCATTGGTGTGAGTGTCCTTGTATTAAAAGGCAGATTAAGCATTCATATCCTTAGAGACTATTTTAAAAGCTTGTCAGTGACTTTCCCATTATGTGAAATAGCAGTGCTTTTGGAGCACTAAACTAATTTCTAATTCCAATAGAGATCCAAAAGATACAGAGAGGTGGTGGGAACCTGCATTTTGGAACTGTGTGAACTGCAAATCAGAGAGAGATTGCTGGCACTTCGATTGCATACATAGGTGCAAATTAAGAATATAGAATAAAGCATTAAACATTGCTGTCTAGCAACAGTATCTTTTGTGATCCTCTTAAATTTATTGTGGATGTCTTATAATCACTGCCTATGAGTCTCATACATAATGGTATGACTTCTATGTCAGAGTTCTTTTCCACTGTTTTTTAGACAGAGCAATGAGAGCTCCTAGACATCTGAGTGATGAGAATTAGAGACTCTCTTCCTCAAAGAGAGAGAATTGTCTTTGAGATGGAACATTGTGGGAGGCGATGCAGCCTATGTCCTTTGGGTTAGGTCATCTGTGACACTACTGAAAATTTAATCAATAATATAAGCTGAATATCAAGTGTCTGAACTTTAGAGAGGGAGATGAGCACAGGCAAAAAAGTTCCTAAGTCCATGTACCTACCTATGAAAAAGATAAGCCTGAAATCCCCACAGCAGGTGCTACATTACCTACACAAGCAGTGGGACTTCTACATCAGTCTTACACTGTGGCAGGAGTTATTTCCAGGATACCTCAGCTCACTGCTGCTCTTAGGATCAAAGCAGCTGCAATATTTTAGTTTTATTCATAATGAATTGCCTGTAGAACACACTGCAATGGGAAAAATATTGTGGTTTAGAAAGAGCAAATTTTTTGTTAACAATTCCCCATAATATCAGTGTATTTCAGCAAACTGCCGTCATATGATTAAGTCCCAATAGCCATGCTCCAGCCAGGACAAGTAAAGCTTTACCATCATAAGGAATTCAGTTTCACAAAATCCTTTTACATGGACAAATAATATCTACTCAACATTTTGGGGAAAAGGAAGTACAATGCAAAATAATGTAGGTTTCAATTATGCTAGTGCGTGGAAGAGGACTGAATTCCTGTGCTCTCCTGTCTTGCTTCAGCCATGAGGGAGCTTTCTGCAATAGATGAGTAGGATATCCTCTGAGAATGAAATATCTTGGTTTATAGTTCTTGAATACAAATTTTGGGTTTGATCTCACAGTTTTGTCTCAGCTGCTGTAGCAGCCAATTCTCTGACATGGCTGCATTCTGTGCTATTCCAGACATATATACATATACACTAAACATGGAACACAGTGTCTCCTCTTGTTTAAAGCTATCACATCATCATCCTGCAACACTTGAAATCTGACCCTTAAGCAACATCTGTGCTGGTTTTGGCTGAGGTAGAGTCAATTTTCTTCATAGTAGCTACCATGGGGCTGGGTTTTAGATCTGTGCTGGAAAAAATGTTGATAATATAGAGATATTTTTGTTCCTGGTCAGCAGGGCTTACACCAAGCCAACAGAGAGTAGCCTGAGGATGCACAGGAAGTTGGAAAGGGACAGAGTTGGGAGCAAAGGGATATTCCAGAATCATATGGAATCATACTCAGCATATAAAGCTGGGAGAAGAAGGAGGAAATGGGGATGCTTGGAGTTATGGTGTTTGTTTCCCAAATAACCATTATACATGATGGATCCCTTCTTTCCTGGAGGTGGCTGAACACCTACTTGCACAAGGGAAGTGGTGAATTAATTCCTTATTTTGTTTTGCTTGTATGTGAGGCTTTTGCTTTACCTGTTAAACTGTCTATATCTCAGCCTATGAGTTTTCTCACATTTACCCTTGTGATTCACTCCTCCATCCCACTGCTGGGGAAGTGAGGGAATGGCTGGGTGATGCTGTTGCCATCAGGGGCTAAACCACAACACCATCTAAATGCAGAAAGTCAGATTCCTCTGGCAGAGGGGACAGCTTCCTTTGTTTAATTCCTGGCACATTTTCTGATGAGGGAACCATCATACCATTGACACCTCTGGGTTTTGCCTCCTTGCCTATTTTTTCACCTGCATTCTTACCTGCTCAAAACCAAAGTCTCACTCCCCCTTCAAAACTTCTTGCAAGACCCCCACAACCTCGCCTCCAACACTGATGTCTGACTATACAATGAATTTGAAAACGTAAGAGAAAATTAAAAAAAACCAAACCAAAACAAACACAAAAGACAATTTCAAAGCCATAAGCACCAACATTTTTATGAACAGGCTCGCATTATGATGAGTGAAGGTCCATTATGATGGTAAAAGATCTGGAAGGGAAACTCTTTGAGGAGTAGCTGAGGTCACTTGGTCTGTTCAGCCTGAAGAAGAAGAGATTGAGGGGAGACTTCACTGCAGCTACAACTTCCCTGTGAGGGGAAAAGAAGGAACAGACACTGATCTCTTCTCACTGGTGAGGACGCAGTGTCAGGACCCAAGGGAATGGCCTAAAATTGTGTCAGGGGAGGTCTAGGTTGGATATTAGGGAAAGGTTCTCCACCCAGAGGGTGGTTGGGCACAGGAACAGGCTCCCCAGGGCAGCGGTCACAGCACCATAGTTCAAGAAGAATTTGTAAAATGCTCTCAGGCACAAGGTGTGATCCTTGGGGGTCACCCTGTGCAGGGACAGAAGTCAGACATTGATGATTGTGGATTCCTTCCAATTCAGGTGATTCTACAAATAACGACCTTCCAGTTGACCCCTCTTCGTTATAACCAAGGACCCTTCTGGAGTAAAAGCAAGAGATTTCTCGTTCTAAAAAACATCCGAAGGTTTTGGACAGCCCCGTTGCCCCGGTGCCAGGGTCCCCCCACGGCCGGCGCTGCCCCCGCCTCCCGCCCGGCAGCGGCGGAGGGGAAAGTGGCCGCTCCAGCACCGGGGACAGCGCCGGGAGCGCCGGGCGGTGCGGGGCCGCCGCGGCTGCCGCTGCTGCTGCCGCTGCTGCTGCTGCTGCTGCTGCTGCTGCTGCTGCTGCTGCCGCTGCTGCCGCTGCTGCCGGGGCTGCTGCTGCTGCTGCTGCCGCTGGGCCCTGGGCCTCCCAGGCAAAAATACAACCCTCTCTGCCGGCTCCTTGTAACTCTCGTGTGTACCTCGTGGCACAGCCCTGTGCTGCCAGTCAGCGCTGGAACAATAGCAGCGGGGATGCCTCATAACTCTCTCCAAGAAAGCCCTGTTAATCAAATCATATTAGTTATACTTGAGTTTCTGACTGAATCTAGTTTGTCAATCATGTTGAGGCCGTGCCTCTCCAGGGGTTTGGAGCTGTACTGTGTGATTTTTTGCTCAGTTTGCCTGTCAGAGTTCAAGGAGCGGCTGGACAACGCTCTTGGCCATATGGTTTAGTTTCATGTATTGCTGCAAGGAGCAGGCTGTTGAACTCCATGATCCTTATGGGTCCCTTTCCGACTTGAGATATTTTGTGATTCTATTCCATCACGAGTTGCCTGAATAGGAATTGGCTGTCTTGAATGCCCTCACCTTGGGCAAAGTCTGCCAAGGATCCTGCACTTCAAGACCTGAGAGATCCCAAAGAGGCAGGAGCAGCTCAAAGGAAATAAAATCAGCAGCGTTTGTCTTTCCTGAGGCAAGCATTTTCCATGCTGTGAAACACTGCTCTAAGTCACCTAAACATTTCCTAAATTCCATCAAGGAAAGTGCAGATAAGCCTATTTGTATATTCCCTGTTTGTTCCTATAAGCAAATTAAAGCAACTTTCTATTAACATTTTTCTCCATTATAAAATGTCCTCTTCATTGAGACAGGCTGGGAAGGCTGAAGCCTCTTAAACCCTGAAAAAAGCCTTTGGTATTTGATTTCATGGGAACTCCCCGAGAAATAGTATCCCTATCCAAGCTAGGACTGTGATTATAAACTGTTTCTGATGGATTTTTGAACCCATTGCTAAAAAACACTAGCAGCATCTCTCTCAACAGTGTAGCATGGAAATCAACCAGAGCACCCATTAGTCAGACTGAGAAAACTGCTCTAAAATCACCTTTGCTAACATCCAAACCAATTACTTTGTGTACAAGAAAAAGAGTTTGTTGCTTTCTTCTTTGCTGCTGTATTGTATATATCTGGAGGCTGATAACAATCTTCCTTTGTCTTATTTGGCCCATCCACATTCCTAGTGAGGTGACTGCTGTCTGCTGCTGGGGCTGCCACTGGCTGCCCCTGGCTGCCCTGCTCCGTGGCTGGGTGGTGGGATGGGTCTTGACTGCCAGGGCCTGTTCTGCCCTCCCTGGCTCCTGTGGTGCTCTGATGACAGGTAAAACAAGGAACAATAACTCTCCAGAATACCCCCTGAGATTTAGCAGCCTATGGGTTAAGCTTCCTATAGAGCCAGCAAGTCTATCCTCATATTTGTCAGGACTTGATGTCTTTTTTTTCCCTTCTGCATATTTGTCTAAATATTTTTAAATGTATTTGTTCTGTTTTCTTTCAGAACATCTTGTATTTTTGAGTTTTACATCTCAGATTTTCTCTGTTAAATGTCTTTCTTCATTTTATATCTTGCTATTATGTTTGCTATTTATTTGATGGACTCAGAGAGTGTAAATAGCCAGTCTTTGTGCCCTTACTTGTTACTATTCTTTTCTCCAGTTACCTTTTTTTTTAAGGTAAAGAGATCTAGTCTGCTTAATATCTTCTCAAGTCAAAACTGTTGCAGTGTTTTTCATCATTTTGTTGTCCTCTCTGCCATTTTTCCAACATTGACCATGGAGATGATGTGTTCAGGTAACTCTCTGCAGTAATTCCTAGATTTTTCATGTATGCCAGTGTCTGCTGAGCTCATTATTTTGTGTGTTGGAAAGTTCTTCCTGCCTATGTATCTTCCTTCACATTTGTCAACTTTTAATTTTATCTACCGTTTTATCACTTATGGTTTGGCATTCAGATGACTTTCTGCAGCTTTTCATCTATGACAGTTATAGCACCAGAAAATTTTGCAATCCTCCTGCTTTTTCTGTATGTTAAACAATGCAGCCTCTTGTGGACCTTCTTTTATTATGCAATTTCACTGTTCACTGCCAGTCTCTTTCTGTCTTTCATCCAGTTAAAGGGAGAACTGCCCTTTCTGTCCCATGACAGGTTGTGGTTTTTAAAACATGTTGATCATCTCACTTTTGCAGTTTCAGAATTGTAATAGATACCAAAAGCAGGATTTCCCTTTGCAGAATCCTTGCTGATTTTTTCCACATAGAATCATAGAAATGTAGAATTGTTTAGATTGGAAAAGCCCTTTAAAATCATTGACTCCAACCATTAACCCAGTACTGCCAAGTCCACCACTAAACCATGTCCCTGAGTGCCACATCTACATGTCTTTTACATACCTCCAGGGCTGGTGACTCACCACATCCCTGGGCAACCTGTTCCAGTGCTTAACAATCCAAGGCATTTATGAGCCTTTGAATTCTGCCTGTTTGCTTTTCTGCGGTTTGGCTTTTTTTCCAGTATAAAATTGGAGCTTTCAGCTCTGTAGCTGCCCAGCCATCCTCTGCAGCCCTCTTAAAAAACTTCATCTGCCACCTCCTGTTCCTCTGGTACCAGTCTGACATGAGCAATAAGTTACACTCTACAGTAACTTGGCAGGCAATTTCACATCCAAGCTCCTTTAAAACCACTGGATGAACATCATCTGGTCCTGCTGATATATCACTGTCCATGCTATTGGCTTTGGGTCTTCAATTGAGACCATTTCTCATCACCTGCAGATAAAAGTTCTAGCATGGAAACTCTCCTAAGCCCTTCCACAGTGAGCACTGCTGCAGGTAATTAATATACTTTTCCTATACCAAGTATATTTTCTGAGCACTCCTGTTCTGCATCTATCATCTGCAAACCCTGCAGTTTCCTGGCAGGTTGCCTGTTTCTGATGTATTTTATTTTTAGCTTTTAATGCATCTGCCCTGGTGTTAATCAACACTTTTTCTTGACCTTCTTACAACTTTTTATTTACCTCCTCCGAGTTCTTTTCAGTTTTACCAATGTATATACATTTTCTGTGTTTTGAACAGTAATATTTTATTTATAACTACTCCCTGTGCTTTGCTGATCCTTCTTTTAGCCTTCCTAGTCCCATGCGGAAGTTTCACTTGTTGTGGTCACTGTCACACCATCATTTTACTAAGGTAACATTTGATCCTCATCCTGTGCTCTGTTAACGGCTCTACAGCTTCTCCTTCTGTGATGTCTGACTCCCAAGGAAAAATAATTTATGTTGTTAAAAAATGTAGCAGGAATTAGAGCTCAGTCTAACACTTCCCCACTTTGTGGAGGCAATGTGTAGCTGAAGTGTTCTATGGCCACTGTGCTTTCTGCCTTACAGCCTCACTGGTGTCTTATTCTGGTTGACACTTTAGTCCTAATTGCACTTCTCCTATTTTTGAATTGTCAGGCTAGACGTGTATTAGTCTTTTTTCAACAGTTAGTTTGTTTTGAAAAAGACTTCTTTCATCTATGTTCCACCTTCCTTACTGACATGGCCTTCTTTGTCTTTCTGATATTTGCATTAACACAGGTCCTGTAGTTGTCTCCCAGTTCCCACCTCTCTCATAGGGCAGTCCTGATTAACAAACAGATGTTCCAATCTACCCAGCTTCATTTTGTAATTAGCAACATTTCCAGAAAAAAACAAAACAAAATGAAACAAAACAAAACAAAAAACAAAACACAAAACAAAACAATATATTTAACTTTGGTCTTGGTCTGTTTCTGGCTAAATGGGCCTTTATTTGTTGAAATTGCTGATTGTTCTGTTTCCCATCTGAATTTTGTTGACTTCCTGTTCTATATCAGGGGGTACAGTATGATATCACTTTACATCTAGAAGCTGAGAACTATAAATTGGAGCTGGCTGTTTATGCGGTTGAGCTTTCCCCAAGCCTGAAATGGAGTTTTCAGTAATTTCAGTGCTCAGGTGGGTGCAGCCTCAGCAGAGAGAAGAGCCAAAATTCATAACCAAGACTGCAAAGGGAGTGTTTCTAGTGTGACAGGTATAAGTTCCCCCTTATTAATCTCACAGGAGACTTTATTTAGCCTCATTACGACATGGAATTGATTGTATCTGAGGGGATAGTTTCAGTTTAACTCTTTTCATGATACACAAGTGAAAATGCAGCTGAACTACCCAGAGATATCATCAACAAGGAAAGTATCCTAGACTGAAATAAAAACTAACCAAGCCTTAGTGTTTTCAATGCTTGTCTTCTGACTTCACTTAGATTTAAACTACTAACAAAAAAAAAAGACTAGATTTAAATTTCTATGGGGATTTGAAAATAGATTTGTTGCAAAAGAAGTATATTAAACTCAATTAATTATCATTACTTATTTTGTTCCAAGCCAAATAAGTTTTAGAACTTAGCAGTTCAACAGTATAGTTTGGAATAGAAGTACAGATTTAAAGTGTGAGTCTTAGCATTTCCAAATCATAGGTTCATTAAAGTGTTAATTAATATTGCTTAGAGTGAAATTGTTCTATTCAAAATTGTGTTTAAGTGAAACATCCAAAGAAAATTCTGGCATATCTCTTCCAGGTGATGCTGAAATAGAGTTTTGTAAAGGGCAGATCAGAACTGGAGAAAGACAAAGGGGCAGATCCTCATGTAGTATAACTAGGCTCAGCTCCACTGAAGCACACTGGGGAAATGACTTGCAGCATGAAGAAGCAGATCCTGCCTAACATGGTAACAAGGCTAGGGTTAATCCTACTGAAGCTGGCAGTCACCAGTGAAATAGTGTTGCAAGTATTAAAAAATTATGTCCTTGCTTTCAGCTATGCCAAGAGATGTCTGTGGACAAGAAGCTGAACAGCAAAAGGGTTGAATACTGCAGGGAAAAGAGGTACACGCAAAATCCATTCTAGATTATTTATTGCTCAATGTGTCCCGTAATTTTAATTAAGGAATTGGGTCACTCCCACTAGATATTTTGGATGATGCATCTAGGCCAGGTTGTCACAGTGATGTGCAAGCCCAAAGATGAGCTAAGTGCATGTAGAAATATGCAGATTTCTATTAGCACAAGACAGGATCTTCTCCAGGAGACCTTCTCCCAAGGCACAAGGGATTAAGTCCCTCCTGAGCAACTTAGATAACTGGATCACGATGACTGTCCTGGCCCCATCAATTTGGTCTTCAGGTCACCCGAGCCACACTCCTTCCAGGCCTTCATACACATGGCAGGGACGGCAGGGCAGAGCCAACGTGAACAGGGCATGACATTGTTCTGGCAGACTGTACATCCCTGCCATGAGGCTGAGACATAAAAGCCACTGCCTGCTTCCCCAGAGGACAGAGTTGAAACACGAGGAAAACATTCATTTGGAAGAGAGACACAGCTCAGGCTTCTCTTCTGGATAGACCAAGCGGTGTAAATGCAAAGCCAAAAGATTAAGGCACATCCAGGCACATATAAACAACTTTCTGGGCCCTGTCATACAAGCTGTAGTAGAAGGAAGCCTGGGTCTACGTTTATCTATCACCTGCTGCCACAACCAAATTATTACTCATCTCCCTCATCCACCCACTACAGCCAAGAACTGGCAAGTACAGGTGGAATACAGCACACATGGCGGGACAAACTGGCCATCTCCATTCATCCCTATATGAATTTATACCTTTTTATGCTCCCTCCCAGATCAGCCCAGTGTGAGTAGAGATTGGCATTAGCTGATAAGCATAGCAGAGCCTGCTTGAAAATGCTGTCATCTCTCTGCAGAAGCTGACAGCTGAACTGTTAAGCTGGAAGGTCAGAGTTGATTGGCTTGAGCAGCAGCTGTATGTGGCCCTGAGAAACGTGCCAAAGGCTTTTCCAGCTCAGCCCTGTGAGATGCTAATCTGTGGGTAAACCCTACACACAGGGCAAAGCAGCTCAGCTGTGTAGGTGAAGAGTGATTTAGGAGCCCCCACAATGGCAACCCAGGGTGTCAGCACCTGTCAGTCTTCTTCACCCCTTCCAGCTCACTGCACCAGCAAAATATAGATTACGATTGTGCCAAGTTCTGCTTAAATTGCAAGGGCATCTATTGCCTCTGGCACACTTCCAAATGTGGTTGTATAAATAGAACCATGCTGGACTTGCTACACAGCAAGGAAATTGTTTATGCTTCACAATTTTTTTGCTTGACCCAGAGACCCTGCATACACAGGAATGTTGCCATGACAAGGCTGGGAACCTTGGGTTTTGCCTTTCCTTCTTCTTTTTCTGAGTCATCTGCTGAACACATATACAGAGCTTTTTTTTTTTCCACAGAAAACTGAATTTTGAGTGAATCTTTGCAAACTAAAAAATGTCAGTAAGAAAATGTTTGTAATCAACCCAGTTAGTGCAGTTCCTCGATGATTTTTTCCCCTACTCACCTCTCTCATTGCATGACTGACTGTTTCCTACCTTGTGACTTGGAGGTAGCACATCATGACAGTGGTTGGTTATGTCACATGGGATAGAGAACCTGTCTGACCAGGAGCCTGGGCAATAAAGAAGAAAGGAGCACAAGTCACACAGCCTACAGCAGCCATGATAAATCATTCAGAAGCAAAGCGGACACAGTTGGCTTTCAAACATGACATTTGCTTTTGACAAATTTTATTTTTCCTCAATAAAAACATTTTTCTTTCTTTTAAAAAAAACAGTTACAGAGAGTGGTTTCAACTGAAAACACATGTGAGTGATAGAAGCATTTTTGTAAACCCCAATGAACAATTTTCTAATGGCTAGCCAAAGTTTCAAATCTTGGTGCCCCCATTTCTTCTGGGTTGGTATCCAGGCACATAAACTGGTGGTCTGATTTTTCCCGGAAGCATGCTGAACATCCTATGTGTCTAGTTTCTGTGGAGTGAGGTGCTAAGGGCTTGGTAATCCAAATTACCAGGCCTAGAGTCAAGCTTCTGAAATCTGAATGTCTAAAATTAGGTAGCTATGGTCTTATCCAAAGCCCAGTAAAGTGAACAGTAGATGAACAAAGTGAACAAAGCCCAGTAGATGCTGCTGGATTTCTGGTGTGAAAATCACCTTGTTTGGGCCAGGTCAAAGTCATGAACAACCACTGTTTTGTCATCATGGGCAGTTCCTGCTACACAGAGTGCCTTTAACAAACAAGGTAGGAGGGCAGAGGCAATAGGGTTAGTACAGTGTCCCTTGGGCAATCCTTCCCTTGACCAGGAGCTCATGTCCTGAGCATGATGTGTAAACTACTTGCAGGTCAAATGTTGACATACAAATATACACATGGGGCCAAACAGCTGGAAAGCAGCAATGCAGAGGACCTGACACTCATTATGGACACCAAGGTGACCGTGAGCCTACAGTGAGCCCTAGTGGCAGAAGCCAGACAGCCTCCTGGGCTGCCTCTGGCAGAACACTGCCAGTAGACCACAGGAGGTGATCCTTCTTTTCTGCTCAGTGCTGCTGAGGCACGCCTGGATCGCTGTGTCCAGAGCTTGGCTTTCCAGTGCAAGAGAGACATGGAGAGACTCTAGCAAAGGGCCAGGAAGATGATGAAGCATCAAACATACGAAAAAAGGCTGAAGGAGCCAGGACTGTTCAGCCCAGAGAAGGCTCAGAGCGATCCTACTGGTCTATGTAAACACCTGCAGGAAGGGAATGAAGACAGAGCCAGACTCTTCTCAGTGGTGCCCTACAACGAAATGAGGAAATGGGCACAAACTGAAATGCAGGAAATACATTTAAACATAAGAAAACCCTTTTTTACCGTGAGGAGAGTCAAGCACTGGAACACTTTACCCAGGGAGGCTGGAGGAGCTAGAGCAGCTACTCACACTAAAGTATTGTTTTAATGAAAATTTTGCCTAAAATAATTTGACTGATAAACTAAAGACAAAACACTGCTTGCCCAGAAGTCCTTTGATATTCTCCATCTCCTTTATACTGCAAAGGGATGGAAAACGCTGATGACATACATCTCCACAGAGCCATCTGTTGTCCAGGGGTTCTTTGGTGAGCAGGAAGGTAATGAAGAGAGTCTGAGATTTAAGGGTCACACCAAACATCTACATTAAAGTCCCTCAAACTGGGAAATTTTGTATTTATATATATGTATTTGGCTGAAGTTCGTTGATATTAATGTGCCTGTACACCTACACAGTGCTGGCTCTTCTCAGCATCTGGCACTAAATGGCCTTTTTCCTCAGTTTTAGGGAAATGACCCAGGTAAGTAACTTATTCAAAGTCTGCTTGAAAATTAGAAATGCCTGAAAACAGAACCACTTAGGCTGGTATTCTCACTTTCAGGAACTTGTTCAAGGTGATTTACCTTAATCATATTGCCAAAGTCAGATATACGTTTACTCTGGAAAAGACTGGTGGCTAAAAGTTGTGGGTGATCCAAACTCTCCAGAAGATATTCTCAGCATCTTTCTCAAGCACAAATACAGGCTGGGTGGAGAATGGATTGACAGCAGCCCTGAGGAGAAGGACTTGGGGGCATTGGGTAATGAGAACTAAACATAACCCAGCCACGTGCACCTGCAGCCCAGAAAGCCAATGGTGTCCTGGGCTGCATCCAAAGCAGCGTGAGCAGCAGGGCGAGGCTCCTCTACTCTGGTGAGACCCCACCTGCAGTGCTGGGTCCAGCTCTGGGGTCCCCAACATAAGAAGGACATGGACCTGTCAGAGTGAGTCCAGAGGAGGCCACGGAGATGATCAGAGACCTCTCCTATGAAGGCTGACAGCTGCAAGTCTTCAGCCTGGAGAAGAGAAGGCTCTGGGAACACCTTCTGGCAGCCTTCCAGTACCTAAAAGGGTTTGCAGGAGAGCTGGAAAGAAACTTTTTACAAGGGCATGTAGTGATAGGATAAGGGGGGGATGGATCTACAGTGAAAAAGGGCAGGTTTAGACTAGTTATTAGGAAGGAATTATTTAATGTGGGGGTGGTGAGGCACTGGAACAGGTTGCCCAGATAAGTTGTGGGTGCCCCATTCCCAAAAGTGTTCGAGGCCATGTTGAATGGAGCTCTGGTCTAGTGGAAGGTGTCCCTCCCCATCGCAGAAGGATTTGGAACTAGATGATCTTTAAGGTCCCTTCCAACCCAAACCATTCCATGACTATTCCTATCTGAAAATTCCTAGAATCCCTTTGAACAGTTCCTGAACCACTTCTGGTTCAGACAGTGAAGCCCACACCTCTAATTTTTCCATTGCTAGCCTGAGATGAGCCCAAATATGTCATTTTGTTCATGATATTGCTCTCTTCTGAGGGTTATAGCCAGTGAAAGATTCTAATCTTTCATACTGAATTATCAAGTATTCAGTGTATCTAAAAATAGATTTTCCGTGTCCTTCTCCAGTCATTGCTTGCATGTCTCAGCCAAGCTTATGAACACAAACAGATCATGTGCAATAATGAAAACAGCAGCATCTGGTGCAAGGTGGGCTGCAGAGAAAGGCTGTGTCCATTACTGACAAAAGATCATTTCAAGGTCTTGTGGTTTTTTTCAGAATGTTTGCCATCCCTAGAAATGCTGGAGGCACGTTTGCTCATTTGCAGCCAAGAGTAAACAAGCGGTGGCTTTTTATCCTTGCACTGGAGTGGGGATTTCTTGAGTGGGAGGATGATTAGCACAAGCTGCAGTAGGGTGACTGCAAACCTGGATGGACAGCACAAATCACAGAGGGCAAGGGGTCATTTACTAGCAATCTTTAAGCAACACAAACCTTTAATAAGTGGTGCTACCACAATATTTGCTCTTTCCTTAAAGCCCAGGGCTGAATCTCACCCATGAGATCCAGCTCTGCCTCACTGTCAAAGACAAGCATGGGTAGCTCAGCACAGCTCTGAAATGTTTCCTGCTCCTTCCAGGCTCCTGTAAGGGAAAGAGATTTATATCAGCAACATGGTACATATCTAACTGCTTTCCTACAGGAAGCTTGGTTTTGTAGAAAATACCAGTTCTCCAAAGCCGTTAAAATGACAGCTGAGGAACACCCAGGAGGAGTGTGATTATTGATTTCACAAACCCAGGGATTGTGGGCTCTTCAAGCTGGCTCAAGATTTTTTAACAGGTGGTGACACCATCACAGCAACCCAGATACAGTCATGCCTCAGCCTCCTGAGGCTGGGTATGGATGTGCTGTGGTGCCTGGCATGCCACACTGGGCCCAGAGGGACTTCTGCCCTGGGCAGGGCTCACAGCAGGGCTGGGGTGCCAGCAGAAACCTGCCCCTGCAACTGGCCAGGCTCATCCCTCCAGGCACTGCTCCAAGAACAGCTTGGGCAAAATTAGGACTGTGGGAATCCCTGCCTGAAACTGAGCTTCAGAAAACACAAGTATTGAGAATGCCCCAGTGGGACAGAGCCTCTCTTTGAGATCTGTGTCCACAGGCATCAACCATGTAAGTCACTCTGGATAGAAAAGTGACCCAAACCAGTCATATATGTGGCTACATGTTTGTTAAGCTGCAGGATTTCCATTCTACAGCTTTTTTTTCTTAATATAAATTAAAATTTATGTGGGAGAACAAGTAAATCAACCCACTTGCGTATCACACTGTACCACAGTTCTTATCAGTTCTCTCAGTGCACAGCAGTCAGGTCAGGAGAGGGATCAGGAATGCTCAAAAAAGTGGTTTTGCATGGTCTTTATTTAAACAAAAGGTACAAGTGAAAGCAGAGGTTTCACATTCCTTTCTGCCAAGCAAGTTTATGCCTCTTACATTGGACAATACAGGTGCTTACATCATGTCCTGCAGTTTTACACCCTCAGGAACCCAATGCCGATGAGAAGGTGGCATGGTGGGCTGGGACTGCAGCACTCCCAGTAACTACCAGAGGAGACAGCCACGTCAAATAGTCCCTAAACATCTTACATACTAGAGCTGGATCACTGCAGACTAAAATAATTACACCATCACAGACCCACTACAAACATTAGCACAGATAAGAGAAAGTAAAAAAAAAAAAAATGTTTCATGACATCTTCAACTGACTGAAAGCTAATCACCGTGGGTGTTACTGTGTCTGTGGAGGCACACACTTAAATCATCTCCAGAGTTTCTGGCAGTCTTTCAATCCTGATAAGACTTTACAAGGAGCCACATGAGGATTACAGTAATCAGGACAATCATGAAGTTGAGGCAAATTTCTCTTGTGGAGCGTTCCATTTCTTGGGAGTAATGAGGAGAGAGCAGAGGTCAGCAGGCAGAGCAAAGGGAAAACTTCAGTGACTTGCTTGGGTGTGTCCTTGAGCTCAGCCTTCAGGTCACGGGCTCTTCTAAGGAAAATAAGAAAACTATGTGAAGAACAGATGCATGAAGGTGGCAGGTTCAGTAGAGCTTTTTATGTTGGTCTAAATAAATGTTTCAGTGGCCAAGAGCTGGTAAGCACCGGGGTGCTAAGAAGTAAAAGGCATCTTTGGCAGCTTGTCACCTTCTTTGATTTCCAGCCTTTGACAAGAAGCATTCCCAGTGTCACCCCAAAATACAGTGCAGGGATGAGCAGCCTGTGAAAATCAGTGCTGCTTTGTGCAAGCATGTTCAAATAAATAATGCCCAAGCTCCATTTAACACTTTCAATAAATATACATTATAAATATACTACAGTTAAGAGTTTTTAAACTCCCGTATTTGTCTGTGTATTTTCTTAAAAAGAAAACAAAACCTAGGTACAAACTATTCTTTTATAGAGAAAGACTAATAAATCTGAATTATTTTTTACCACTAAAATACAAGGACAATCCAAAATGACATATTCATTTCTGAAGAACTTCACATACTTTGTGAGTTTTCCTAGAGATGAAAGAGTATTTTCTAAAGAACCTTTTGCCTTTCCTGCAATTTCAAGATGTTAAAAATCTCATACTTCAAAAATCCCAGTCAAGTTGTACTCAAAAGCTTTTCTGTTGGTTATTGTTTTTATTTACTTTATGACAGTTTTTTTTAATTGTATATGTTTTTGGAGTTCATGCAGAGAAACAAGAATATTTTATCATTAATATCATGCATTAATGCCATCTGTATACCATGTGAATAAAATAAAAGTCCTTAAACAAATGAGCCATAAACTCTAGACAAAGAATTTCAGATACACAGCCAGATTAGGCTGTAACATCTCTGGTGCAAATGAGAAGCCTTGGGACCATACCAACATGGAGACAGTTTAAATTGAAACTGCTTTAGTTTGCAGATTAAATATTAAAAGTTCAGTGCATGCAGTTAACAAATTCCTACATTTTGAAGTTGTTTTGCCAGCCTCCTATGTCCTTGTACATGAGAAAATCTGACCTAATAAGTAAACCAGTTCTTTTACCTTGAGGAGGTAAATGGAGCCCAGTGGTTCTGCCTCTGGACTTTGAGTCACTGCAGATGTTATTCCCTCCAAGCTTCTGCCTATCTCCCACTCGGTCTGGATGCTCTGTCCCTGTGTGGGAATTAAAGTAGGCTGAGGGTGGAGACCAACAAGTGTGTTGGCAACCCAGGTGCTGACATCACCCCCCCCAAATATTTTTAAAGGGCTAAGCTGGGCTGCAAATTTGGTTAAGGCTGTTTATACAGTGGGTTCTGTGGGCTGATTTGCTTCTTTTTGTTCTTCTGCCAGGGTGCTATGCCAAGAGCAGAGTTGTGTGCATCCCTTGGGAGTCAATTGGATCTGACAGAGAATTTCATACAATCACAGAATGGCTTATGTTGTAAGGCACCTTAAAAATTATCTAGTTGCATCTTCCCTGCTGTGGACACAGACACCTTTCACTAGACCATGTTGCTCAGAACCCCATCCAACCCAGCCTTGAACACTTACGGGAATTGGGGTATCCACAACTTCTCTGGACAACCTGTTCCTGTGCCTCACCACCCTCACAGTAAAGAATTTTTTTCCTAATATTTAGTCTAAACCTACTCTCTTTTAGCTGGAATCCTTTCCCCCTTGTCCTGTCATTACATTCTTTTGTTTACTCTGATGGTGTCTTCCCCAATGTGGGGAAAAGGAAAGAAAGAGCCACTTGAAGAGCTCTGTGTGCTGAACTAAGGATCTCTCAAGATCATTTCCAGGACATGGAAACTGTCTACATATCAACCTTTTAAAGTACAGTACAGCTGCTGCTGTTCCACATACCTATAATCTGCACAGCTTCTTGAGTTCATATGCATTTAAAAGAAACTGAACAGGAGCAAAATATTCTTTTCATTTGCATACAAATAACTGAACTCTAGGATCATTTGCTGGATAGAAAATTTTGGGACTAGTTTCTGCTGAAAAGCACAAACCATTTATTTAAAGAACCACTGACATCCTTCCACGCTCTTCCCTCACTGATTTTTGGTGCTGATGTGATTGCTCCACTTGTCTGAGCAAACAGAGAAGTATTTCTGCCACTCTGCAGTGTTTCACCCCAGAAAGCACACTGCTCTGTGGTCTAGGGAGCTGTAGCCCCCATATGCCCTTAATCTTTGCTCAAGGCACCGCTAGAACTTGCTATAAATGTGAACAAAAAGAAATGGCTACTTGCTTCCTTTAAATTGACACAGCAGAGCAAGCTGGACTGAAGTGGGAGCACACTCTGCCATGGGTTTCCCCTTACTTGGAAAACACAAGTATTTCCACTGAAGTCAGAGGGGTCACTTCTGCAACACAGTACTGCCAGATGAGTGTGGGTATCCTGCTCAGGTTGAAATGTGTCAGGCTACCCACAACACTGGCCTTATTCTCACTGCCAAACACCGTGTGATATATAGCACGCAGGTTATTTATTGATTCTGATGCCTTTTGTATATTTATATTCAGGCATGCTGGAACATACTGTAGCTCAGAGTATCCAAGTTTGTTGTCCCTGTCCCCCTCCCCAAGCTTCCAGGTTTCTCCCTTTGCACCATCGCTGGCACTCACATCACGAGATGATGCCCCAGTGAGAGAGGCCAGCTGGCTGGAAACCTACCCAGTGGAAAACAACAAAACAAATAGCTGTGGGTAACCAAGGGGGTGGAGGGGAGTGTTGCTTGGGTTTTGCCTGATGATCTCCCTAAATAGTCTTCCCACGGGATCAGTGGAGGCAGGAGGGGGATCAGAACAGTAAAAACCTTCCCTTTCATTGGTTTGGCTGCCTTGCCACTGCCCTCCTACACAAACCAGGCAGCACGTTCACAAAAGCCAATGTGCTGCGTGGGAGTCTTGTGCTGAAATACACAGATCAAACAGCAAAGGCTTTAACCCATATCCTCGTTCAGGACTTACGTGCCTAAGTAGGTTTGCAGGGTCCTATTACGATGCTTGCTCTGCTGAGCCGTCCTTTCAAGGAAAACTTGGGCAAACGTCCCACACTTACAGGGGATTTGGGAAATCCAGGTTGAAAACGCTCCCCTCAGGCAGCGGGAAGCAAGATTATGACTGCCATGAATCTACCCTAGACTATTTCCTCACCTGGCATGTTCTGAAGCACAAATCTCTGAATTTCTCATGCAGTATCTCATCTACTTCACCTTGAATTGCATAAATATCTACCAGGAAAAGAGTGAAACATTTGAATGCCATTCACCCTAATTATTAGATGTTGCACAGCAGTGCCCAAGTATTCCCCTTGGGCTATGGAAACCTTGGGATTTATTTTACCCTCTGCTAATGGAAAACTCAAAAAGTGATGTTTGTTTTTGGGTTTTTTTTTACCTAGAACCCATCAGCTCTGGTCCCCAGGCTTGTATTTGCACTTCCACACTGATAAAGAGCCCCTTTCTGCTCTGTCCCAGTTCATCTCCTTCTTCTTGAATGTCCCACATGACAGTTAGAAAATTTCCCTTCTTCAAAGCAGAAAAACAGCGCTACAAATGTAATTAACCAGCACACACAACAAGCACCCTAACTCATCTCTACAGGCACAGATGTTCCTCTCATTTTTTTTTGTGTCAAGGATCTTACAGTAGACCATGGATGGGAATAAAACATCACAAGAATTCATTGTTGAACCAGAACAAAGTTCATCTAACCCAACACACAGATTGGTAGGGAAATCTGGGGAAAGTATATAGAAACACAGCAATGAAACATGATCTAGATATCCCCAAATGTCTGGGATTCAGTCTACTGGGATTTCTAGACAGGGACTACAAACAGAGTTTGGCTTATGGCTTCCACTTGCTCATTCCATGAATAATTATAAATCAGGCAACTTGTTCATAGGCGAGCTTCTCTGCACAACAATCTACATACTTTCAACATCATAAAAATTATGTGGAAAATTAAAATATTCGTATAGCAGAGAAAGTAACTTTCCTCAACCCATCAGCAATTTGAAGGCAGCTCATTTGCTAGAAGTGAGAGCATGTAGCCAAGAAACACTTTTTGATTGACAGAGTTAGTCCATGGTAATTTTAGAAGAGCCAAATGATATTACAGTTACTTCTGACATCACCTGACAGGATGTCCCTATACATTACATATGTATATACACACACCCACACACAGACTTGTGAAAAAAAAAAGGGCTTAGCACTGACCAGGGGGTCCAATAAACACCCCTGAGCAGTGGAATGTGCCTGGATGTTAACTGTTAATCCAACCAGTGTCTGAATAACTGACTTCAACACACCACAGATTAGAGTCTGTGGTTGTCAGAGGCTGGAATTTCTAAACCCTTCACCCAACCCCATCCCCCAAAAAACCCCACATCTTCCTGCTCTTTATGAACAAAAAAGCTGAACTACCTTAGAGGCTGTACCTTTAAAAAGATGGTTTATTTATCCAAGTGATTTAGTACTGATTAGGAAAGCAAAAAGATGAGAAAGAGAATTAACTAAGTGGTTATACTTTAAATGCTAATCCAGAGGTTTAGACACAGTGTTGAATATTTTTCTCATTGGCACTTTTTCTTCTTTTTCTGACAGATCTGGATGTTCTCAGCTTTCATGTGGCCATGCCAAAGCTCCCTTTTCATGCCTTGCATACTCAAACTTAAGGCTCCACTCTATATTTAAAGTTGCTGTGACTATCTCAAGTTCTTCCCAGCCTACTAATCAAGTCTCATATAATCTTTCAAAGCCATTCTTGCACAATTAGAGGATATTGTGTTCATTTTTGCTCTCAGCATTACCTTTCTTATGAAGTGCAGTATGTGTATGTATAACTATGGGCCACGAGTCACACAGATGTTTACAATAGTTGCCAGAATCATTCCTCATTCTCTGTCAGATTTCATTTATTTTTATACTTGTTCTTATAATATTTTTATTAGGTGTTGGGGGGGGTTATTCATTTTAGCTTTCAGAAGATGCTCCTTTTATTTCTCTACATTTTCAACTGGACAAAAGTTGCAGTACTGTGAGCCAAACTACAACCCTCTGTGGCAACACAGTCAGACCAATAAAAGATCACATGCTGCCCTGAACACAAAGGGGAAAGAAGAAAACTTGAAATTACTCCTAAAGCACCACAAATGAGAGGTAAGATAAGAAGGATAAAGCAAAGGATGACTTAATTTTAAACTTTTATTTCCGGTTGTCTCAAAACAATTTGAAATGTCAGGTCAAGAATGAAGAAAACATCAATTCACCTTCACCCTGAGTGACTGAGTCACCTCAGGGACAATCAAACAGTGAATAGCATTAAGAGACTTAATATCAGAGGTGGAATTATGCAAAAATGCTGTTTAAAGTTAGACAAAAATGGATGTGTTTTGCATCTCTGTTCCTACATTCTTACATCCCACTTGTTCTGGATGGAGCTGAATTATGGGACACAGACTTCATCTTTCACAGGACTTTAAGGAAAGCCATTAAAAGTCAACTTACCCCAGCGATGTCAGACCTTGAAGTTAATGAGTTTCTCCAGCAAGATAACTAAAAGCTAGTAGGGAATTCATGGCTATGCACTGGGATATGCTATCGCTGTGCTTTCTTGTCCAGACAGTATTGGTGGAAGCTATGGAGAAGGTTTCGAGCTTGCCAGTAAAGCTAATTTCAGCAATCAGGACTAAGGTCACAGAGATGCAGATTACTGTGGCCACACTCTTCCATACCACCTTAAAATGTGCTGCTGGACAGAGCTGCAGCAGACAGCAAGCAGAATGGGCAGCGAAATGTGAAAATTCCTGTGACTGTGGGGCCTCTGTACTGGCAGTGTCTTCAGAAGCAGAGAAGTTGTGACCTTTGCCACATCAGTAAAGATTCCTTCTTCCAAGGGATGCCATATCTGAGGTTTGTGCTTGAACTTCTGTCCATAGGCAAAAGCTGTTAGCAGAGCAGATCTAGTCAGCATTGGTTCAAAGAAAAAAAATCTGCAAACTAATGAAGAAATACATGAGAAGGATTGATGGCAGAAGCTGCAGTGGAAGAAGAACACATTCAAACCAGAAACAACATCAGTCTTTGATAAACTGATTTCTGAGTGCTGAAGGAAATTTCTACAGGTGGTAGAGGAAAGACTTTGGTGCAGCAGGGTCAGAGGCACAGGCAGAGAAATGCAGATTTCTGTATGCAGGCCTTGGTGTTCATTACTCTTGCACCAAGATTTACTGATGCCCTTGTAGCTATCAACATGTAAAATTCTCCTGCAAAGGGTCCAGCTATCCTGGAACATGGATGGTACAGACACAGAGCAACAAGGGTGGCTGTGAACCTACAACCTGGTGGTTGCATCCTGGTAATTGTCCATATTAGCAAAGACATATCCCTGCATATCTCTGAAATAAAAGGGGCAGCTTACTGTAAATTTGCTTCTGAGTAGGAGCTTGGCCACAAGTTTCCACTGATGTCAGTCAGGTTCTCCCCTTACCCTAGGACAGAGTGAGGCATCTGTACACTTACAGCCTGGTTTGATCTCTTCCATAGAAAGAAGTGAGTCTTCAATAAACTATGTCCTGGCACCCTGGAGAGATACAATTTTTATCTCTGTGAACAACCATATCATCACTACTGGTATGTGACAAGCTTTCAACCTAACTCCTACAGCTGTTGTGTGAGTTCTTGCATCTCTGAAGTCACTTGCAAGGCACCCTGTAACCCCTCCCTGAGAAGGAAGTTTGCCTTTGGTTACTAAGTAGCCACCAGCTGTTGTGCCAACACACCCTGGTATTTCCAGCCAGCAGTGTTGGTGTGGTTTTGCAGGGCTGTGGGCTGATGGACCTGTCTCTGAAAGCTCCCAGCCCAGCTCTGCTGCAACACGCAAACCACACAGCTGCCCTTACCCCGGGTGTGCTGTGTGGTCCCTCCACCACCGCGGGAGAAGATGCTCCATATTTACCACAGAACAGCAAACACAGATGCCATGAAGCAGGTGCTGCATCTCAAGAAATCTGCACTATTTTCCCCTCTTTGAAAGGGTTAAGAGTGAACAATAACTTTTAACAGAACTACTGGCTGGTAATGTATTGGGAGCAAAGTCTTTTAACACTAGATAACTGCAACACTAAGTTAAGCTTCTTCTTTTGTTTGTGATTAACGTTCTTTGCCCTCTTCTTGTCTCAGCAATCACAGTTTGTGCATACTGATGAATAGTTAAATCCCCTTTTTGCTTTCTACAAAATCAATTAACACATCTTGGCATGAGCAGATGGAGGCTGTGTTACCTGAGGGTGTACAACTGCAGAGAGCAGCAAGTGAGCAGTACCCAGACACCCACGCTTACGCCCACAGATTTAGGTGTTACATGGCTAAGGGGCAAACAGGAAAGCCAGTCCCTGCTCAGCTATCCTACCTTTCCTTGGGAGGATCATACCTCTAATAACATATTCTCTTTCACTCCTTTCCCTGAAACAGGAAGATACTTGTTTTACCCTCCCAGGGTTTGATTAGGCCACTACTAATATCAAACCTGGGCACTACCAAACTACCAGCTGTCTGCATGACTCTGGATCAGGTCATGGACATAATCCTGCAGCAATGAATAGATGACCTGCCAGTGTGTAGTCAGGGTTTATTGCAACTGGAGTCAGGCACCCCACCTTCCCTTCACCCTTGGGTGTGCTCCTCAGTGCTACCCATTTTTCACAGTGCAAAGCTTGCATAGGTGGTTACAGGTTGCTGTGCTTGAAAGTGCTGTGTTGAAAGCATTGGTTCAGTGCATCTCTGGCATCTGCCCCTCTGAAGTATCTTCCAGTTCTTTATTGGAAGACATGTTATCTGCCATCTTCCAGACCTTTCTGCATCACAGGAGACTTCTTCCAGGCAGGTGGTCTGGCTAAACTATCAGCCAGAATTAATTCCTACCCATCATAGAACGAGCCAACGTGTGCCCAGGTGGCCAAGAAGGCCAATGGCTCCCTGGTGTGGCCAGCAGGAGCAGGGCAGTGACCATCCTCCTGTACTCAACACTGGTGAGGCCACATCTCAACTCCTGTGTTCAGTTCTGGGCCTCTCACTGCAAGAAAGACATTGAGGGGCTGGAGCGTGTCCAGAGAAGGCAATGGAGCTGGGAAGAGTTGGAGCACAAGTCCTGAGAGGAGTGGCTGAGGGAGCTGGGAGTGTTTAGTTTGGAGAAAAGAAGGCTCAGAGGGGACCTTATTGCTCGCTACAACGGCCTGAAAGGAGGCTGTAGCTGGATGGGGGTTGGTCTCTTCTCCCAGGTAACAAGTGACAGAACAAAAAGAAATGGCCTCAAGTTGCCACAGGGGAGCTTTAGATTTTATTAGGAAAAATTTCTTCACAGAAAGGATTATCGAGAATTGGATCAGGCTGCCCAGGGAAGTAGGTGGAGCTGTCATCCCTGGAGGTGTTTAAGAAGTGTAGATGTGTCACCAGGGATTGGTGTGATATGTTTTAGTGGTGAACACAGCAGTGCTGGGTTAACAGTTGGACTCAATGACCTTAGAGGTCTTTTCCAACTGAACTGATTCTATGATTGTAACACTTTCCTGAAAGAGAGAGTCAGGCGTGCAAGTCTGCACTCTTTGGCTTGATTTGATAATATTAACAAGATCAGTACTTTGTCCATAGGACCTAAGCAACCATCTGACACCTAATAGACTGCTCAGGCTGGATGACATGACATTGACCTGTGTTAACCCTGGATAATAGAAGTATCTCTTAAGCCAGAAGGAATAGCCAGGGAACCACATTCTGATCCTCTGCAGAGCTCCTGTGGGGCTAGTTAGACTTTTGGAGAGAAGAGGCAATCTGTGCCAGATCAGACAAGAAACTTGTTATTCCAGGAAGCATCGGAGGGATATTGCTTCATCAGCTTGAGCTAAAGTTCAGTTTTTCTACCCCGACACACTGACAAGGGTTGAAGTTGTTGATGATTACCCAGGCAATAAGGGCACAAGAACCTTGCTAGCTTGTGTTGTTTTCTATGTGCAGTCCTCCTTGTAATAAAAAATCATTGGTCCTGTGCCAGTTATTTCCTGAGGTTTGCCAGCACGTGGCTTGGGTATGACCAGCCTGAGAGAACGGAAGGTGCTGGGGAAATGTCAGCCAAGGAGCAATGCAGGAGTGTGTGTGTGTGTATACAGGGGGGGCAGGATGCACAGGATACTCTGAGCCAAGAAGCCTGCTTACTCCCCACCCCCTGAGGCACAACTGTGCGTGCCTTTGCCTGCTTACTGTCCCCCAAGGCATCTGACTTGGAAGAAAAAGAAGGTCTTGCCCTGTGAGTGCCCGCAAGAAACAGTCTATTAAACTTGGTTGTAAGGAAAGGTGGCCAAGCAGAGGCCTATTCAAATTCAGGGAAACTGGTGACAGACAGGTCACAGTGACTTAGAAAATGCTGTTGGGCCTCAAGTGCTTACAATGAGGTTGGTAGGACTCAGAGACCACATCCAGTTAGAACAGGGCTGAATATAGCCGGAGACAGATGTAGGGCATAGAGTTTTCTGCATCCAGCAACAAATATTTTTGAACATGATTGACCGCACCATCAGCTTTCACTTGGTCAGTAGTAGCACCCAAAATGGGATTTATTGTGATTACTGGCCAAGGCTGGTGCTTCTGGATTTGTTGCACTAACCAGGCATAACAGAGCTGGTTTAGAAAGGTCAGGGAAATGCATCTTACTTTGGGCAGAAAACTGTAAATAAAAATATGATTGCATAAATAACTGGGTTTTACCAACTAATCTAAAAATTCCTTCTTCAGCAGAAATTCAGACAAGTACAGATTTTAAAATGTAGAAAGCGACAGCACAAAAAGCCCACACCAGTTTCATTATGCAGAGATTGTTTCGAAAATCAGGTTATTTGATCTGCTTTCCTTCCCTCTCAACAGTCCTCTGTTCTTCAATCCATAAACACTCAGCTCAGACCCAGGTTATCTTAATTGTTCAAGCTATGAATTTCATAAACACCTTTGGCACTTTAGCAGCCTGGTGCCTGTAAAAGAACCATAAAGTCAGTAAGAAATATTGCACCTACAAATCCAACCTTGGATTTGGGTTGCAATCTCATTAGTGCTTGTCTTGTCCAAAACACATCACAGAAGACATGCAGGAGGTGATGAGTTTTCTGACCGACCTTCTGAGTGCACAACAGAGACAAAAATTGCAGCCATCTGTCTGCAGCACCCCCAACGCCCACCCTGGGTGTCTCCATGACGTAGTTGGTACCCATCAAGTCCCATCCCCCTGGAGGAAGGAAATTTGTTCTTCTGAAAACAGACTCAGTGCCCACCAGCTCTGCACATCTGCCACATTCACTGCTCTGTATTTTGTGTTCTCTTTCTGTTCTGTTTTATTCAGAAGTTTCAGATTCCCATCACAGGTTATCAGGTTGCACATGACACAGTGAGTGAGGAAAAAGGTGTGTTGTATTATTTGATCTCTGTCCCACCAGGTTTACCACAAACCCAAAAGCATCCCCTGTAGGAGGCCAGCTCTTTGACTGAACAATGCACAGCTTGCCACACTTCATTTTCACACATGGCTAGGTGCAAATCCTCATTTACTGGGTTGCTGAAAATTTAGCTAAGCTCCAGTTCAAAAAAAAAAAAAATGGTGCGAGAGGATTCACTTACCCATAAATTTGTCAGAACTGTGTCCCTGCTGCTCCTTCTCTTACAACAAAGCATCCAGGCACACAGGAGGAGTGGATGGCTCTGCTCCTCTCTAAAATCCCAGAGATTGCCCCCCTTGCCATACAGATGGCCCCTGGTTTGTTTTATTTAGTTGCACACAACTATCATGTCAGGCCGGTCAGTCTCAGTGTAGCCTGACCTGCCCTTGCTCCTGTTCCTTAACCAGGTCTCTAAGCCTCCTTGCCTTGTACACTTTGCTGGACCTTCATTTGAGTGCTTTTTGAGATACAAAGCAAAGTGTTAAACTGAGCCTGGGAGAGGAGCAGCAACAGCAGCAGCTCTGGGACTCCTATCAAAGGGGATCTGTGCTATTAACAGTGCCACAAGGGAACAGCTGTCCCACTTACAGTTCATAAAATATTTCTGAAATAAACTTCTGGAATGTGATAAGGAGGTCTAATAGGTTGTCATCTCCTGGAATTAATGAAGCACTGGAAGTACTGTAAGGTCACAGTCCTGCAGCAAAGAGCAGCTCTGAACAAAAGCCACCGCTCTCCTCTGCTGTTGGGATCTGTAGCACGTAGACACGTAGACAAGAAGCCCCTTGTGCCAAGGGCTATTCAGGCACAGGATTAGCCATGACCACATTCCTGGAGAAAGAGGTGCCAAACCCAAGAAGGTCTCACAACTCAGAGGGAAAGACAGAGGATTTTCCTCTTCGGGGAATTCATTAGGGGCTTGAATGCTCCTGGCTTTTGTACATCCATGCAGACTATAAGAACATTCCCTTCCTGAGCTGACTGTGGATTTGTCCAGCCTCTCTTGCTGATGTTTGACATCTACTTCTCAGGGCAGGAAGAGACAAGACTCAGAGCTGGGGCAGCTGGAGTAGCACAAGGTGGAGCATGACTGAGCTCCAGCAGCCCCACAGCCAGGGCTGCTGCAGAGCAGGGAGGGCAGAGAGCAGCCCCAGGCTGAGCACGGACAGAGCAGCACGGCACCGATGCGGCACCCATGCTGTGAACACCGCACCCCACCACAGGGAGCTGATCAGTAACTCCAATGTCATTGCAGCACCCTTTGGAAGCATTGTGCAAACAGGACCCTGCAGAATTGCCCAGTACCCATGGAGCCAATGCTATGATTTCTTGGTGATAATAAAGCCAAAACTGAGTCAGACAACTTAAGGAAGCCAAGCTATGGGAATCTTACGGCATTTTCCTGCTTACAATGTAGATACACTAATCAATGCATATCCGAGGAGGTAAATCATTAACAGCTACTCTCCTAATTTCAAGTGTTTCTAAAGGGTAGTGCGTTATACAGGTGGAAATTGCTGATAGGAGGCATTCTTCTCCACAGAAATATCCTGGTTTCTGTCAGAAAGCTAATGCAGGCACAGTGGCAATCCCTGAGTTGTGAGCCAAAATGCCAATTCTCACCAGCCTTTCAACCTAGCTAGTACATTGTAAACTAAAACCAGCTTGGTGACAGGAAGGCAGTAAGAGGAGGCAGGCCCATGTGCTTCAATGGCTTTTACCTGACTCGTTCTGCATAATTTCCTCGTTCTCCATAACCCCAGCTACCAGAAAATGTCTGTAGTATTATATCGACTGCATTGGGGCTTGTATGCACTTTTTTTTTTTTCCTGAAAACCACTGGAGTTAAGAAAGCCTGGAGAAAATCACTGACACATTGAGTGAGATTTTAAAATGCCTCTTCTCCCATCTCCCTCTTTGTAGGACTGGGGAGGAATTATTCACAGTTTATTTCTCACTATTTTCCCTGAGAACTGTTCACTGAGGTGATGAGTTTACACAAATTCATCTGATCTGTAAATACTGTACTATTTCTTAGTTTTCCTATAATATGTTCCTGGACAAATGTGAAAATTTCAGTAGAGAAGCAGTTAATGTTTACTGAAAATTGTAGCTGCAGTGTGTTCAGGGAGAAACAGCATAGCTGGCAAAATAACCTCCCTCTAGGGCCTGCTTTAAACCCCAGGAATCCAGAAAGACTGTCATGTTTTTAGTTCAAGCAATACTTATTCTGTCCATCTTTTGGACCTTTCACAGTAGTGAAAACTGGATGCACTTGCAGGACAAGACACTGCAAAAAAAAAAAAAAATTCCCAGGTACTTATTTCATTTGGACAAAAAATTCTTTGAAATAGTGTTGGAGGTTTTATTGAAGAGACAGAAAGAAGAAAGACTGAAAATATTACTTATACAAAAAAATAAAGGTTGGGGTTTTTTTCCATTCAAAAGCCTGCTATTTGTTTACTTTATAGACAACAAGTTCTTTTCTTTGAACCTCAAAGCTTCTGAGGATCACTAAAGAACAAGATATAATCTTTCCATGTAATAAAGGGCATACTGGAAAGATGTTTGCTGTAAGCAGTTCATGGACAAGAAACTATTGCATTGACTCTCTTTTATTCCTAGATAAATCCTGAGGACAGGAGAGGGGAAAAAAAAAAAAGGTGAGAAAGGTATATACAGAAAACCAGCATGACTTTTTTTTTTTTGCTCACCTGTCTGTATGATGAAGACTTGGGTGCACACAGCCAAAGCACAACTTCAGCCCAACAAGGCCAATCTTTCTGAGATGTCCCAGCAGTCAGTGGAGAGTAAAGCCAAACTCAGCATCTTTGGAGACCCTTCTATGGGGTCTCTGCCAGTGCAGGTCACTGCGGGCAGGGCGGTGGTGCTGGGGCAGGTGTCTCCCCGGGTCACAACCACCCCTTGTTGGGAGGGTCTAGTCTGCAGCCCCCCAGCAACAGGGATGGGACTTCCTAAGCCAGCTCATGAGATCTAGTGCCAAGATTTTCACAGGAGCAGAAGGATCCCTGTGTGTCCAGAACTTTCAAGGAAGAGTCTTGCTGCAGTTCAGCTCTACACAGGACTGGGACAGGTTTGGTGACATCTGCAGAGACCAGAAAACCCAAGAAGAAATTCCTGACAGGAATTGCTGAAGGCCTGGAACAACCTTTCCTTAACACAACTTGAGTTCTTCAACTTTCACAGGCCATCTACTTCGTTCTGATGAAGACAAATAGAGAAAAGGCAGCCATTTGGATATGCATGAGCCCAAGACATTTACATTTCTTTCTATCATAGTCCAAAGAACTAGACCAGTAACTTCTCTTGCTGCTCTTGGAGATGGAGAAGAACCAGAAGGAATGTTTTCATAACTGGACATTCTTAAGGATGCCAGAATAGCCCTCAGCTGCCTGTTATAAGCATTTTATTCTAATACAAACTTGCTTCCTGAGCACAGGAAGAACATGGTTGTGGAGCAAGATGCTCTCAGCAAGAAGGAAAGAGGGTTTAGATATGAAGCCTGGAGTTCATGCAGGATTCACCACTAACCCCTTTATCGTGACTTATATAAATTTACTCAAAAATTGCAATCTAAACCCAGCAGGGATCAGTGTAACTTGTCAAAGTTATACATTAGAAAATATTTGTACTAAGCATATATTTTATGTACTGTAAATATCTTCTGTAACAATAAAAGTTGCAGTTTTTTAAAGTCTATTTCAAAAATTATTTTTTCAAAAAGAAACATAGAAACCACAAATTCCCTGCTCGTGCTCTAGGTAGCAACTTTTATTTCCTTATTGATACTGTGACTCTTTTATTATTGTGATTATGGGTCTTTTACAAGAGCTTTGGAGCTTGTCATTCCTGTGAGTAGATAATCTGAAGGTCTTGGTGTTTATGGACAGGCAAAGGACAGATTCTGGTCAATTACAGAGGGTTGAAAGCTAGTCTTCATAGGCACAGAATTTTAAGCAGAGTTTGCCTCTTCAATGACTAGTCCTTGCTACAGCAGCATCTGAAGTATTCTTTGCAGCTCGCTGTTATATATATTCACACCAACCCTGTTCCAATATATCCTTGAGGCCTGGCAGGTTTCCCAGGATGAGCTGTGTGGTCTCAAACAACCAAGGTACAGCCAGAGCCTCCTGTTGACAGCGTGGCCAGGGCAACATCATGCCACTGCTGCCATGGGGCTGGGGCTCCAAGGTTCCCCACATAGCTATCTCTGGAATATGCATCCATCCCTGGCACAGGACACCTGTCAGCTCTTGCTTCCAAACCTCATTAAGGACCTGCTGGGCATTATCTAATCCCAGGAGGACTTGTTGGGATGAATTATTTTGACAGTGAGGATCCTGCAGTATAATGTTTCAGCTAAAGTCTGGTGTTGTTATTCTTCCAGGCATGGAAATGAAGAGAACACATGGAGAGGGATTAGGAGGATTAGATAACTCTTCACTGAGGGCACTGGGTAAATAATCCACTGTCACCTTCAGCCCTTGTCTGACTACCAAGAGGCAACGCCAAAATGGACACAGCTGATGAAATCAAAGTAAGCAACAAAAAAAAAAACCTCTAAGTATTCTGGGCCAGAAAAAAAATATCTCTTCACATACAAGCAAAGTGCTTTAAGGCATTTAAATAAGTGCCTTAGTTATACAGTGGAAAGAATGTGGGTGTGCAACTTGCTGGGTGCTTGCAGCCCAGCTGCAGCCCACCACAGGAGGAGACTCAGGGGACTTTGACTTGAGCATCTTCTGAGAGCTGCACTGCTATTTGAAACTGAAGGCAGCCAGGACAGGGAACGAAAGGCTCACCAATGCCAGTGGCTCTTAGATTCCACTCTTTTCTGCCTGGTGGCAAAAAAGTAATACTGTAATAAATGTTCAGCTCCAGTGTGAGGCCATTCCCTCCACCCCCAGCCTGGCTGGGGGCCGAGCTCCCCAGAGGAGAGGAGCCACGCTGCAGCACCCCAACAAGTGCTTAAGTGCATGTTCAGCTGTACATGAGTCAGCTGCTGATTTCAGAATAGCTCTTCTCACTGAGAGCTGAGTGCACTTGAGGAGCTTTGCTGAATCAGGCCACAGGCAAATTGTCATGCAGGCATGTTATATTCAAATAGGGACATTCTTAATGGAAAAATGGGTCTAGTCTTAGTCCAGCCATTTGAGATTTTGCCACTGACCAATAGAGGGGTTTTCTCTACTCCAAGAAATATCACCAAATTGCCAATACAGCTAAAGTGTAACCAGTTTCAGCTTTTAAAAAGCTTTCATTAGCCAGAAGACACATTTTCAGGCACAGTAGGAAATGGTAATGACTGGGACATAACCCTTGCTCTGTGTATAGCAGGGTGGTACCATGTACCATGGCCTGCAGACCCAAAGGGAGAGACCATGGCCCTGTGTCCCTGCAGTCTGGTCCCACACTCTGTCAGATATTCAGCCAAGCCAGGTTAAGAACACTTTGTACCTCACTTACTGTCCTGTCACCCCCATCCACCCCAATCCCAAGTCCCTATCATCCATGAGCCTTGAATACCACATTTTACAGCACTGGGTGAAATATACTCCCACAAGCTGTACTGGGAGAAGCAAACCTGGTCTTCCCTAGGCTGAGGGAACAGAATCCAGTTATTTTATTTCCCATGTAAATTCTGCAGTCATTCCTCATTACACTCCAGACAGACAGCTGCACAGCAGTCACCAGTGCCACCTCTGAAATGAGTGCGGAACCTGCTCCTGGAGGTTTGGGGACAGAGGTGCAAAGACCAATATATGGGCCCCAAGAGAACCAGGTGGGACCTCTGGAGACCTCTGAGTGAGATGCAGTGCCAACCCATGATCCCTGTTCAGACCCTGCAGCCAAATATGTTGATGTATGATGAGTGTGGGCAACATACAGGAGCATACTGTTGCTTGGCTTGAATCATTTCAAGGGATACATTGGATCTGGGGTGACTCAGTTCTGTCTCAGTCACTCTTCAGATCCCAATGATCATTACCACAGCTAGCCTGCCGGGTTTAATTCTGGGGTCACTGACCTGTAGTCCTTCATTTTCATTCTTTGCTCAGAATCTCATTCTAGTGGTGGGTCAGTAAGAGAAGGTGTTGCCCTTTGGACCACTGATTTGCCTGTTGTAGCATTGCTACCTGCTGGAAACCTCCAGGATGTCAGAAGTCAATCAAAGTGCTCTCTCTGAGGGCAAATACTCCACAAAGACATACAGAGAAAAAGCTCCCAGGAATCCTCAATGAGCCTCAAAAGTCCTGCAGCCAGGCTGGGCTTGACAGAGCAAGAGGTTGAACTTACTACCAAAAATTATGATGATGGTTCCTAATTGATTAAGCTTCTGGTGGGTTTTGTTAATCTGGTTCTTTTTATTCTATTTTGGGTTTGTTTTTTTGTTTTTTTTTTTTCC
>VZRZ01005950.1:272935-313514 GCA_013398175.1 Climacteris rufus | reverse complement strand
TTTTTTTTGGGGGGGGGGGTTTTGTTTGTTTGTTTGGGTTTTTTCGTTTGTTTCTTTTTGTTAAATTGCTGTGATACCTACTTCAGTACCACGTTCTCCAACACCTCAGTTATAGAAGTGTATGTCCTTGCAGAGGGAGCATTGGTTGGGTTGCTCCATACCAGAACAGTGCAGCCAAAAGAGAGGCCGACACTTATAGAAGAGACATGGATTAGTCAGGATATCATCAATATTAACTTGCCTTCAACTGGATGCTAAAATAATGCAATGAACAACTTCATGCAAGTATTTTGTAATGTGATGGCATCAGTAGGCATAATTTTTCAAAAATATGTGAGCAAAGTGATCATCAAAGGGGCAAAGACAGATGCAGCTCCACATCGGAGGCATTAAAGTAACAAAAGTTGTCAAAAGTTGTCAGAGAGGAGAAGAGAAACAGAGGGACATAGGAATAGATGGGACAAGAAGAACTGATGGCAAGATAGTAGAAAATAGCACAAGTGGCATCAGGAGCAGAGGAGACCTTCTTGCCCTGTTTGGAGGGGGTCAATAGCATAAAAACATTAGGCATCTACAAGGAAAAGCAGAGAAGAAAGAGACCACCTGTGCTCTAAGTTCTCTTCCTGATGAACTCTCAGGACCTCAGCAATTATGAATGACCAAGCCCATAGCCAGCACTGCAAAGGGCTATCTCTGTGCTATCATGTACTCACAGCCAATTTATGACTGCCAGGGACTAAGACTTTTCTCTATGTAGTGATAACATTTAATATGGTGTAAGAAATACCCATTTGTAAGTGTGTTGCTAATGAATAAATTTAGCAGACAATTTAATTTTAGAGTTAAGTTGATATGATTTGCCAGTCTTCTAAACACTGCTTTCAGTGGTCACTAGTAGCCTGGAAGGTATAATGAAAAATATATTCGGTTACATAGGCAGGACCTACCCAAGCTGTAGCTGTATCTTGTGTCAGCTGTATGTAAGTACAATTTTATTGCCACATTAAAAGCTGCAGTATAGCCAAGGGCTACTTATGAACTTAAGAGTGATATTGTTGCTGCCCTTTGAATTAGGACCTGGAAACCAGAACATTTGCTTGAAAGGTGAAACACAAATTGCTGTGTTAGGAGGTCATTTGCCTGATGGCTTTGCACCTCAGGACTCCCATTTTCAAGCACTTCTAACTACAGTATATGCACATATGATTTTCAGTTTAAGTGGAGTTTATATATAGTATATATATATATATTCCTGTTTGCTAATATGCTTCCTCATACTGAAGCTACAAGGGGGAATTCAAAGACACTGTGGAAATCATTATAAATCACAAGATGTGACACATTTATACCCATTAAAAATACAAACTCTTAAAGATTTACCCTGGATTTTGATTGATTGATGGGATGTCAAACATGTCAGAACTTTTAATCTGTTTTAACAAGGGCAAGGAATTAACTGGGTCCACTGACTCAGTTGTAGTATCAGGGAAAGGGCTCAGTCTCACAATTGAGACCCCTCTTTCATTTCAGGTTCAGCTAAGCCTCAGTTCTTTTATGTCAAGGGCTCACTGATCAGCCTCCAGATGTTGCCCGGCCTATCAGGCTCTGAAATTCTCATTTTGGTGTATTCTTCCTTTCTCATTGTCTGCAGTCAAGCACAGAAGTTTTTCTCATTATCAGAATGAGCTTAATGTGAAAGAGGTTCTGGTCTTGGTTCCTTCATCAAGGTGGTTGTAAACAACTGTAACATGTCTGCCTTTGTAATGAAAAAGATGGAGAGGAATGTGATTTGGAAAAGATCTTGTGCCTATTTACAAGACCACCTCGAGCTATAATTAGGCAGTGCTCAGCTGGATGTGAAGGAGGTCCCTGTGCTGTAATGTGACACTTGTGTGGAATAGAGTAGAAAAAATATTTATAATGCTGAACCAAAAGACTGGATAAAATATGGAATAAAATTGAGCAGACAAAAAAGTAAAAAGCAAAAGAAAACTATGGATTAAAATCTACTGAATTTACTACCCACATTTTATACCAGATTTTCTTTTTAGCCTACAAAATAATTCCTTCCATATCTAAATGTTTCCATCCCAGGAAGGGAGGCAAGAGCACAGACAGAGGAGAGAGCAGTGGCTTTCGAGAAGCCAGCACCCTGTTGAAGTGTCCTGCAGCACCACAGACACTGGTGGAAGCACAGCCTCTTTCAGGAGGAGGCAGGACACTGGCACAGCTCTCTCAGAGATACCCTGTGGGGTACCAGCTCATCTGCCCAGACCCATCCACCTCTGCTGGTCCTCATCCCTTCTTTCCAGCCAACAGTTTAACAAAAGCACCCACTGCTGCTCAGGGTTGTGTCAACCAGATGTGAGTAGCTCCAAAAGACTCAGGAGTTCAGAGGAAAGCAATGACGGTAACTCCTCTAGGACACCTTGGGGAAACCCTGCTCCAGAGAACTCCACCTCCTGCTGCACCTTCAGTCATGGTTGATGCCCCACTCCCCGGGAAGACCTTGGTACAGCTAGTGAAGAATGGGACCTGAAACGCATGTTCAGCCAACATGGCCTGGGAGTGGTCACTCCCACCTGCTTCCAGGACTTGTGAGTGGCTTCAGGCATGACTGAAGAACTACATTTCCATGAGTCAGGCACCCAGGTGGACTGGCACAACCTGTGCATCCCTCTCAGCTCTGGCAAAAAAGACAGTGGCACCTATGACTGGAGTCAGCCCAGTCACACATACACTGTGCTTATTAGAAGTCACTAAGCACTAGACAAGTTACAACTTCTTTTTTAACCTCATTAACTATTTAGTTTTGCCTCAGGATGTGTAAATAAAAAGCATCCCTAAACTGTGCTGCTGTCTTGTATCTCCCAGACCTTCAGGTGGGCTCATAATACCTTCTTGACCACAGAGAAGTCTCTAACCACTGATAGCATATGGAGCAAAACCACACTTGGTAGAAACGGGGATGAACTAAAACAGCAGGTATTTGGAAGCTAAATCAACCCACAGAATCGCAGAACAGTCTAAGTTGGAAGGGACCCAGAAGGATCATGAGGTCCAGCTCTGAAGTGAATGGCCTATATGGGGATCAAACCCACAGCCTTGGTGGTACTGGCACCAACCCCACCTGTTTTATCTTGCTGATTCAACAGACTACAATTTCTGACCTCATATTGATTTCTGATTTCAGTGGAGATGGTGTTTATAAGAACCAATTGTAACTCGACCTACTTACGCTTTCCTGGTCTAAGAATAGTGTGTTTGGGCTGCTGCTGCCTGCCAGAACTGGCAGCTGCATCTCAGATCACTATCAAACATACTTGAAAGAGTGTTTTCCACTTGAGGAGATCAACAAGATGCCTTTTGCCTTTTTTATGTTTCACTTACTGATGAGGGGCAAAAAATACTAATTTCAAAGTATTTGTGACCTAAAAACAGCCTTACAAGAAGTCGCCTTCCCTGTCCCTGGAGCATCACTTGGCAGCAATCAGCCCAGCTCTTCATGGTGCTCAGGATTCAGCTCTGCCTGGTTCACTGCAGGCTGCACCAGGCCCTAATTTTACACCTGTCTTTCCATTATCCTTTTCTGGGTTTTCCACTTCATTTTAACATATTTTTTTCCAGAGATCGAATAAACTCATGGGTTTCTGGTGACAAACAAATATCTTTGATTTTTCTCCTTTCATTTCTAATTTTCATTTTTTCCTACTTTTAGCATTATATAGCATCCTCTAGGTAAGAGCTGTCAGATATCTCTCCCTGAGAAACACTTTCATTTTACAAAAATGAAACTGAAAAATAACTAATTGCAAGTATTAGGAGTTGTGGGGGAAGCAGAGATGACATGGAATAAGGTATGAATTTTTATTTTAAAGAAAGCAAAGGAGGAACTTTCACTCCCTCTCCACTGAAAGGTGGTGAAGTTCATGCAAATCCCTGGGTGCATTTCCCAGGGAGCGTGCTGGAGGCCAAAAGGCAGCTGCCAGCACGGTCCTGGCTCTGTGCCCTGCTGTGCTGGGCAGGCTGCAGCACTGCCCTGGTCATGCCATGGCTGCAGCACACAGGGCTGGTTGGACTTTTGCCAAGTTGCCCAGCCCCAGTGTGCCCTCCCACAGGCACCTCGACTCTTGCTGCCCACCACAGGGCCAGCTCTGCAGGAGCTGAGCAGGAATGGCAGCAGCCAGGGCTGCTGAAGACTAATCCCAGGGAGGATTTATCACCAGGACTTGCAAGGTGCAGACAGCCCTAGCAGGAGTGCAAAGCTGCAGCCGCTCATGGCAGGGCCACCAGCCCCAGCAAGCCAAGGCCAGGCACGAGGGCTGCAGCCATGAGCAGGCAGCAGTTCCCCCACGGGTTACAGCATCCCAGCCAGAGCCAGAGCCACTGCCAGAGTCACCTTCTGTGTTTCTGGGACGCTGAGTGATAACTACACCGCACATTCCCTCCCCTTGAGAGCAGCTGACGAGTCTTGGCAAGAAGCACGTGCTTCAGTGCTGCTGTTGAAGACACAAATGGTTCCTCGCCCAGGGAGTTTGTGTGGATTAGACCAGAGCCCAGAGATCCCAGTGCCATGGTGAGTGGTGAGGACCAAACTGAGTGCATGGAAAGGTGACTGTCATGCCCTGGATGGACCTGTGTGGGAAAGAAGAGCTAACCTGCCTGCCCAGCCTGGGCAGATCCTCTTCCCCTGCTGTCCCTGTGCCAGGGTTCTCTCTGTCCACAGCTACAGCATCACAGATTCCCAAAGGTTTGCCTGTGAGATAATAATTTTCCCTTTTCAAGCAGAGGACCAAGCAGGACTTTCAGTGGGGTGAGCCTGGGCCCCCAGCTAATTGAATCTTGTTTTGGTGACTGTTGGCCAGCTTTCCACCATGGAGTGTGGCTGTGAGGCATCTTCTCCCCTGCAGTCCCTGAGATGCACACCAAGCCCTTTCCCTTCTGGCCACCCAAACCACCACCCCATTGTGTAAATTTTACCATTTACGCTAAGTGCCTAAGAGAAGGTTAGAGCCAACCTCTCCATTTCCAAACCTTCAGACTGAGGATAGGATTTATCCGACCTCATACAGCCATCTCCTGAAGACAGGAGCTGGAAGATGGTTCTTCACCACCTATTTTCTCCCTTGCTTCTGCTCCTGTTCGTAGACTATGCATGGCCAAGGACATTCTGTGGTAAGGTACGTTCAAAAACTGATCCTGACTGAGAGGTTGAACCTTAGATGATTTAAGACCTAGATGGTCTCAGCCTTTGAGACAATGGCAAGAAAGACAGACTGTATTCAAAATATGAATGGCTTCTCAGGGAATATAATGTTTATTAATGTAATGCTTATTTGCATTAAAATAGGTGATATTTATTAATACTTGTCACTCATAATGGACATGTTTTGTAGAAACATGTTTTGATCCATCTTTCTTTGTCACATGATAGCTGTTACTAACTGCCACAGCTTCATGATTTGCTGTCTGAGAATATCATAGATCACTTGAATCACACTTGATTGTCATCTTCCTGAACAAGCACTGTAGATTTTATGAGCAGGAATTCTGTTATCTCCTTGAAAAGTACATTCAGATAAGTTCAAATTTTTAATTGCTACCTCTAATTTATAGTCTATTAGCTATTTGGTAAATTAAAGTGCTTGACAACACCTAGAAAGCAATTTCAGTACATGCACTTCCAAAAACACTATTATCATCACGTTTTATTACAATGGTGATGTTTAAAGATCAGACCTCCCCCAGAATGCACCCAGCAGTTAAATAACAGTAATATCCCTACCTTAAATAACTTATGTCTATACTCAATAGTATAAAAAGAGGTAGCCAAACATACAGGTTTTTTTTGCATTACTGCAAATAAATGCATGAGAAAGAACGAGAAATCTAACAATGTTACTGGAGGAAAAATCTTTTCTACAGACACAATCAAATATAATGTGCATCATTCAAATTATCCATCAGAGAAAACTTCTGCATTCAAATATTTGGAAAACTGTTTGATTCATTTGTTGTGTACTGATAATAATATTCTCCATGATGGTTTTGTTCTGCTCCATTTACCAAGTCTTCACCTTCAGGACAGTCTGCTTTGTCCCACTCCAGCACCAGAGCAATCACCACCCTGCTGCTGTGATGCACAAGGGAACCAGGGCTGTGGACTGCAGCTTGCTCTGAATTGCCTGAGTAGTTGGTTCTTTTGATCCAAGGAATTGAACAAAATTGCAAACTGTTTCTACTAGTAAGAAAGACTGAGAGGTATGTTATTTTCCAAGTATGTAAAGCATTTTTTTCCCTCTGAGCATATAGTAAGAGACCACCAGGAGCCTACACTTTCTCTGGCCTTCCTCTCAAAGTTTCATGCTTTGTTTCTTTTTTCTCATAGTTTTACAGAAAGCACTTCTCTGGTTTTCTACAGAGCTGAACCTTGGTGGTTTCCCTCTTTCTCTTACAAATGCGCAGCAGCTACCACACCTTTCCTTCCTCCTGAGGTTTTTCCACCAGATTATTAGGAAACATCCTTCTGTTTGATGGTGTTTTGAATGCACGAAGTCAAAACACACTGAACAGGCAAACATCCAGGCCTTGGGTAAGGCATCAGCCTCTCAGAGCAGAATGCGTGTGGGGCCAAAACAAAATTTAAGCATTAACTTTACTACTTCTGCCACATCAGTTTTGACCTTGCTGGAAGCTACTTTACACGTCCCAGAATGAAACAGAGCCAGCTCAGGGTGAGGGTATGGATAACATGGACGTTAAGTTTTTGACAGGCATTTGATAGCATGGTAACCAGAGGACTCTCTCACAGGCTGCATGCCCCCTGTGTCTCCTCTATAATGACAATGATCCCTGAGCTATCAAACATCTTTCATAGGAAGGAGGTCTGCACTGAGATGTATCTGAATCTAAGCTACCCACCTGGGCTTTGCTTTGAGTTTCTTACTTCAAAAAGGAAGAGGAAGCCTTTAAAATGAAAACACTTGTTCTGTTTTGGGTTTTTTTATTAGCAAGTGAATGAAAAAAACACTGAAAATTAAGAAAATGCTTCATAGAACTACTTTATGCCAATCTTTTTCATGGAAAGCATGCTTGCTTTCTTAGAGCCCATTTTGCCTGCTCTACAGCCATGTTTTTAAACAAACTAACTGCTTTTGCCTCTGCAGGACTTTCTGCACACTTTCTACTGGAAAGACATGGATCCACACAATTGTCAATGTCAATTAAAACTCATTTATAGCCTCAAAATCTGCACCATGTTCTGCAGCAGCGCAGCTGAACCACAGACCCACAACCCCTCCTCTGCCTGAGCTTGACGATATTGAGAGCGGCAACAGCTTCTTGCAGGAGTGCTGAAGTTGTGCTAATGCTTTTCTCTGTTTTTAATTTAACCAGGCTCCCTCTCACAAAAAGATGACAAATAAGAGCCCCAGGAATTGAGGGGATGTGCATGGAGATCTACTGAGTTCATATCAGCTTTGCTGGTCCAAAAACTTGATAAGGGCCAAAATGATAAGGGCCTCTGGAGCAAATTCCCCCAGGCCAAAGGACTGATGTATGTGCACAAGGTGCACCGTGAATAGAAAGACAGTTAACCTTTCCCATGCTTGTCCATGTGGAAGGTGATTTTTATTTGGGAATACAGCAATGACACAGAATGCTATTCTGGAGCAGCTTATTTGCCTAGAACAGTGGTAACCAATTTGCCATGTGAGACAAAACTGTCCAAGAGCCCTCATGCTCTACCTAAAGGAAAGACTTCCATAACATCCCCATTCTCCAAATAGGCTTTTCATACGAAGAAACAAAAGACTGCTCAAGAAGCTTGGGTCTTACCATGCCTCAATATGATACTTCAGTGACTTTTTATGCAGCAATAATTTCAATGGTACATATTTCAGGTAAAAAAAATTAAGATATATGCAAACTGACAAATGATTGACCTTCCTTCTACTTTTTTGAGCTGAAAAAATGCGAGAAATTTAGTTTTCCTGCCTCCACAATAGACATGTTGCTAGAAGAGATAGATCTCAACTAGAAACACAGATATAACTTTCAGATCATCAAATCCAGATTTCTGCTTTTGCAGTGTTTTCCTTGGAGAGGGAATCCAAGCCAGTTAAATCAATATACAATTGGCTTTGGAGCTTGGCTTTCTTTTTCCTCTTGTTCTGGTTTCAGAATACCAAAGATCAAAGGTGTTCCATTCCTGTGAATTCTTGCACTAATAGGGAAGACTCTGGTCCCTGAGTATTGTTACCACCACAATTACTTTGTGAAGAGTCTGTGGAAGTTTTAAGTGAAGAAACAAAGAGTTGGATTACTACTGCCAGGTTCAAATATTTAAATATCATGAGCCAGATTGCATCGAGTCCAAATAAAATTTTATTTAAATGGCAGCAACTAATGTGCGACTTAAGCTGTTATTATTCCTTTGGATCATATTTCCTCAGCAAGCATAAGGGCAAGAAATTTACTTTTTGTGAAAGGCAAGGCCCTCATCTCAAATCTTCAGAACCCATGGGTCCAAAAGGTCCCAAGGTGACAAAAAGCATCACAGGCATAGGGCTAAATAAACGTGTCTCCAAATGCTGCTTTGCTTTTCAAGCACATTGAATTGGTACCTGGATTTCTTTTCTTTTCTTTTCTTCAGTGCTTTTTTGTTTCACATACAGAGGGAAAAACAGCGCTTTTTTAGAGGGTAACGTGATAACATCCTTGCAAGTAGGTCCAGAGACTCTGTTTCCCCTTTGAAATGCCTTACACCATGAGATATTTTCAAGTTTAAAAACTGCCAGGGAAGGAAATTTCTTCAGAAGTGTCCTTTGAGTCAGACATAAAAGTGATGCCCAGCAGGTATAGGCTAGCAGTAGTCAAAGAAAAGATGAACTCCCAGCAGAAGCTGTGAAATTCACTCCCTCTAGTTCTGTTACTGTATAAGACTACATCATTCTTTATTCCTAATTTTTTTTTTCCTATCCACTGGCTGTACCAATAAGTGTGCAAAAAAATCTATCTGTGAATCTGTGTTCTTAGCCTAATTACCCTGCTGTTTGTGATGTTTTCCCTGAGGACAGGACTTCAGCTACCAGCCATTTCATGCACCTCCATCAAGGGGTGACATATCTGGTCACCTCTGCAGAAGGTGGAGCACATCCCAGGGCTGTGGGAGCAGGCACCAGCTTAGCCCTCAGGAAGGCAGTCTTCAACTTCCAGGTTTAGCGATGATCTTTGGATACATCAGTGAGTATTTGACATCTTCTGCCTTCATAAATCTGAGGTTTTGGGAAAGTTCATTGATAGTCTCTAGAATTACAGTTGAATGCAATGCTATGACTGCAGGAAATGCTAAGATCCTTTTGCAGAAGGGGAAAAATTAACCTGGAAAGGCAGGGTAAAAGCATGCAAATGTAGCAGGAGAGATGCTGGTGGTGAGAGTGCTTCTGAGAAACCTGCTTTTACCTCCTGCCAATCTGTATTACCATTTCAGCTCATATTCCTCATTTGCCCTTACCTCATGCCACACATGTTGGTTCTCACTCTAGTTTAAACCTGAGACAAGCCAAGGAGAGAAACACAAACTCAAATTCTGTGTCCATGACTCTCTCATGCCACCTCCAGCTTCCTCAAGACAGCCAAATGTGCAGAGGAGAGTGATGCAGAGGCACCTGTTCTGGCAGGGCAAATTAAAATGCTGGATTAATTGGCGCTACAACATAAAAGTAAAGGACATTAAAGGATCCTTTAACAGAAACCAGGGAGGAAATTACATTCTTGTCTGGCTAGATAAAAAAAATTTTAGACATTAGCTGTATTCCTTTCTAACTCGCAGTCCTGTAAGACTGTTGAGGAACACACTCCTTATAAGCTGCTTCTATCTCTAATTCCAGAAGCATTTACAAAGGGAGCTGCTCTAATACCTGGAAAACTTGAGTTTGGAAGATCAAATGACCATTCACGGCCAATTAACAGGACCGTGGCTGAGCCAGTCTCCCTGGCTCAGCTCCTGGGGTCTCGGCTATCAGTACAGCTGCTCAAACCATGGCAGTTTCATTGTGTTATTTAAGAACCTGTAATAAAATCCCTTATTTCCATGCTTTCTAAGTAATCTGTACTCCATGCACCCCCACTGTGACAGTATTGCAGGCAGAAACCAAATAAGCCTGTGCTGACTCCTGCCTACCCAAACAGCAACCATAGCCCCTGTATGCAAAATGCCTTTGATACACTTCTTCCAAGTTAACTAAATGTTGCTGATGTGCTCTGATAAATAAAAGCCCTGTAAACTGTTCCCAGTGGTACAGTAGTGAGCAGAGAGAAGTGTATATAAAGACAACTCCTTTACACTGAAGTTTTATATGAAGAATATGCTGAAGCTTCATCATAAATAATTAAATACCTTTCTAAACTATTAATGCAGCTTGTTGATGGCTTCTGTTTTGCTCAGGGAGTTTCAAAGATGTTGACTGTAGGCAAGTATAGATCTTTATCTCTGATGAAAAAAAACTTTGAAAATAGTCTAACACCTTTGCAGTTGAAAGTCTTTCTCCAGACAGAGACTTAAAACTGAAGTGTGCTGTCTGCAAGGCAGAATTCCTAAAGAGAAAGATCTAAAGATCAAAACAGAGCTCAGTAAAGTCATTGCAAACAATTCTATTTACTGTTTGACCAACTAATGTCAGCCACTTAAAAAACACAGAAGTTTCACTCCATAAGGCCACCACCAGAAATATGCTGGGCTAGACAGAAATTGTCTGAAGCAATAATTGGCATTATTTCCAAACTAGCTAATATCAATAGTTGTTATTCAATACAATTCAGTGCTGAAAATTCAGGTACAAGACTGCAGTACATCACTTTTCCTTACAGTTCCACTCCATTTAGGAGGAGTTTATCAGTATCAAGGCAAATGGTACCTAACAGATAAGTGTTATCCCCGTTTCCAGAGCCTATCATGATGTTGCAAATAATCAGAACGGTATTTTTGAACTTGGAGAAATGTGACAGAGGTTTTCCAATTATTTTCTGTTCAGAAAGGTTCGAGGTTTCCAACCAGCTGATGGGGGGGTGCATAGAGGAACCTGGAGTAATCTCACCCACCCCTCCTCCACGTGGTAGCCTTTGTACCATCACAGTAAAATAACCCATTTCAAAATGCCCACATTAAATCACCCCCTGTTAGTGCAGTACACCTGCAGATGAGCACTGCTGAGCTGTCCTACAGAATGCAGGGAGCTTCTGTTTGTGCTATTACCTGCTGAGCCAGGATTCCAGCGCTGCACAGGGCTGCAGAGTGCTGGAATGCTGGAGCCCACCTGCTCTGGTGTTTATGTTAAATGGATTGTTCACATAGATACCAGTGTAAATGGCCAAACTCATTATTTCCTCATAGGAAAGTGCTTTACCTGTTTCAGTATGAGAAAGGAGTGTTTCTGTTGACTCCTGCAGCCTCAGCAGAAACCCAGAGCAAGGTCTGTCTGCAGACCTGTCGTTGCAAGATGATATCTAATCAGTTAGGCCATTTTGAAACAAAATGAGAATATTGAGTGTCACTGGCAGATGGTGAAGATCTGTACCAAGAAGATATAGTCCACACACATTTCTGAAGAACACGAATGAAAAGAATAAGCAGAGAAAATGAAATGTTGCTAGACTTTGGAGCAAAAATATCTGGGCCATGCTCTGCTTCAGCTGGGCAGAAATAGCAGAGCAAGGAGCAGTGGCATCAGAAGGAAGGTGTTCTGCAGCCTGCCCTGAATCACACTCCTGCCTGCATCACTGAGATTCCTAAAAGCCTTCACTCACAAACAGATCCTAAACTTGAGGTCTTGAGTACTTTGCATTTCAATCCATTTACCTCTGTAAACAAGGACATGCACAGGTTCCTCTCCACCTCATATAGCAGCAAACTTTGGTGGTGTCTTGTTGGGGCACAGACTTTTTTCTGAGTGCATGGTCCATCTTCCAGAAGAGGCACATTCAAAACTACCAAAGCACTTCCAAATTGCTTTTGTATATTATCTTAGCAATTTAGCATCAAAATGTCACTGCCTGATCAAAGCAAGAATTTACACTATTGTTCTTTGCTTGAAGAAGCAAAATTATTAACTAGGTTATTAGAATAAAAACGTAACAGTGAAATTGAAAGTGAAATTCACAACATTTTGCTCCCACTAATTAATTTCTGATCGAATACCCTGACAGAGGATCAGCTTACTACTGAGATAGAGATCACAGCACACAGAAGCTTAATTGGAAGGGAGGAAGTCCCGGAAGGACACAACTGCTGCATCTTGATGCTGTGCTGGATCAAAGGCTGCCAGGGGCTGGGGAGAACTGAAACCCAGCAAACGAGGCTGCAAAGGCTTTGCTGGCAGCAGGGCCCTCATTGCAAGCACCAGAGCATGAGAGCACAGGAGAGTGTGTGCTTCAAAATGGAGAGGGTCTTTAGACAGCTTTGCATCCCTGCAGGAGGCAGGTTACATCTCAGCAACAGGATGCTCAGGGGTTCAGCAGTATGGGGTCCAGGCTGGGATGCTGGCACACCCCAGGAGTGCCTCTGCAGGCACATCCCCAGGGCTGGCTGCCAGAGCTCTTGCTTGGGTCCCTCAGAACTGCCCCATCTCACCTCAGCATCCTTGAAAACATTTGTCTGCGCAGCCTTCAGCAGCAGAGGGGAAGGCAGTGAGACCCAGGGTGGGCACCACGCCCATGAGCCTCCCTCAGGGCCATTCAGGAGCCCACCCCACCTGCCAGCCCGTGCTGCCAGCAGTCACTGCTACGGACATGTCAGCGTGGGGCAAGACTAACCTTGTTGAGGCTGATTGCAGAAAGGGAAGATCAATGCATGAAAGTTCATTTTAACCAGCTTCAGTCAATTAAACTGGGAATGTGACCAAAATTCATCCAACAAAAGCATCCATAGGATAACTCCTTACTGAGAGAAATTAGATTGACAGCTATCATCTGCTCTCTCTTCCCTGTTTCAAGGGAAGTGTGAAGCATTTGGTCACAAGTCAGCACCTGTCCTGCACTGACTTTAAGGCCTGTCTTGTTTTCAATATCTGGTCAGTATCTCATGAATACAATCCTGTCACCATTGTCTGGAGGGCATGGGGCACAATCCTTGGAAGAATTCTTCTGTGAGGCTAAAGGTTGAGCCAGTAATGAGTACTCAACATGCAGCATCTCCAAATTATAATAAAAATTGAATATTGGATCATGTTAATGAAATCAATCCATTACTTCTGCTAACTGAATTGTGGTTACACGACCTGAGGTGAACTGAGGCAGTCCCTGTGGAAAACTTCTTAACACTACAAGCAAATTAAAAAGAAAAATGCAGGTCTTCTTTAAAACAGTCTTAATTCAGTTTGTTACAAACCTGAAGGCAAGCTCAGGCAGCAGCCTGAAAGCAGCTGCTAAAAGGCAGTTGTACTCTGCTATAGAAAGGAAGGAGAGCAGTTCTTTAGTTCTCCTCATTCAACACTGAGATGAAAGGTCCTTTTCTTTACAAAAAGTTACCAGCTCTCAGTAGACCATGATCCTCATGTTGAAGTCTTAAGGTTAACTGCCTGGGTTGGGACAGTTGTCTTTTGAAATGTCTTTCATGCTTGGATAAATCATTCCCTTCCCTCGATGCAGTACCTTTTTTCCCAGCAGCCATTCAAAAATGAATGAAAAATCTGCGAAGGAATTGTAGACAAAAGTCAGTAGACACCTCAAACTTAGCAGGAGTTTTGAAAAGACCTGCAGAAAACCCAGATGGGTGTGTGATACAACTTTACATGTTTTATTAGCAACAGTCATAGTAGCTCGCTGGAGCCTCTGAAGCATCTCACTCACTCCTCTGGGTGACTCATTTCTCCCACATCCCAAACACTGCAGCCCAGCACAGTGGAAAATCCTGACTCTGCAGAGCAGCATTAGGGGATGAAGAGTGTGCACTCCGAAAATTCCCGTGCTGCCCTTTAACAAAAATAGGCCTCACTGAAAGAAAGCAGGGCCCAGGCATGTGCACAGACTTGACATATGAGAGATTGTCATCACACCAGCATTAATGAAGTCTGCACTAATGCTCACCACTGGTTGTTCCTGTGTGAAATACGTGCACATTCCTGATATCCAAGTGATTTATTGCAGAAATCACATAGCAGAGGGTAGCAAAGGACATTATAAAAGGAACCTGGAGCATGAGTGAGGTGGGCCTGGCACATTTAACCCTGCTCAGTCTCCTGAAATGGTGTCACAACAGGATCATGGTGCACATCCAGACATGAGGACATGGAGGAATTACTGGGTCCTCCCCTGCTGACTTCACTTGCGCTAACCAAAGGTGCAGCTAACCTCTGCCACAGTCTTCACTGGGTGAAATATGGAATATAAAGTAAAGGCTGGCTGGGCTTCCCCTGGAAAAATCAGGGAAGACAAGCAAAAACCAGCACAGACCAGCAGCTCATCCTGGAAGGCAGATCCATGAGGCCCCATCCTTAAGGAAGGAAAGGTGTAGAGACACAAGCTGTGTCACATCACCTGTATGCAGGGCCAGTCTTGAGTATCTTAGCTTCCTTGCTGACTCCTGGATCTTGCTCTCCTGATCATCCATGTTACATCCAAGTCAGCATCCTCTGAGACCAAGTCTGGCACACGGCTCCTGCCAAGGGCCACTCCACGGCTGAGGCTGCATTGGTCTTGGCTTCCGTGGCCCTCTGCAGCCCCCAGCACTCTTCTGGGGGACTCAGACAGAACTTCGTGCTGCCTGCCAAGGCCTGTGAGATCCATCCTCAGTTCCATGAGATAAAATCATTCTGCTGGTCAACCGTGACTCACGCTTCATTCCTTTTCAGACTCTGCAACTAAAGAACCCCCAAAATGATAACAAACATCTCAGAGATTTTCCCTGAGTCCAGGCAGAATGAGGGCCAACTACCCTGGCAGAGGAGGCAGCCACCAGCTGTAAGCACAGCTCCCTCCCTACCACTTCAGGAGTGTGAGCACCAGGCAAGGTCCACGATGTTTCACAGTTTCTCAGAAAAACTCACTATTATTGCAAGTCTGTGTGTGAGGCAACACAGCTTGATAGAGGGTTTCTTTTTTCCCCACTGCTTTCCCCTTTCTGCTGAGTAGACAAAAGCAGATAAATGTTTTCATGACAAGAAAAGCAAATAAATATATTAATATAAAGCAAAACAGGAAGGGGAGAAAACAAACACAAGGAGTAAGTTTTACTTGATGTTTTCCTGGTGTTTCTCAGAGCCTTTTACATATTAGCTGGTGATAAGCTGGGGATGTCTTCCTCTTTGCAGATGCAAGACCTCAGCTGATTGAACCTGTAGACTTGGCTTAGGGGCCAGGAAACAGCCTCTTTGATTTATGAATACAAACACAGCCATAGGGTTGTGCCAGTGACCTGGCTCTGCAGGAAAGTGTCTCTTACAGTGTTTTGCATCCAGAGTACAATGCCTCCCAGATTTGCATAGCAACCCTGCACTTGGTGTCTGGTTAAGGCCCTTACCAGGATGGAGGGTTCAGGTAACTCCAGATCTTGCCACGTGTTCCTCACATCCTGCTGCAAACCCCTTCCAGGAAAAGTCATCACCTTTGTATCTCAAAGTGGGCTCCGGAAAGTGAGTCTGGACTCAGATTTCACTGCAGTTACGATGATTTGGGGCCCCACACCTTCACTGTCCTTGTGAGCACAGGCCGATGCTGCTGGAGGGCCCACGGCAGTTCCATTGCTGCAGTAAACGCTCTTTGCAGAGATCAAGGGACGCCCACCTTTGGCAAACAATGCTCCACTGGAAACCAAGAACCTGAGAAAGCCACCGCAGCTGCAGTGCATCGCAGCCGAGGGCTGTGCTCCTGCAGGTCCTTCCTGCTGCTCCAGTGGAAGCTCCACAGCAGCTCCTGCAAGTTAGGGGTGGGTGAGAGGTGCCCAGCATCCTGCCCTGCCTCCCGGTGCTGCTGTGCGAGCAGAGCAGCCGTGTGCTTCCTGCCAGCTGCCTCCCTTACACTGAGGGAATCCGGCGGGAAAGGGCAAAGCCTGTGCCAGGGCAGGCACAGCGTGTGCCGCTGCCCCGGAGCCGAGCTGGCGTCTCCCGGCTGCGAGCACCAAACCCGCAGGTGCCCCTCGGGTTCTGCTCAGCTACCGCAGACATTTCTCATGTCAGCCCGACCAGACAAACACTGTGCACAGGAAGGAAGCGCATCTTTGTGCACAATGATTCCTGTTTCACTACACTCATAACCTGCATATCGCATGAACACAGCAAGCGCGTTGATGCTGTAATTGCGTTCCAGTGTCTGAATGCTCCTCTTCATATAGTCATGCTGCTTTAGCTTTGCTGTGAGTTACAAATCATTCTTGCTCTCAAGAAGCAAATTAATTTAGAGATGTTGCAAGAGATAGGATCACCCAGCAGATTTTCTTTTTTTAACACATGCAACATAGGAACTTTATTAAATGAAAGCAATTTCCTCAGGGAAGTCCAACACTGATAGCCGAGGGAGACAAATTACAAAGGTTTTTGAGCTCCAATGAGCAAAACAGTCTCTTTGCAAATTATTTGAAGGAACTCTGCTGCAAACAATATAGCAAAGCAAGAACACGAGTTGCATCTTGTACCTGTAGAGGTTTTTTAATACTCATTGATTTTTCAAGGGCACAGATGATATGCATATACATACCTCATTATCAGAACACAAAGTGTTGTCTTGTTTGAGGTTGGTGGCATCTTTTTTACTCTGAGTGAGCTTTTTCAGTCAGTTTGAATTTTGCCATGGTTTTGATCAAATATTCAAGGAGAGGTTATTTTATTGACCCAATAGTTTGAGGCTAAAATTTAAAACATTCCCTACTTTTTTACAATGACCTGTGTAGGGATGACTTATCTAGGTTTATTAAATAATAATAAAGGGTTAAAGCAAAACCAATCTTTTCTGGATTACTGACAAGCAGTCATACTCTAGTGCAGCCTTCTTCTGCCACATCTACCCCATTTCCAATCACCACCTTGGTCATGCATTTACTGAATTACATGGTTGTGTCGGGGAAGGTGCACTTTTGCCTACATAGATGCTGTTCCTAATTAAAATAATTAGTCACAGTGTCAACAGATGGTGCTGAAGAGCAGCAACATCACCCTGGACTGCTGTAACATCAAGAACAATCCTAAATAACTGCAACCACTTTCACCAGCTGCTGATTACATAAACTGCCAGTGGCCTGTACTTCTGGAGGTATTGCACTGTTTCCAGCCATCAGAACATAATAAACTTCGGTATTTCTATAAAAACACCTTAACATCTCAAATAAACGTGAACATTTCATTTTGTACAATAATAATATGTCTCTATAATTTTTTAAGCCATCTTCTTTAATGCCTTCTTTGGAAGTTGTCTGTAAGGCAGTTTCAACATATGTTGTGCGTTGTTTTGGAGTACTCAGGAGACTCTGATACTGTGATTTATGGGGATGAAACACACATTTCACCTGTAGTGCCAGTGATCTTTCTGCCTTGCAGCACAAGCTCTGCACATGGCATTGACACAGGGAGACCGGCTGGAGATGAGCCAGTGAAATAAAGGGTTTTTTTAATAGGGTGATGTCATAGGCTTGAAATCAGTGATACTGACCCCAAGCCACACATTTAAGATGAAAATATCACAACTGCTCCCAGCTAGTAGCTTAACAAAAATACATCAGTCTTGAAGGGCATGGAAACCTGCTTTTGGAGGCTGCTGACTCTCATAGAGCTCTGAGAACTGTAACTTTCTTCACACTTTCTATATCCAAGAACCAGCTCATGAAAAAATTCAACGCTCCTATTTCCAGAATAGGTTAATGTTGCCCATTTTTCACTGTAAAATAGCTAGTTTTCTCTGTTAGACAGTTTCAAGGACGATTTCTGTAAACATAGCTATGTTGTTGTAAAAATTATCTTTTTACATTCCTTTCCCATGGACGCAGATCCTTTTGACGGACACTTCTTTTAACCAATATAGTTAGAGACGGAAGTGTTAACTTTCTCCAATGATCTGTGATTTCAAAAAGTATATATGAGAATTAAACGAAGGTGGGTTTCCCCCTTTCCGCCCTTTGCTCTGAACACAGCTCGGACTCCGGCTCTCATTAATTCTGCATCTTCGGCATCTGATAAGCCGGGATAAGCCGTAATAACAGGCATCCCGGTAATAGGTTAATTCAATATTGCTTTGAGAATTTAATATAAAGATTTTAAAGAAATGCTGTAACATAACTAAAATCTACACCTTTTTCCTGGTTTTGGCTGTGATAGTGTTAATTTTCTTATTAGTAGCTGGTACAGTGCTGTGTTTTTTGCTTCTGAGCAATCAGATGCAATATTGTTGACCCATGCTGTACAAGAAATCAGATTTTTCCTTCTGGCTCTTTTCTGTAAAATCTATAACTTTCAGTCTTGAACGCTCTTATACAGGAGAAAAATTAAATTGTATCAGGAGAGCAGTGAAGGATGCACACTTTGGATACCACTGCACACAAATCTTGTTGAACCAGCCATGGCTTCCCACAGCTGCTAAGGAAATCTCTCTGTGCCTCTTTCATCTCTCACATAAATTGAGAAAGTTTCAGCTTGTACAGCCCCTCACTACAGACACCAATGTCTGTAAGAATGGGACACTGCACTTGGTCGGGGTTTCTAGATTTGGCTTTGTTCCACCTAAAAGCAGGCACCAAAAACAAGACAACTCAATAAATAAATATTGGTATCTCCAAGGGAGAGCTGAATTGCTCCCTCCAAGGACAGCAAAAAGAGAGCTTAAGAAGGTGAGGCTCCAACACCTCGGATGCTGTCTGTCTGGTGAATGTATGTTTAGGTGTAGCCTCTAGTTAAACATTAAATGCTGTAACATCACAGCTCCTTGGATTCTCCTCAGGTTTGACACTGAAACTGCCAGTAGGCTGCATTTTGGTGGAAGACCAAACTAGTCGCAGGATCCTTCACTTTGCATTTTTAGGAATCTGTCTGCTTGCTCAAAATTGTTCATGGCTGATCATGAAGAGTCATGTCAAACCTCCCAAATTGATTGAAATAAATAGTTTCAAGACAGACACATATATAATGTAATGAAATATCCCACAATACATAGTGTGAATGAATGGTGCTGACAAGGGCTGATGTGCTTGTTCCAGACATCACATTGTATAGAACTGAGATGTGCGACTTAGGAAAGGTCAAAAACCTTAAAATAGCTGATGTCCACAAGCCCATCCTCTCCCTCAGACTCTAGAAATGTTAGCACTCAATTACTGACACACTATAATTTCTTTTTTCTCAACACATCGTGACATTTTGATGCCAGATAACTTCTGATGTTTTGTAACCAAACCTTGGAGCGAGGCTGGATGTCACACATTTTTATTTGGATTCTTGGGTTTAATGTGAGTGACAGATTGATTTCTTTTTTTCTCCAGCTTATTCCAATATTCAAAAAAGATTTATGTTAAAGACTCATCCAGGCACCTTGCCTCAGAGGTACCAGAGGATCTGGCATATGCAATTTGTTAACTGAACATTTGTTTCCCCAAGAGCAATACACGCGTCACTTGTGCTCTGAAGCAATGCATCTTTCTTCAACAGTCTGCACCCACTTCCTCTGATTCATGGGACAGACAGCAAGGACAAGTGATATATCTGGCCCCATCCCACACAAAGCAGGATCAGGGGACCAGCACTCCATGCTGAGGACTTTGCAAGGTCAGGCTTCAAGAATCTCATGTGCCCAGAGCTTGGACCACACCACAGTGCTGGTTTGAGATGCAGAACTCTTCTACAAGTCAGCTTTGCCTCCTCTCCACCCAGGCAGCCAGTCCACAGGGATGGAGTAGAAATTTAAGTTGAGGAAAGGTAGGACAGTGGGTGTGCATGACCATCAGCATGCGGCCAGTCACCGTCCCAGGCTGCCAGAGGAGTCCCCAGAATCCAGCAGGGTCACAAGGAGATAAATGGGAGCCATCCTAAGGATGGCAAGGGCATAAAGTCACTGACAGAAGGATTGACAAAAAATACCACCTCATCCTCACTGAAAGCTTGAAAGACCTTCCAGGCCTTCTTGGTGGTATCAGCACACATATTAACCTTAGCTACCCACCACATGCCACAAAAATCTTTTTTAAGGGGTTAAACCACAGCATATGAAGTTAAATCACTGCCTGTATCTGTGAAACAGATTTTTAAAGTTTTCAGTTCAGAATATAAGTGCGAAATCACTAAGCTGTCCCAGTGTATGTGCTGGGGAATCTGAGCTGCCCCACACTGCTCCCCTCTCCTTGAGGCTGAGCATAAGCCCTGTCTGGCCCAATTTACTTGAATCCAATCTTCTATTACAGTCAGATTTTAAAAGCCTTAGAAGAAAAGATCCAGGCTGTGCCTGGAATCTCACCCATGTTTTACACAATTTTGATTTCAGTGGTCTATATACTGAGAAGATGAGCTACTGCCTGAGCATGCACACAACGCCACAAGATGGTTCTGCGTTTTGAAGACCAGCCAAAGTCTGAGTCAATACATGCTTACAAGTACTTTCAGGTAAAATCCACATTCTGTTACACTGATCATATAATTTTAGAAAATAAAATAAATACCATCCCCCCATTCTGGAGCATTCTGTATGGGAGGGGACCCAAATGCTTTTCAGAAAACATCAGCACCTGTTCACCCTTCTGTGCGTGAACTACACAGTGAAAAAGCAGCTATCACTGCTGTAGTATCTGCTGAATCTTTGTTTTTCTATTGCTAAATAAAAATCAGGTAAGATTTTTCCTGATATATTTTGCATTAATAAACTACACCAGAAGCACACAAATCCAGTCTGTGTCATTTGATCAACAGTATCTTCAAAAAATGTTGTATTTCCTTCTAGAAAAAAAACTCAGTCATTAATAAATTATTTGGTTGGAAAAATTAATCAATATAATTTTGAACAATAAAGAAATCCTAGCTTCAAAAATAAGCAAACCAAGACCAACTCTCCAGCTGCTGAATACTTTATTCTTTTGTTACTTCATACACCTGAGCTCTGAAGGCTTGTACAAAATATAAAATAAAATAAAATCCCAGGATGGTTTTACAGATCTTAAAACTGCAGCCCTGTATTTTTTAATTATTTATTGTAAGTATGAAGAGGGGTAGAAAAACTACCGGTATATCTACTGAAAGCACTTAACCTTTTGGATATTATGTCATTATTGCTGCAATGAGAATTGGCTTAGATTATTAAATTTTTTTAAGAAATGCCAATTTTATTACAACTCTTTCAGCAGGAATGTGTCCCACTTCAGGGAGAAATTCACTGAGAAGTGAACTTCTGTTTAACCGTTTTGTTTCCTCATTCAAAAAAAAACACTGCATCAGTTATGCTGACGAGAGGAAGAGCCTGCCTTTGCCTCCCCCACAGCTAATGGGAATGCACCAAACAAAAGGCCACTGAGAAAGAAAGACAAGAAATTATAAAAACACATACTCAAACTTCCCTTACGAGCAAAATTCAAAACAAAATACATGTAGCAGCCCCAGCTGCAACAGGGAGTGTAGCAATATGAAGAGATGAACACTTGGGTGGAATGTAGGCAGCAAATCCTTCCGTAGGCAGAGGAATGAAGTCCACCAGCACGTGGATGTATGTACTATGGCTTGCAGAACCAGGTCCTGTGAGAAGCTGAGTGACTTTTGCAAGATGCTATTTGAGGGCACCCGGCACCCAGGAAACCATGCAGCCCTCAGACAACACCATGCAGATTTAGGTCCCTAATGCAATAAAAAACATATTTGCTCCACTTAGTAACCTGGGAGCTTGCTTTGGCTTAGTTTTTTTCCCCAAGCATTTGTTGTTAAGTTAATTAAGCACTTAAAAATAGCAGTCTCTCACTTTCCAGAGACTGCACATAAATACTAATTTGCCTTCCTCTAAAGGCTAGATTTTCTGCAAGGGCAAATCAATACAGTCTCACCAACTGAAGCTCTGGCCTTAAAAGTCTATGCAGTGCATCAAACCCAGCATGGTATGACATGTGCCTTGGCAGTAGAACAATTCTCCAGATCAACACTTGAGGGAAAATTGGTAATTAAAAAAAAAAAAGCTGTTTTGAAATGCTGCAATTTCTTTAATCAGTGCTGACCACCACAGTCTCTCCTCTTGTGAACTGCACAGTTACAGCTGGAGCTTCACTGTCGCTCTCCTCGAGCTTTAGCGCTGCGTTGTCCAGGCCGCTGCTGCCAGGCTGGGGCAGGGCCGTGGGCTCTGCCGTCCGAGTAGGAGTGGAGCAGTACAAGATGAAACCCACCATGATGATAATGAAGGACAGGATGTAAAGAAGTGAAAACTGGCAGAGGAGAGAAAGGGATACATTAAGTCTTGCCTAATGTAAGAACATGCCAATGCTGCCTTGTATCAAGAATGTGAAAGCTACCCTTCCTTGTAAAAACTATATTAATGACGATTATCACCACGAGCTGAATTCAAGTCCGAAAGACAAAATTCAACTGCTCCATTTACTTAAAGACTTAGGCTGCTGGCTGCTTTTCTCTGCATCTTGTTCCCAACACTGATGGACAGGGAGTTTCCTCAGGTCTCCCTACAAGAATCTTAACAGAGAGAACAAATGGCTGTAAACACAGCCATACTGAGTGAAAGTTGTTTACACACATGGATGTTGAAACACTCTACCCCCAAGAGAATTTTAATCCAGTACATGCAAATATTTCAGGTTCTGTCCTACTGCAAGTCACCAGAGCAGCTGGTTCTCTGCACCATCTGCATCTCTTAACCATCTGCAGTGCTAGGCAAGTGTTATTACTGGATCAAAATCAGTTCACTCTCTACACCCAACAAGTCTTTGAAGGAGGGAGAGTGGGCCTCCTTTTACAAGACTGGCATTCGTGCTCTGCAAAGAGTGGTGTGAGGTAAGAGTATGAACTGCCAAGGTTCACTTTTGTTCGCTCTTTTGTTCACTTGCTTGTTAAAATTTCAATGATCGCCAAGATTCATCCACCTTGACAGAAAACTAAATGCCTACTTCATAACACCAGATCAAATAATACAAAGTATTGAAGTTATCTACAGACAAAAACACTTCCCAGTAGATTTATTCAAATCCTCCATATTCCCTTTCTCAAACCACACTGATTAAACAGTAGGAGGAAGGACATAGCATATCCTACATACCTCTGTCAATATCCTCTAACCTCCTTAGCTTCCTCAGACATGCTTGAAAAATAGGTTCTAGTTTATCAGGATGAAACGAATGGTAGGACCTAGACAGCAGACTCTGATCCAAAAGAGACTGAGGCATCTACAATTAAGGCACTTTAATTCCTAGCTGGCAGTCACTTGGCTTGGAAACCCTTGGATGGCAACACGAAAGGCAAAGCAGACTGAAACACAGTGGCCTTGTGTTAAGTGCCCTCTCTCCTGCCCTTGTTGGCTGTTTGTCTGGAGGAGCTTGGACTCCAGCGTTCACTCCGCGCAGGAGGAAGCACCAAGCTCTGAACACATCCCAACGGAGGCAGCAGGCTCGCCCGTGGTCATACCCCTGCCTGACCTGTTCCCATCCCATGGGCAGAGCCTGGGTCTGTATCAAATCAGCCGCACCAATTCTCCAGCCTAAGGCCACGAGTGAGCACGTGCCAGGATGCAGGGGACACTGGGCACTCACAGGAACTGCAGAACTCTCTCACAGTGCAGCACACACAAGGCTGAAGCTGCCCTTGATCCTGAAGAGTTCATTCTTCCAGGAGTGGACACAGTCACCAAGGCAGGGTGCCAAGGCTGTTGCAGTGTAGCTGTGACTAAAGGCCTGCCTGGTTTCTTGCAGCTACTGACACAGGGGAACCTTACGCATGCTGCTTCAATAGCCCTACACTCTTTTTTTTTGTCCTTTTGTTTTTGGGGAGAACTCAGTATTCTTTTCCTGTTGGTTTTTTTTCTTTTCTTTTTTATTTTTAATTTCAAATATTGCAACAATTTAATTGCTTCAAACACTGCTTTCAGTGCAGCTTCTATCCCCATTCTCACTACTGAGCCTACAGACTACTTCAAATGTTACTGGAGGACTGTAACTCCATCTAGTGTCTGTTTGTGCAGTATACTCCCTTCCATAAGAGTTTCCACAACAAAAGCATTTGAAGGCCTTTTTAAATATCTCTTGAGGGATTATAGGTATCTATATGATGAGATCATCAGGAAGCACAGCAAGTATTCATTATGGGGTAAAAGAAAAAAAAAAAAAAAGGAGTTCAAAACAGGCATGTAAAATTCACATTTCACTTAAAACAGACATGGCTGGGGCTGAAATGTCAAGTCCATTAGAGAAAACACTGTGCACAACTCAAAACCTCATCAGTTCCTGGGCCTGGTCTGTGCTGTGGCCACTGCAAGTTTGTGCTGCTTCTGTATGTTTTTTTCAGAGCAGACTCAGAGCACAGTTCAGAGCTCTCCACAGTTCACTCCACTCTACAGTCCAGCCAAGCCCCCAGCAGCTTGTTGCGAAATATCATGTGATAATGCGGAATACAGAGTGATTCCCTGTATTTTTGCTTGTAGATTCCTGTGTCCAAAATGTTTTTCAATACAGCAAACATCCTGCTTGGGTTTTTTGCCCCATAGGTAAAGAAACTATATGGTTAACTTGGCAATCAGATTTTCTACTGCTAAGTGTTATGTTAAAAGTCATGTAAAAATCGAGCTATCTCAGCTTGTGGTTATCTCAGATAAAAGAACAGATAATATCTTAAGTTGTCTCAGATCCTCTGATTACTAAAGATGTGCTATTATTAATGCTCCCCTTTTTGTTACTTCATTGTTTCTAACTACAGCTGCAAGTTCTTATTTCAATAAAGATCTGAAATTCTCTCAACACAATCCCAAAGTCTTCCCTAATTCCTTTTTCCTACCAGAATATCCTGCTGTTAGCAATTATGAGATGGCCTGCTCCCAGAAAAACCTCTTCCCAAAATAAGCTAAAAATCCTGAAAAATAAAAGTTTAATATATCCCTTCCAAAGCTCTTACTTCTTCCTCTTCACTATTATGAATATAAATTTATAATCACTTCTTGAGTTAAGCGTTCCGGGTACCAAAATACACATCTGAAAGTGACTTAGAAAGGATGTAATTGTTAGAGCATAAGTATGATCTGCTTCCTGCATTCATTTTTAAAGATGCTTTGTAGCTTGGAGCAAAGTTTGGAACCCAAAACAGGCAGGAAAGCTGAGCTAAAAGACTCTTGAAAAGGAAAACTCTAACTGCTGTCAGACCCTACCATTACCAGACCTCTGCACTGTCTTCATTTTCAGAAAACAAATCTGACCTAAAAGCTTCTGGCTGAAGAGAAAGCAACCACATGGAATAATACAAATTAAGTTCTTAAGCAAAGTTCACAAGCTTCTCACTCAACCCTTCCAGTCACTGAGTGACTGACTCAATTACTCCAATTGCTTTAATGAGCTAGGTTCTCACAAATGATTCTGGATGAAAAGTGAAGGTGGAATGAAATCCTTTTAGCGCTGTCATTTAGCTTTAGCAAACACATCCAAAAATATTTTAGAGCACAATGAGAGTAACTGCCTTTTGCAGAGTGTACAGAATAATATATTTATCTGTATTTTTTCAGTTCCTTTAGCCTCTCCTTAGCAGTAGCACTGAGAGAGCTTGAATCTCACCCCAAGATGTTGATAATGAACAGATTAAATTTCTAAAATATAATTTTCTGAAAAGCAAACTGGTCCTCTTTCAGACAGCAACTGCCTTTCACGACAGGGAGGTTCAAACCCTCTCTTTGAACACTTGGAGTGATGAACCAGATCTAACATACAGTTCTGAAACACAGGGCTTTCAGCAAAAACTCTGCCATTGGAGCACCTCGGGAAATTATTTACTGTGGCTCCCTGGCTAATGGTGCAAGGCTCTGTCATTAACTAAGCACAACTCATCCTGACTGACACCTGCCAACAATGCATGACAGAAGCTGCAGGATTGTACAGGTGCAAACCACTGCTCTGGGGCTTTTGAGAACATTCTGCTTTATTTATAATCTTGGAGTAGAAACATAACTGAAAGTATGTGCAAGTGAAGGAAAGAATGTAGTCACCTTGTACTGAAAGAGGAAAAGGCCAAGGAACAGACTGTAGAGATCTGCAGTCAGAATGCCCAGGTTGACCGAGGTGGCGCTGGTAACTTTGATCACAACGGGCATGAAGCTGTAGAGCCCAAACATGCACACGGCAAAGGCTGTGAACAGCAGTGCTGCAAAACAACATGACAAGTTACTCCTCAGGCACAGAACTAGGATTTTAAAGAACACTGATATTCTTCAGATGCTTTAAAACTACCTATTTTTATCTTTTGGGATAAGGTCTCCTAAAAGATAAGGGAAAGTACATGTAAGAAAAGAACTGGAAGATTACTTTGTATTGCAAAAATTACTGTATCTATACAAGAAAGTTTTCATTCATTCCTACATAACATAAAAGCTGGCTGAAGAAATTTAGAGCCACATTTCTTGATAGCATTTAGTTCTGTTCAGGTGAAAAGGTGTCACAAAAACAATTTTTCCAGTATTTCATTGAGGAAGGAAAACTGAAAAATGTTCTTGTGATGTTCCAACACGAAACATGTCAGTAATTAAACAGGTTTAATTGTTACTTATTTCAACTTACTTTGAAAAATTGTTTCATATTCTATGTAAAATTCAAAACCTGTTTTAATGTTTAATCCTGCCAATCCTCTCTTTGCTGAGCTGCAAAGTTTACAGAAAATAAACTGGTGAAATACAATATTAATCCTGCTTATTATTCAGAGGAAGGAAAGGAAAACCCCAGCATTCAAAGTCTAAATGATTATAATTTTCCAGTGTTCTGTAACATGCACATCATTTTGTCACACACATACCAATTCTCCAGTTCCACTGAATTCTCATTAGATCCCTATGTTCCAGAATGGCTCTAGAGTTAGAGAAAAGGTATAATACAGTAAAAAAGCAAAAAAAATTCATACTCAAATAAAAATTTAATTACCAAAATATATAAGAAACATTTTGATTTATAAGCCATTCATTTTTTTTGTTTGAAATTTTACTGAATGACACTAACTCAAACATCTAACAAGCATGAAAAAAGACTTGAAAATTAAAGTGCCTGAAAGTCAAGAGCACTGGTATTTAATTCTTATGCCTTCATCACAGGCTTTTAAATCATTCAGCGATTCCATTTTATTTGATATACCATTTGAGGAAATTATTAACTATAAATGATGAGAAATGAGGACCATATAATTCATTAGATAGACTTAAGTGCATGTGGTCTGTTACCCAACGTGGTTATTGTAAGAGTATACATTGCTTCCTTTTAAACTTGAGTTTAATATGGAAGATCTCCTGTTAACAATTATGTCCTATACTTTTCTACAGAAAATCCATTTAGAAATACATTCCTGTGAACAGTCCTCAGCATAGTGACTGTTCTCACAAAGATCAACAAAATCAAAATTACAACCAAGTATCACGTGTTCAATTGCAGGTGTTCAGCTTTAGAACTGCTGTAATAATGGTACTGCAAATAAAAAGGATATAAACCAGATGCTCATCAGCAACAAAAATCAGTTCATGTGGAAGGACTCCCATACAGGCCAAATACAGATGTAACAAAGAATTAAATCAATAACATCATTTCAGGGTACACAAGCAATCATCTGCAGAATATTCTTAATTAGTTTTAAAATAAATATTAGATCCTTACATCTGTAGACCGCTGATAATAGTCCCAAACAAGCCCACCATTCCTAGAAACTCCACTCTGCTCAGTTTTTTCACAATGTATTCCTCACCCACATTAGAAATGGCATACAAAGAAGCACCAAGAAGCACTAAGACATCTCCAATCACCACGCCACTACCTGTACAGAAATATTAATCCACAATAAGGGTAATGCTGCAAACACTTTTTAACTTTCCTTAAAAAAACAAGCAAATTTATCTCTAACATCTCTATCTTCCTAGCACATTCCAGGGGAAGGGGGAAGGAAACATCTCCTGCAGGTGCAGAGGAGTGTCTGAACACAGACTCTGCTGCCTGCTCACCTCACCCTGCACAGTGTGGAATGAGCTAAACCCAGCATTTACATTTCATCCTGACCAAGACACTACTGTACTATCTGGTCCAATTCTACTTCTGCTGACCTCAGGCCCTGTAGGAAACTGAGAAAATTCCCCATTAGAGATGTTCTCTGCCTTTCATGAATGTCGTTCCTTCTTTTGCAGTAAGGCCTAATTCAAGATCAGTCTATTGATTTTGGCAGTACCTGGCCTCAGCTTCAGGTTCCTGCCAGGCCTGGAGTGGGCACTGCAGATGGGCAGTACCACGTGTCCTGCTGCAAGGGATTTACACTGTGCACATGGGACTCCCTGTGCTACAATCACTCATCATTAAATGCCTCTATGCATCAGCTAAACAGCAAGAGATCACTGCTGTTTAAATCCTTCTATTGATTCAAAATTTCCTTCCCTAAGCCAGTAGGCAATCACTAAGAAAGTATGTCTAAAATATGAGGGTAAGCAGTAGTAAGGATCCCCAGGTCAGCAAATAAAGCACAACTGTCTTAATGTCTCAGGGAAAAAATTTTCTCCCTTGGGGCCAAGATACTTGCATCACACAGCCGTAAAGCTAAACTTGAGTTTGTCTTATATCTTACCTACAGTAAGGCCCCAAAATAACACCACACAGGCTTATCTCTATGCTGCCTGATGAAGGCACTGCCCTGCAATTTACCTTGTCTCATACCCTCTGGCTCTGAAAATTCAAAATTCATATTCAAAATTAGATTGCTATGATATGGGCTGATTTAGGAATCTGTCATAGTGAAGAAGAGACCTGCCCTTGTCTGCACCCAGCTGGATCCTGGCCCCCAGAGCCCAGCCTCCCTTGCAGAGGATCCAGGAGTCCTGGCATCCCCTCCCATCTCCTCTTGCTCTCCTATACTAAGCCCCTGCTTTCCAGGCTGTGCCCTTGGGGATACATGGACTGTTTCTGTTGGGTCTGCCAAAGATAACTCCGAGAACTCAGCTGCTGTGAGCAACTTTTTATTTGGTACTTGTACTCAAAGAAAATTGCAAACCAGAGAAGTCTGGCTGCCAGCAGGCTGCTACTGCACAAGCAAGACAAGGTTTGCTGGGAGACGCAGCTTCTTCTCTTAAACTATCTCATATGATAGTCAAAGTGAAGAAGCTTTCAAGAATGAGACTTCCCATCACATCTAATGAACAGCAGCAGAATTTAAACTTAACACAAGTGTTTCTCTTTTTAAGGCGGAAGAAATAATCCAAACACACAAGCAAAGAAATGTCACAGCTCCCCATAAAAACAACATCACCTCTTCTTGGACAAGAAATGCAAAAAGCAGCATGTTCTCTTTCAAAACAGAACTATATCTGCTCCTTTTTCTGCTTTACAAGTTCCTGCTCACCATAGGAAGCATCTCTCTGGTTTTCCCCCCCTCCACAATAAAGAACTCCTTACCTTCACCTTCCTGCCTCCCTGACAAAATGTCTGCACCCACCATTGTTCCTACACCCAGCAAACAGACGGCAACAGCAAGAAAATGTATCAGCCTGTATCTTGCTCGGAGAATGAACCATGACAAAGTCATCAGCACAGGAATCCCAAAACAGTCCAGGAGCTGTGTGTACAGAAAAATGGTTTGAGTTAGAAACTCACCCCAAATCTGGACTGCAACATCCTGAAAGCAAATGTACAGGATCTTACTGTCAATCATCAGGTGTTAACAAAACCTTCAAAGCAACACAGTAAATTGATTTAAGAGAAGGGTTTAATTCACCATGGGAATGGTGAGGGAATGGTAAGGGAATGGTTTAATTTCACCATTAAAAGCATTTTGCAAGTACAGGAGGAGCTGAAGTAGGGGTACACTTTCTACTGGTAGGAAAGCACTGATTTAGAAACTCATGTAATGATGGATCTAATCAATCTCTGCAGCTTCACAAATGAATGCTAGGATATTGCTCTGAAACAGCATTTTTCAGGGCTCCATGTACACAAAGTAAAAATCTTGAACCATTGATGTATACAAGTAATCTGATTTCACAGACAAGACTAGGACAAAGATTTGACCCTGCAGCTTTGGGCTTGATTTTTTTTTTCTCCCTCTCAACTGGATCATACTAAAAAACAAAATTAGTATGTGTGTTGGAAGCCATGTGCAAAACTGGTAGAAATAAGATAGGAAGGGAAGAACAGCTTTTAAGTATCTTCCTAATCTTGCAGCTTCCCACAGAAACACACACAAGGCACCAATGCATTTGCAATACTCTGTCACAGCTAACTCTCAATTAGTCAGAAGCAGGTAACCCAGTCTAATTCACCCGTGTCCCAGCAGCAGACACACAAGGCAGCTGGAGTTTTGGAGCACTTCAGATGGGTTTGCAAGCATTGCCCCAAGCAGACTGAACAGCTGTGGTTCAAGGATGTCTGTGCTCCATGAAAAGCAGTGACACTGACTTTTCTTTCCTTTATTTTTTCTTTACATGTTTCTATGTATCTTTGCTTTGCTGTTAAGACCCACCCATAGAATCACAGAACTGCTTGGATTGGAAAGGACCTTAAAGTTCATATAATTCCAACCCTCCTGCCAAGGGCAGGGACACCTTCCACTCTACCACTCCAACCTGGCCTTGAACCATTCCAAGGATCTTCGACCTATTTTCCTTTAATAGAGGAAGCATCGAGAATTAGCTTTGTACTTAATACAGAAAAATACACTGCAGCATAAGACAGGCATATTGTTCTAAAATAACCAAACACCACCAAGACCACTGAGCTAATCATAATAGGTTTAATATTTAATTCAACTAAATAGATTTTGTTTCTTAATTTGTCCAAGGAAAGAAAAGGTGTCTTTTCTGAGCTGTCTCAGTAGAGTGCCACGAAACTACAGCAGAACTGCCTACAGCAGAACATATAGTCAACTTCCCAAAGATTCCTCAGAAATTACTCTCAAATGTCAGCCCTTAAGACTTGGCCTCTTCAAGTCCCAGCAAAGTATTAGGTCCAAGTCAATAGGACTGAGGCAGAATCCCTACAGTCTAGACAGGAGCCCCCAGTTCTTAATGTTCATTACCAGACTCTGCCTGCCTAAGTGCACCACTGCAGTCATCCTCTGTGCTCTGCCACTGTCTGTGCCAAAGGCTTTAACCAAACTCGTTAACATTTTGATGATATGTCTGATTTGACTTGTTCATAACTATACATAGTAAAGTCTTACAAGCACAGTGCTAGGGCAAGCCATTAAAGATTAGATCCTAATAGTGCCTCTAATCCTTCCATCTATTTGTCTTTGCCCCTTGGATTGCCTCCAGCTTGTCCAGTTTGTAAAGTCTGTGAAGTGCAAAAGTTCTTTTCTAGGCTTTATTATGAGACATTACAACTACCTGAGTCCCAATATGTGATACCAAGTATTTCAATACAACTTTACACTATGGAAAAATATCATGCTGTGACTTTCTATCTTGTCACGGGTCTTGTTCTCTGTGTTCTAGACTCAAGGAAAACTGCTAGCATTTCCTTCAAATTCGACTGTTTTGACTAGTATCAAACAACAATACTAAAAACATTAGAAAGAAAAAATTTTATCCCTCTAGTAGTAGACACCTCTTCCCTTTTATTAAGATGTTACCATGTAGACTTCTAACCTCCAAGCAGTTTTTCAACCCGAACAGACAGAGTGGAAGAAAACCCTTTAAAAAACAACTTAATTAGGACGTAAGGGAGAAGTACATAATGATCCAGAAGCTCTTTCAGTAATGCCAGATGGGGAATTGCTGCATCCAAACCAAGAACATAGTGTAGAACTGCAGCATCATGGTTAGAGGTTGCAGCCAGGACACACAGGCACCAAATGATGAAGAACATGGCCTGGTAATCTGTTCCAGGTAACAATTACCCTCAATTACAGACAGATGAAAGCAGATTTTCAACTACTGGATCTTACCTTCTCTTCATCTAGTACATTAGAGAGCTCTTCTGGACAGGATCAAGATCAAAGAGGTGCAAAGCAGATGTAATATCACAATGAATTGTGTCAATGGAACCAATTAAAAGAATAAAGTTTATTTATTAAGGTTTTATGACATTTACAGCAGTACTGCTGTACTGACTACTATTTCCAGTAGACCCTCATCAAACTCTCATCTTATTTGATTCTAGCCTGTGTTTCTACAAGGGGGAAGAAACAGATAACCTGGTGATTTGATTTACAAACGTTTTGACTCAAGCCAGACTTTGGCCACACTGTTTATAGGAGGTTTTAAAAGTAGGGTAAATTATTAAAAGATGTTTTAACACATGGTTAATAAATTATCATAGACAGTTGGAGGTCATTGGTTTGCTTATACCTGCCAGCTTCAGACAGCTTTGCAAACTGCTCATCCTGCTCATTTCCCCCAAGACTCCCTCAGGGCAGCCTCCAGCTGAGCCCCAGGGGCTCATCTTGCATTTTCTCCTATTGAGGTTAGCACCCTTCCATCAGCTGCCATTCTGTCAATAGTTGCCTGCAAGTTGTTTCCATTTGAATTATCTACAGAACAAATGCTAAACATGCCCAATGACATGTTAAAAACATGAAACCACAGCTACACTGCTTGGTTTTTTGCTATGAAATCACAGAATATCCTGAGTTAGAAGGGACCCACAAGGATCATTGAGTCCAACTCCTGGCTCTGCAAAGGACCATCCCCGAGATTCACACCATGTGCCTGGGAGTGTTGTGCAAATGCTTCTTGAGGTCTGTCAGGCTTGGTGCTGTGACCACTTCTCTGGGGAGGTTGTTCCAGTGCCCAGCTATTGTCTGGGTGAAAAACGTTTTCCTAATATCCAATTTAAACTTCCTCTGACTCAGCTTCATGCTGTAATAGGTGGTCAAATCACAGCACAGTCAAGTCCTGCCACAAGACAGAAGGACACCAGCAGCAAGGAGTATCCTGGCACTGCCTCAGCCACAGGCAAACAGTTCAGTTGTGGACCAAAGTCTTCTGTATTTTACAGAGGAATGAGAGCTGCCATCCCACTCTTATCACCTTAAAAATCTCCAAACCCCTTCTGTAAACTGCTGGTATTTGATAACTAAAGGGAAACCAGTTCTGCTTTTGTGTGCATGTGTGAGAAAATACATGGAAGTTCCTTGCTGAGCTGAAAAAACTTCTCTTTGAAGCTACATTCCATAGTGCTGGGCTGAAACTCCAGCCAGCAGCATTTTAACAGCGATTACACTGCATTTGGGAAGGTGCCATATACCCTGTGTTGTTTTTATGCTCCCTGGGCATCCACTCACAGCCAGTACTGCAGACAGGCCATCAGGCTGGGTGCTCTGAACCACAGGTTCTGACATAGCTGCAAAATTGCTTGCCAAAGACAGAAAGCAAATGCCTTGCACTAGAGCAAATCACAGGCTCTTTTTTATTTTTGCTCTTCCTGTATCTCATTTCTGACAGTGGTGAGAAACTGGTGACTTCAGAGAATATGCAAGAAACCTTACAGCAACAGGCAATTACAACAAAATTGCAATTACTGAACTGACACAAAGCAGCATCAGTCATAAGACTACCACAAGGGAAAAAGGCTCAGAAAAGGCTTGAGTTTCTGGCAACCGGACAGGACAATCTATTATATCTGGTTTTTTCTTAATTTCTATGAAAGAAATCATGGGAATAGCTTTACTACTTCTGAGAACTTGGATCAAAGTCCTGGCTTTTTCAGCTGTAAAGTATAAGGTCAAACAGTGTCTCACTTATCAGCTTAACTCAATCTTGAGACTGAAACATGTTGCTCTTAAAGCTTTGATTTCTCAGGAATTATTTGTAAGGAAATTAAGGACCTTATGAGACATCGCACATAAATATGAAGTAGGAATGTGACAATAAACCAACAGGCACAAATGGTCTTCAGCAGTGCAAAGGAAAGTTAACTGCAATTCTCTAAAGGGAGCCCAGACCACAGGAGTTTATGCTTTACAGGTAACTCTCTTAAATATTAACCCCTGTTACTCTGACTCTGTAAAACACTGACACCTAAACACTCCTTTCCAACTAACAGCCAAGTCTGCACGTTGCACTGTTTTTTTTAATTCAGGAAAGTGGAGCCACAACCCCAGCTACAGATCCCCACCACTGGGGACAGCAGGCATGACTGACACAACCTGGACACGCTCCCTCCTTGCTTGTGCACCATCCTCTCCCTTGTTGCCACAGCAGCTGTGAAGTCACACAGTGAGCTAACTCGGGCCTGACACAGCTCGCCAACAGTACGGCCTAAGGCAGGGTTCACTCCCACTTTGTTCAAGGTTCTGAGCCAATGTGTTCAAGGAAAGCAGCCCTGCAAGCTTGGGTGAATGCAACTGGAGGCAGGACGAAAGCACTGACTCTTCCAATAGCTTTTGTCTTGTAGGGTGACAAAGAAAGACCAGCCTTAGCCCTTCTGCTTGTAGAGCTGTTTCAGAACACAAGACTTATCCTAGTGCAGCACCAAGCACCGGCATTGCAGGGGATCTGCTATTACTTTAGGCGTGCTGACCTTCTTTCCACCTCTTCCAGAGAGGGCCCTCAACTGCCACATCCAAAAGACACAAGGCTGGTCCCTCACTGCATGGTCAGCAACACCAGCTAACATTCAGTGTGTCCTTACATGTGGGGTTACATCTCACATTGCTTCCTGCAGCTTCTAGGCAAGAGATCTACCTCGCTCTCATCAGCATGAACCTGCACTGAGTGACTGTTATCTGGTCATAAATCTTTATTTTGTGTCAGGAGAAAAAACTGAGTGGCTGTCAGCAAACTCTCAGAAGTGCTTTTATCAAAATAATTAGAGTTCAACTCAAGAGCTGGCACAGGGTAATACCAGCCAATTTTCTCTGCTTCCTGGAAAGGTTATTCATGATACAGGATGCTCTCCCCTGTACCGCAGAGAGAAAATAGATACTGGAAAGTTCTTTTCAGGCTTAAATAGCTTCCATGTCTGTCCTATGAATCTCATTTTAGAAACCAGTCCAAAACTGTAATAAAAGCAACAGTTCAAAAAGAGACATCAGTCCTTACCTGCACACTTGTGATTGTTGTATATTGGTAGGCTTTTACCATCAAGTAATTGGCTTCAGTATCAGCCAGTGCCAAAAAAATATACTTCCACCACCTCTGTTTCAAAATCTGCCAAACGCTCTCACTGCCTGTTTAGAAGAAAGCAGCAATCAATATGTGTTTCTTTCCAGCCAAATGTTGCACAGGAATTTTGTTTTTTTAGAAGCATAAATAATACCAAGATGTTTGACTTTGCCTGCTCCAGTTTAAGAAAGATACAATAACAGGAAAACGCAGCCTGGGAGGAGACAATGGAAATGGTAAAAAGCACAGATATTCTTCCACATGAAGAAAAAAACAGCAAGACCAGAGTCATTTGAAGAATAAATTAGTAAGAATAGGAGGAATACTAAACAGTCTCTGGTAACAAAACTTGCTACAATAGAGCCTATTTTTCCTAATATAACAAAGGACTTCGAAATAGCACAAACTCTAAGCAGATATGAAATTATATCAAAACAAATGGACATTTAATCTGTGAAATTAATTTCCATGTGTTATTATAAAGCAGGAACATTAAAAACCAGGATGAGCATTGAGTTCTTCAGTTTCTAATTTTGAAAGGAAAATGTAGAAAGAAAAGATGAACCAGAATCTCCCATCCCATATTTCACATACCAGTCCTACATGCCAGCATTGTTGTATAAACTAGAAGCAGCAAAAGATAGTTAATGAAACTTTGCAACATTGGAGTCCTCACTTCAAATTCTTCTGCTAGGTACTGGCTTGTAACAGCAGTCCCACAGATAAACAAGGAGAGCATCTGGCCCAGAATTACAGTTTTCCAAACATGCCTGTGAATATAAAAGACAAATCAGTAAGCTTAGAAGTACACATTGAAGTTTCTCAAAGAATATTTGCTAGTTGTACAGGGAAAATGCCATTTTTTTTAGATTGACATTTTGTTCTTTTTCTACTCCAAACCAATGCTGTTCTGATCTACAGGTAAACAGGGTTTTGTGTATGCAGAAGGTCTAGTCTAACCTCAGGACAGCCACATGAGAAGTAAGGCCAGTTCAAACCACCAGTGATGGAGACTGCAATTGCTTGCAAGCATCTTCAAGCAGGTCACCTGGGCAGGCTCTACCCAATAGCAGGTCCTATTCTTACTAAACACATTGTGAGTTAAATCCTTTGTCCACCACTGAATTCCATGCTGATTTTGGTCAACAAAGTTCTACAACATTGAGATAAAGCCCAACTACCTTCAGGCTCATCTGAGACCTGAGTATTAGTGAGCTGAGACCTTAAGCTGAGCAGCACTAGGGAAATACAAAAGCATTAACAAGACAACCATAGAACAGAGCAGTGTGGAAGGACCTTGAAAGATCATTTGGTCCAACCTTTCATGGGAAAGAGAGCTTTGATGAGACTGTTTAGCAACCTGTCCAGTTGCTTCTGGCAAACCTCCAGAGATGGGGACTCCACAACGTTCCTGGGGAGGTTGTTCTAGTGATTGATTGTTCTCACCTTAAAATAAACCTTATAATAAGATTTTTTATAATTAATACTTACCATGGATTTTTCACATTTATTACATCATGTTCTGCTGTAACTGAAGATGGAGTTAAGAATGCTTTTTGGGCCAGATCATGTTTGTATTTGCAACTCCTTTTAAGTCCCACCCACAGCCAGGGAGGGAAAAAAAAGCAAGCTCATGTTCTTTTAGTAGCAATTCTTCACCAAATATGATGAACTACTCCAGATGCTCCTAGACAAACACGAGCACATATCACTGTGTATCTTTTGGCTGGCTCTTTCTTCTGCCAGTGGAGCTATGCACATGTGTACCACCCCAGTCCCTGCACACACACAATACACAGTGAGAGGAGCTCAGCCCTGTGCTGTCTGTACAGGGCTGCAAAGTTCACATTTAATCTGATTACTCTGAAGATTACTGATGAGAATTCAACTGTCTGCACCACTGATTCATTTGTTCCCACTCAAAGTAATCAAGCAAAGGAAGAAAGGATCCCGTTAGGATTCTGCACCTACCCTGTGCCCACACCTCTCCATGGTGACTTCTGGCAGGACACCCCTGTGTCAGGAACACCGCCTGAGGGTAATGCTGGTGCTTTTCCCAAGATGGGTGACTTCAACACAGTAAATACCAGCTCACCCTGCTATGCTGTGCAATCCAGGTGCCAGGCAATGAGAAAGGTGTGCTCAAAAATGCCAAAGCCAACTTCAATCATACAATCAATCCCGTCTTTTGGACGGGAGTCATCTTCCTTGCACAGACTCTAATGTACCTGCATGAATCCTGTTTTCAAGTCAGCATAACACCAAACTCTTTTGAATTTAAAAATGCTGCTGGGCACATTTTTCTCTCCAAGTCCATTCTGATGAGACAGCAAATCTCTACAAACTCCAGCTATGCTGTACTCCCAATATATTTGAATACCACATTTTACTACAGCCTGCCTTGCCAGTCCCAACAAAGGTGCACATTCATACTGCAAGTATTCATCTACCGTGTGACAATCCTGTATGGTCCTATCCAGTTCTCATCTGAGTAACTCTTGCTGGTGTGTGAAAGAACAAACATTCTCATTTCTAAATAGATTTCTAAAACACAGGGTTTTTCTAAAAATTCACGGTTTTTCTCATCAAAAATAGCAGAAAAAAACAATTGAAGCTACCTCACTTCTGTTCTATTGTTACAATTAATTTCCCTATATTCTGGTCAATGGTCTGATTGTGCTATTTAGTGAAAAAAATCAGCCGTTTTCTGGCTAATTATTCTGGCTGATGCAGAAACATCTTCTTATGATTATCTAAAGAATTAATTTAATCAGTTGCCATTAGGACAAAAGTAATGTAGGCTAGCTAAAATTTTAGGTATGAAACCACCTCTTCTTTCAAGCAGGCATGGATGATGATTTCAGCTTGCCCTTTGCCAGCCTGGTGAAGTCTGGCTCCTTTGCAGCTGGCAAGATGACAGAGGACACACTGAAATTCAAAGGAATAGATACTGTGGTGAACAACAAAAAATGTGGTTTCGGGCATTTAAAAAATACATGTATACTTTTTATTATTCAAATGAAGCTTTTTACTCCAAGCAGAAAAAATATTTCTTCTCTATCACCACAGGAGGAACACAGCATAGTAGGTTCTTGGACTAAACTGTGCTTGGACTAGCTGGGAGGAGAGTGCAGAGGCAGGATCAGACACCAACAGAGGCACAACTGAGCAAAACTGCTGCAATTTTACTGGAGCAAAGCCTGTGAAGCCTGTGTGGTGCACAAAATGAACTGCACTCATCAATATGCTACCAGGAGAGGTTAAAGCTGCCTTGGCTGGCAGAAGCCCTGATCTCATGAACACAAATTCCCCTTCACCCATCTCCCGGGTGTTACCACTGAGGCAGGCAGAAGCATGGGCAACACCACCCCACAAGCTTGGTTAAGGAGGCTTGCATAACATGGACTTCTGTGTGCCAAGGCTTTAAACATTTTCCTCTAGGATATGATATGCAAGGGGCACTTTCTCTACAGGCACACGCAGTGTTCTGGCAAACTGGGTAGTGACCATGTTCAAATGAGAGGGTAAAATGGGGAAAATCTGCTGCCACTTAAATTTGCTAACAATTGATCTGCTTCACCCATCATTCACCAAAAACAAGACAGACCTGGCTGCCTCCTGCAGTGGAGTAACTTCACTAAGCTGATCCTCAGCTTTTTTAATAACCAAGTTTCCCCAGTTCAAAGTACCTCAGGAATTAGGTCCTTTAATTTCTGCATATGGGAAGAGAGGCAGGTCCAGAACCTCCAGAACTGTTTGCTTTGTGGTTACTGCCCTAGCAAGAACTGCTATTTAGTTAATATATGTCTTGGCAGTCCTACAGCATTTACTTCTACAGTACCAAGGCATCTGACAATGCAAGCAGGCTTCATCACACTTCATGCCCTTCTCTATTTTAATTCAGGGATTTTTTTTCTTCCCTGAACAGATTCAAAATATTAACATCAAAAAAGACACAGAAAGACATTGTCCACCAACAGTAGAAGGCAGACCTCAAAAAACGTCTTCTGAGAATCCCAAAATGCTACATACCTGGCGGCCTTCTCAGCTGTAGGTAAGGTAACAGCCTCTTGCCCTGACTGCCCCCCCATACCAGGTGAAAGCCTCAGCAGGAAGGAGCAGTTGCTTCCCCTCATACCATTTGCCAAAGTGTCAAAACTAATTTCTTCAAATTGAGAAGACAACACCATGCTCCTGGCATGATGCACTGGGCTCACAGCTTATCTTAAAAAATGTGTTTGATCCTCTGTAAAACTTGAGTCCAAGCTTTAAATCCTATGGTTTTCATTTTGCAAGTCAATTTCTTCTGAGAAAAATGCTTTAAGACCTGAGTTTCCATTCATTTTGGTATTGATACAAGTATCGATGATGGTGACTTTCTTATTAATAATTGATCATTTTTTGAAATATATTAATTATTAACTTTTCCATGCCACAACTTGATCCTCCCTGTCTTTTTTTTTTTTTAATGCATTGGAAAGGACTAATTCACTTTGGACTCTCAGATGATGCAAGGTAAGTGGTCTGAAAAGGCCTTTTAGTTTTATAGTTTGGGAGGGGGGGTTGCTGTTGTTTTTTAATACCTGGTAGCAAGCTACTAAGTACACATACACTCCTCTCCTCCCCCTTCCTTTCAGCCTCAGTATCTTAGCTAGCTGTATCTATGGCTATGAACAGAACTAGGAGTCATTTTGGGAGTTTCTGGATCATGAAAGTTTGCCACAAACTGGTCTGAAGTGAACACTGAACAATGTGCAGCTCTCAACACCATGAGAAATTCAGGCTGGCTTTCCCTGGCTCCACAACAAATGCAGAATAAAAAATGCACTAAGATACTAAAATACAATCAGAGTCTATATCCAAGGAAGAAAGTTTAATAAGATCACAGTTAACAATTTTATTGGCTATTAGTTTACTAAATCTTGTAACTTTAAGGTCAAGTATTTTCATGAAAATAAATACAGCTTTTCAAACATTAATTTTATTTATGCCACCAATCTAATACTAACATGCAAAGCCTGGTAATACTGTTCACATACAGAGCTTACTTGCACTTAGCTTTAACTACTGAACCTTTCCTAAACAGCATGACCTTTTAATTTCAATAATCTCACTTTTTCATGCTAGTAGTTAAAGGAAAATGCAGGCTCAGTCTGAATCCAAATTGCAATGTAATTAGCAATTAGTTATGAACAATAAAATATACTTTTAAGAACTAACAGCATCAGAAGTTAGTTTTTCCACGTTCTGCTTTGAAACTGAGGTCAATTTAATTTGTAAAAGGTGAGAAACAGAAATGCACTCACAATATATTTTCTAATGGTTTTACTCAACCAAAAAAAAAAACAACCAAACAAAAAAAAAAAAAAAAAACCCAAAAACCAAA
>VZRZ01005950.1:248080-271519 GCA_013398175.1 Climacteris rufus | reverse complement strand
CTCGGCCCCGGCAGCAGCGGCCCCGGGCGGCGGTGCCCCGGCAGCAGGGGCCGTCTCCTCCATGGCGCGGCGCTGTCCCGGCCCCGCGCCCGCCGAGAGCGGGCAGGGAGCGATGGAGGGAGGGGGCGGAGGCGACAGGCGGCGGGCGGCGCCCGGCGGAAGGGAAGTGTAGGTAGCAGCACCGGGACAGGGCCACACTGCTTCCTCGGCAGACGGCGAGCCCGGCTTTGTGCCCGCCGAGGGGCCGCCCCCGGGAGGGGCATGGCTCATCCTGGAGCGGGAGGGTCGCAGCTCTCCTCGTGTTCCTGCCCCTTGGCGAGCTGCGGCCACGTAGTTTCGTTCAACCGCTGGGCGCACGTGGAGCAGCGAAGGGCGGCTGCAGCAGCGCCAACGCCGAGCTCGGTTCCCGCTCTCCTGCGGGGCTCCCCGGCCCGGCGGCAGCCCAGGCTGGTGCCCCGGTGCGGGTCCCTGCAGCGCTACTTTGCCCCCAGCCCCTTCGCAGGCATCGAGCCCCAGGGCATGTGGGGGCCTGGCTGCAGCAGGTGCGCAGGCAGTTCAGGCGCATCTGCCAGTTCCAGGAGTAAAAGTTAACTGAAAGCCCTTAAAGTTTAACGTCTCACAGCTTTCTGCGCAGCCTCGAGCTTTTCCAGCGTTTCAACTCACACTTTTTTGCTGCTTGTTTCTCGGGCTTGCGGATTTACCACATCCTATGTGTCTTCACCCACATCCCAGGGCAGCTCACCCGGAGAACCTGGTGACGTTTTGTGTATTCTAACGACACTTCTAATGATGCTCTCTATGTGTCACCGGTGGTGGAACTGAACCCCAGAGGTCTCCAGGAAGAGCAATCTTTTACCCTCATTGGGGCAAATATTTGTCACTGTCCTGGCTTTGCTGGGAAAAAGGGTTTTCTACCACAAGACGCCGCTGGTCTCTACCGTCACCTGTTCCCTGCAGAACACCATGATTTATTCTTCCTCCCCCCAACACCATAACATTTTTTTCAGACATGTTTATCACAGTTCTCTCATTCGAGGTGTGTCTATCTCCCTTTGCAATTACTCAAATTCACCCTGGTAGGATTAGATTTAGGAGTGTCAGGGGCATTACTCTGCCATTTTCAGGTTATCTTTATAACTTCATGTGCCTGCCATGAAAGAAGGTCACTTTTAGTCTCCCTCTTCCCCAAGGGCTCAGGCTCAAATAATCAATAAGGTGTTGGCTATGTGGGAGGGGATTGGTCCCCAAATCTCTTCTTTGACTCTCTGATTAAAGGTATAGGTCATTATGAAAGAAAAGCTGTATAATTATATGTTTTAAAAGCATTAATAAACATACCGCTATAGTTATAATTACATACATGCCCATTTCTTTTTTACATTGAGATTTTATGTATTTTTCCTTTCCTTGTGTAACAGAATATTTTATTTATATCTTAATTTTGAATTCCTAATCCAATAAAAATCCTGTGACTCCTGTAAGAAATCAGCCTGTCAGGATTAGTCTGTGTTATGATAGTTGTGAATCAGGTCTTGCTGGTCGGGATTCTCCACAACCTAAAATAACAATAAGTTTAAAAGAAGCAGACCTATCAGACCCAGTATGTTTAGTCATACTGGAGTTCCACAACTGTGGTACCATTATCTTCACATTTATTTTTGTTCATTCTGCATTTTTGTTCATTTGCAATCTGCTGCCAGTTTTTCAAAGATGGGGAATCATGTCTTTGGTGCTCTTTGTCTCCATTTAGGCTCAGCTCTTGGAATTCCTTGCTACAGATGGGCTGCAGCAGCCTCACACCAGAACAGCACTGCCAGACTGGGTTGTTACCGCTGAGTTTCTCAGCTGCAGAAGGATTGCAGTGCCAGAGGGGCATCTATGAACTGAGAAAATATGAAACAAAATTAAAAGAGTTTAAACAGGCAGCTATCGCTTTTTACTTTAATTTTTAACTTTTTTTTAACAAATTTTTATGGCTTGTGAACAACATGGCCACGAGTGCAGAGATATTGGAGATGTTAAAACACAACTTTGTGTTCAGCTACTCCTGCTTCAGGCTCCTGCTTTTGCTACAATTCAGGGTTTGCCTCATGTGTGATTGTGGCTCAGTGTTTGCTCTGTGTTTCTGGATCCAGAAACACAGCAAAGAGATGCCACAGTGAAGAGACCCATGTGCCTGCAGTGTGTGCCAGCCAGGCTGACTGGCCCCAAAGACACCCTGCATTCAGAATCGGTATTGCCCCTCTCCCCTGTGCTGTTTCACCAGTGGAAACCTGGGAGTGTGTGCATTTAAGGCTGGACATTCTCTTTCAGAGAGAGAAATTCTGTTCCTGGTGCTCTGCACAAGTAACTGGTTTCACCATAACATTCCAGGGTGAGTGAAATCCCTGGGAATGACTGTAGTTTATCTTCAGGCAGGATGTATTTGGAAGCTTAATGGGGTCCTAGATTACTTAGCAGGTATATGCCTCTTTTTTGACAAAGAATTTTTAGCAATACATTTGTAGAATTCTTTAAAAATGAATTCTTTCTATTCAAAAGTTGTATCTAAAGCATCAAAATATTTTGAAGTGTGACTGAAAGGAACTAAGAATACAAATATTTCTTATAGTTGGATATCTTCTAGAATGAAGAATAACTCAAAAGTACCATCATAGCTTTTTTTGCTACTTCTTGAGAAAAAAAAATTACTTTTGAACTGAGAACAAATAAAGGAATTAGCACAGCCATAACAAATGAGACACAGACATAGCTCTGATATCCTCATCTGCTTTCAACTCCTTTTTGCTAAACAGTTTAATTTCAGTGTGTCCTATCCAGCTGTTCCTCCTGCTGGGAAAATCATAGGTTTGAATAGGTGATAAAAGTAGAAAACAATGACAACAAGTAAAAACACGGGACATAATTTGTAAGTTGGCAGCATCTGCTTTAAGTTTCAAGGAGCTTAAAGGACAAAGCCATTGTACACCTAGGCACTTCGTTGTATATTACTGTAACAAAATTACATTTTTTGTATCTGCCTTATCGGCCAAAGGAAAGACAAAAAATCATCACATGAATTGAATTCAAAATCTGAAACTGCAGAAGTGATTCCTTCTAAAATGCTGTGCAAGCAAAATGTCAGAGGGTTTTAATTGGAAGTATATGTGCCACTAGAGGTCCTTCATAGTCAGATTATGTTCTCCTCCACAGCATTTTGGGTTTTTTTCTTCAAATTTTTTATCCATGCTATATATGAGAATTATAATTTCTAAAGAAATTTAATTTGTTGAATGTATTACCTTCTTACAATAATAGAATGACTTTTCCTTCACTAAGCCTTTTCTGGGAACATATAAATACAAGGATTTTTCAGATAGCATTTCTTCAGTAAAAGCTCTTGTTTTATTATGAAATAGTAAATGTTACTTGTTTTTTAATTCAATAACTGCATGTTTTCAGATTTCCAATTTTTCATTGTCTTATACCACCTCTTCAACATAATCACTTTTCTCTTAGAAAAATATAGGAAGGGAACATATGTCAACCTAATAAGTGAAATTAGGATAAACAACTGGAACAATAAAATGAGATGTAAGGTAATTTTTCTCTGCTGTGTCATTATTTTCTTATTTTTCCTAGCTAGAAGTTGGTTAAAAATGGCTGAACACTATCTGGAAGAACCATGTGGCCTTGGGACTGACATTAAATTTCTCACTACAGAACACAATGCCATGTATTGGGAAACTAGTAACACAGATGCATAGCCATTATTTGGAAATGATTAGGAACTAAGACAAAGAAGTATTTGCTGTTCCTGGGACGGCCATGAGCTGGAAAGGCCTAAAGCTGCACAAAGAGCAAATGGAATCACAGAATGTGTCGGCTGGAATCAAGACTATACAAAGTCCTGGGGAGACTTTTAAGAAATATAGTGAAAGAAAGAAAGTGCTGGTTACTCATATTCCAGATAAATCTGCAGAAAGATGCAAAAGGATCTATAGGAGACCATGGGAGCTTGGCTCTTAAGTCTAGCAAAAGCTACAAAGAAACTTCTTTAGATAAAAGACAGTATTAGTACTAGAACAAACATGCATATGTGAAATATCAGGTTTAGGCTGAAAATGAGAGGAGGGTTCCTTACTAACATTTACAATACAGCTGCATCTAGTAGGGCCATCCTGGCCTGGAACAGATTTTCCATAGGAGTAGAAGAAACAAGAAATTAAATACCTGGCAGCACGGCATTAGCCCTGATAGACAAAAGATTTCTTGTCACCCTGTATCTTAAAAATATATATATATATATGTTTGCAGATGAAGGAAATAACCATTTTAAAATTAAAATATTCTAATATTCTCTAAAATTAGCAACTAAAAAAAATAAATCTGAGAAACATCACAGTAAGTTATTCAGTGCAAAAACACACCTTATGGCTGCACCACCATATCTTGTGGTACAGGGGTGGTTCTGCTGCCTCTGCCAAGAAGCAAATAGGACAAAGGATGGGTTTTCACACTGTAATGTCAAAAAAGGTATCGACTTAACAAAAGTAACTGAATGAGGAAGGGTGAGAATGTCAATATGCAGTGAGTTTTATTTATGAGAAAATATGAAAAATGGAGTTTAGATACTTGATTGTCATTGAAAATCACCACAGCCAACAGAAGTGGTAAGATAGATGTATTTTGGGGGCAACCAGTATGAGCTCACACAAGTCTATGCATCTGTAATTCTGGTCTCGCATCATCCTCACTTCTCATTCACCTGAAATGTGACCCCCTGCTTGGAACTGTACCCAGGCGAAAAAACTGGGGGATTGTTGCAAATGTAGTGTTTCCAAGGCCTAAATAAACTGTGATGTGGCTGTTAATTTCAGTACTAACAGGCAAAATCTCCAAGGGCTCTGGTTTTGCACCAAGTCCAAACACAGCTCCCTCAAATCTTTAACCTTCCAGCACTGACACAACATAGATGATACTGAAAGAACTAGTGGGAAAACTAGAGATTACATCTTCAAACCATGAGCTCAGTCTCAGAAAGGCGGACATAATAAAGCTGAAGGACTATCAAAATTTAAATCTTTGTAGCACATGTTGAAAGCATTTTTTTTCAAGACTGTCTGTGTCTGTCCCTGAAATGAAAGAAATTGTTCTTCAACCCTCTGACAGATTTCTTTCTGTTAAGAGAATTGTATTTTCCCAGTGGTTTCATGGAATAGCATTTAACATCTCTGACTGTGCAGCTGCAGCCTACAAGAAGTCCTCTTTAACAGGCTTATTCTGCTCTTTGGACTACACAGAGTAGTTTGGGGCTTTTTTAGTTGATCACACTGATGACTATGAAAATAATATTTTAAAAGACCTATCAAATTTGCCTAGAGTTTCCTCTATACAGACTGGGGTACAACCCTATCTGAAAGCTTTCCACATCCTTTAGGAATTACAGTCCAATAAATATTCCCAAAGTTTGTGAAGACTTTGTGTTTTGTTTTTCAGGGAGAAACTCCTGGCAATACAAATATTTTGGGATCATGTGGGTGTACTTGGCAGCATTTCTATCAGAGCAGGCAAAGCACAAAACATGGTTATTCTGGCCTGGACTATAGGCCCAGGACCTGATAATCTGTTGTGTGTTTTGTCCACCATTTAGTTCAAGCCTTCAGCATGAAGTACCCGCCCCATGCTTGTATGGGGTGTTGGGGATCATACCTTCCAGGTGGAACTGGCTTTCCTTTTCTAGGATAGACCACTGTGCTGAGCCTTCCACCTCTGGCTGTGTGGTCCTGCCCCTTCTCTTGTATTAATCTAACCCTGCAGAGATTACCCATGCAGCTGGTTGAGCCACCAGAAAATGTCCTGGGATTTGGGAGATTTTTATTAAATAAGATCTGTGTTATATTGACTCATCTCTCTGCATCAAATTCCTGTCATGGAGAGGACCTCCAGTTCCAGTGCAAAGGCAGAGGCATAATGGATAAGGGGTTGGAGTGACAAGAGTAGCTCTGATGTAGACACATTTTGTCAGGATTGGGTTCTTCTTGAGCAAATATGTTTTAGCTGTGCTCACACCCTATTTTTAATATCATCAGATTAGGAATTTTAGTCTTTAGAATAAAATAATTAATGAAATAGTCTCTTTACTACATTGATTGCATTTTTTAATCAGAATACCCTGTGACACTGCATTCAGCCTTGTTATTACATGAAAAATAAAATCAGTGTGAATTTAATTGCAAAACTTGCCATTCTGAGATCTTTCTTAAGATGTGTAACATTACTTTTAGGTTACTTGCTTGTCTGTGATGGGATATTGTCACAGTAATTGAGACTAAACTTACAGTGGTGAAGGCTGGAATCCACAACTCCCTGCATGTGTGTGAATGCCAGACTTTGCTTTGTGTGGTGCATCTTTAAATCTTACCACTTACATGCAGACTGAGAATGGCTGAGAAGAGACTAATCAGGCCCTGACAAAAACAGATTTAAGGGTAGCATAGTATTTTACAGGCAGATGAGCCCTGTTTCCACTCCCAACCTAACAAGAGTTGGGACAGTCTTTCCATGACTGTTTTTACACCTTAGTGGCACTGGCATTTTTCCTCCACAGGTTGGTGAAAAAGCTGTAGGTAACAACATCTAAGGCAGCATTGTGATGATCCACCACAAACAAAACAAGGGTTCCAGGCAGAAGAAATTCTTTAATTAAATCAACAACTATAATTTGAAGACAGTTTAGCCTGACACACAGGCAGATCATCCAATTGGATTTGCAGTGTTGCAGATTTGGGCTGCATCAATGCATTATTAATAAGACAGGGACTTTAGGGTTTATGAGAAAGTATTCATAGAATTACAGAAATTCAGTGGGAAGGGTTCCCTGGAGGCAATCTAGCCCAAGCCCCTGCTTAAAGCAGGGTCAGCTTTAGCAGGTTGTTCAGGGTCATGTCATGTTAAGCTTGAATATCTCCAAGGACGAAAATTTCACAATTCTCCAGGCCCTTGTTCCAGTATCTAAGTATCCTCACAGTACAATAAATAACATAAAACAAAACAAAACAAAACAAAACAAAAAACAAAATAAAATAAAAACAAAACAAAACAAAACCTTTTACCTAGTCAGAAATTCCCTTATTGCAAATTGTGATTGTCCTCTGTCCTTATGCTGTGTGCCATCAGGAAGGTGAAGACTACAAAATTATCCCCCTTCTCATCTCCAGGTAAGCTCAGCTTCACCTTGGCTGTCATAGGCTGCAGACCCCTGACCATCTCTGTTGCCTCTGCTGGACACTCTCCTATGTGCCATTTCCTTTCTTGTACTGGGGAGCCCATACCTGAACATAGGTTATTAATGTGATCATGCAGGGTGATTTCAGCAGTTTTAACATTTATTGTCTCAGAAACGTGGATTCTGCCAGGTCCTTTCTGAAGACTTACATTCTCTTAGTGATCTATTGATTCTTCATTATTTTTGTGCTCACATTTACATTGAAAGAAGTGTCAATTATTCTTAGGGTAGATTTTATTCTTAAAATAAAAACATGCCTTCTGACATTTTAAATCATATTTGGAGGAAGAGCATTCTGTAGAAGCATATACGGTGTTGCACAAGAAAAAGCAGAACTTGAGTACCAACTTCAATGTGAAACTAAGACCAAATGATTTTTAAATCCTTTTAGCTTTTGGCAATCCAACAAAACACAAGTAATAGCAGACATTGGTGTAAAATAAAACTATTCTGCATATAAAAAGATACTGTAGAAAAGAGATACTATATAAATAATGCAGAGCTAAACAGCTTTACTTTTTTTTCCTAAAATTCCTACATATACAAAAGTCATTTCATTGAAATTTCCATCTTGGAGAAATTTTAGTTCAGTAATATGCTCATGTCTCATATCAATTCACTCTCAGAAAAATATTTACCTGTCCTCAAGAATATTCTATTTGATTATTAAGTATTTAAAGTCAGGGGGGTTTAAATATGTCTGTTCTTTTATCCATGTTGGTGTTTAGGTCTTTGTATTTTTACTCTGAACAATTCCTAAACACTTTCTTTAAGCAAGGAGACAGAGGCAAATGTTTTTTAAAAGTAGAATAAAAGCTAAAGAGGTTAGGTGTCAAGGAGACCTGTGGAACTGCATTCCACTCTCTGTTTTAATCTTGGCAGGGCAATCCACTAATGAGTAAATGCTGCAAGCTGCACCTTCATTGTAGCATTACTTGAGTTGAACTTTCACCATGCGGGAAGATGTTGCAATGCATTTTGAACCTATGGCTTAATACACATTCCAAGGGAAATTGTTGAGTTGTTCTCAAAAATTAACACAAAGTAAGCAATGTTAATCATGTGTTTCTTTGTCTGTTTTCAATATGATAGCAAGAAAATAGTGGTCTTTGAGACACTTGCAGGGCTTGGTTGCCAGGTTAGGAAAATGTTAAGTACCCACTTGGCTTAATGTCTTGAAGTGCTTTCCTACATGTTTTTTACTATGATATATAACCAGATAGTTTTAGTCATTCCTATTTCTATTATGATTCCATAATAGGGCTTAGATTATTTTAGGACTAAGATTGATCACGCAATATTCTTTATCTGACAGTCTTAATATATATGCAATCTTAGTAAATTCAATGTTATGTTGAAACTTAAGTTAATGACAGGAATTATTCTTTTGCTGGGGGAGGGTTTAAAAAAATACGCACTTATCTGAAAGCTTAGCTGTTTCATAGTAAAGTGTCCTCTATGTTTCAGATTTTTATATCCTTTATAACAATGTAAGGTAGTAATAAATTTGCAAATTATAGCATTGACCAGAATTTTATTTGGTCTTTTTCTTACAGCTTTTCCTTACCTGGTCTTCAGTCCTAGAAACTACAAGTTAGGTCTTCCTACAGGAAATGCACAGGCAAAGAGTTGGTGTCCAAGACTGAACAACCATGAAACAGGGTATTGTGATTGTTGCTTTGTCATGCTCTTGGGTATGGTCGTGGTTTAGCCCTGGCCAAATGCCAAAGCGCCCAACAGCCGCTCTCTCCCCTCTGCAGATGGACAGGGGAGAGGAATTTTTTCCAAGGTGAGATAAAGATACTGAGAGAGAAAAAAACCCTCTAATTAAGGCAGGCAAAACCAGGCTCAAAACTTAAAAGTGATTAAGTGAATTTATTACAGGGTCAAAGGAGTAAGCAAAGCATTTTCTTGAACACTCTTTCTCTCTCTCTTCCCCCCCCAACATCCCTCCCTCCTTCCCTCAGAAAGTAAGGAGAACCCAGGGGGGCGGTTTTCCCAGTCAGTTCATTCCTCACGTTTTCTTCTTGGTGTTTAGGCAGGTCCCTTACTCGCAAGCACTTTGGCATTTTCTGCATGAATCCTTTTTCCCCTCTCCCTTCTTGCCTGCTCGCAGGCATGCTGGCATTTTCATGCTGTCATTTTTCCACAGGTTATTTTTCCTCTTGGCAAGCAGCCCACCCGGTCACTGCTGCCCACTCTTTCTCCCAAGGCCAGGCTGGTCCAATCTTAGGGTGGGGGGTGAAACAAGGCTTTTTTTAACACAAATGACTCCCTCAGTTCCCAGGAGCAAAGGCCTCGTTATTCGCGTCAACTCCCACCAGACCACAGTCCCTCCTGTAGGAGTTCACCCCCTCCTGCTCCGTCATGGGGTGGATCTCGGCTCCTTCATGGACCCTCAGGGTGCAGAGAACACTGCGTTGGTACAGTCCTTACCACAGGCTGCGGAGATGTCTCAGCTCCCATGTTTGAAGCACCTCCTCCCCCGTCCTTCTTCTTGGCTGACTTTGCTGGTGTCCATATCTGTTGTTTCTTCTACATGCCCTATGCCTTCTTCCCTGCCTATCTACAACTACATGGCTACAACTACACGGCTACATTTACATGGTGCGCACCTGCGTACTACTGTGACCCTTTCTTAAATATATTGTCACAGAGGCATTACCTTCTCCTCTAATCGGCCCAGCTGTGGCTAGCAGCAACGTCCATCTTCAGAGCCATCAGAGACTGGCTGTGCTGGATGGCTGTGGAAGCTTCTGGCAGCTTTTTACAGGAGCCATCTTTTTGGCCCCTACCACACCCAAAAAGCCAGACCCTATCAAACCACCACAGGTATGATAAATTTAACATCCCATGCCAGCAAATTGGCATTACATCTGTGAAAGAAAGAAAAGAATGGCTAGGCTGATTTACAGCAATCACTTACATGATTTTACTACAAAGTCAGTATTTTATGAAAACTGTCATTTTTGTTGCGTGCCCTGTTTCTTTTGTTTACATTTCTTTTCTGTGTTGATGTGTCGTTGGCATAGACACTTCTGAGGTTCCCCCCTCCCCAGCAACCCTTGATCCATCAATATCCTTTAGTCTACCACCACCACCGAGCCACTTATACCACTAAACCCCTTGTCAGCATTGCCCAGCCCTCCAAACCAGCCATAACTTCAGCAGTCACACCAAATGCCTCAGGCTACAGTGATCACTTCCAGGACACCTTCTGATTCTAAGATGATTCACAAATCAATGGTTGTTCAGTTCTCTCGGCATGCTAAGGAGGGAACTCCTGTTGTCTCCATTACATTGAGCTAAAACTTTTTCAAATAGCTCTGATTATTTTTGCATTATGAAAACAGCATTGTGTTTCCTGGAGCTGTAAATAGTACAATGTTTTAGACAATGCACACTTAAGAAAAAAAACTTCCTAAATTTGTAGTCAAATATGTACTTACTTGTGTTTTGACCAGTCTGGAACTGTCACACCTTTTCCTGTTTCCCTACAAGTCAGTCAGAACTTCACCAAAAGAAAGAACAAGGCATTCTGCTACTTGGAAATCACAAGCCAGGTTTTGATTTGAGTTAGACTGGAATAAATTCAGGGTGACTGCCAAGACTGTACACATATGTCTGAACTCCAGCTTTGATTCAGCCACACTCTATTTTTCTTGCATAGAAAAATAATCCAAATCAAAGGACCAGGTAGCTGAGCCTGCCAGCTGGCTTTGGCTAGCTGTAACTATTAGATGAAGGAAAAAAGAAATAAAAAATGTCTCTACAACTGTTTGACATAAATGCAACTACTTGAACAAAATACAAAAACCTGAACGTTTAATAAGACTAATGAGGCTTGATTAATGTTGACCAAGGTAAGTAGATTTTATCTTCAGATCTGGCTTGAAGACAGCTGGTGATTGATCTGTAATGCCAAGAGAACTGTGCATGTTTAGCACCTCCCAGAAAAAAAGTGACAGGCTGAACAAGTTGTGCATGTTTAGCCTGTGTTCCCTCTTAAAAGCAGCTAGGTAGTTGTTTTCCAGATTATTTGATAGTCTCATATGGACAACTGCTTGTGCTAAATAACATTCATTATGGTGTTTCTGTTGTGGCAGTGAACATGATGCTGTCATTTCCAAAGACATCAGAGAAGAGAGCGCAGGAAACGTATCTTAACCACAGCAATTGGAATTTATTCTGAGAAAAAGTGTTTTTTAATAAAAATGATCCATGTATAAACCTGTCTGTGGGTCTGATCCTGAAAACCAGTGAGAATCTCCTTGTCACCAAGCATTTTTTCCTTTGGCTTCAGCAAAAAATACTTTGTCAAATTGTTTAGGTTTTTTGCCATCTTAAAATGCCATTGGTACATGCAGACACATCTCTGGCATAACACACTATGAGCACAACAGCTCATTACAACTTCTTTCCAAGTTTAATTACTAATTGTTGCTAATACAAGAACATAAATGCAGTGTGTTCCATAAGACACATTGAGCTAAACACAATGTGCTTTTAAGGCAAAGTATAGATTTTGGCTGGTAAAATACGGATTTTTTTTCTGTAATTCTGTGTTAAAATAATAGGAATGTAAAATGGTTGAGGCTGGAAAAGATCTGTAAGATCATCCAGAACAACTGTTAACCTGACACCACTGTGTTCATCACTAAACCATGTGCCCAAATGCTACATCCATGTTTTTTGAACACTTCCAGAGACGGTGATTGCACCACTTCCTTGGGCAGCCTGTTCCAATGCCTGACCACCCTTTCACGGAAGAAATTCTCCCTAATATCCAATCTAAACCTCCCTTGGCACAACTTGAGGTCATTTTCTCTTGTCCTGTCCCTTATTACTTGGGAGAAGAAGCTGACCCCCACCTGGCTACACCCTCCTTTCAGGCAGTTGTAGAGAGTGATAAGGTTCCCCCTGAGCCTCCTTTACTCCAGGCTGAACACCCCCAGCTCCCTCAGCCGCTCCTCACAGCACTTGTGCTCCAGACCCTTCCCCAGCTCCGCTGCCCTTCTCTGGACACGCTCCAGCCCCTCAATGTCTTTCTTGCAGTGAGGGGCCCAGAACTGAACACAGCACTCGAGGTGCGGCCTCAGCAATGCCGAGTACAGGGGGACGGTCGCTGCCCTGCTCCTGCTGGCCACACCATTGTTGACCCGGGCCAGGATGCCCTTGGCCTTCCTGCTCTCCTGGGCAGCCGCCGGTGTTTGTTTACAAAGCGCGGGGCTCCAATTCCATGAGGAGTTTCCAGACGCTCAGACCGTGCCCCCGCCAGGGAGCCCGAGCGGGCGGAGGGCGCCCCCTCGCGGGCCGCCATGAGACCACTGCGGCGGGGCCGTGAAAGCGCCGAGGCCCCTCCCAGCCTGGAGGAAATCGCCTCTCCGTCCAAGCAAGAAAGGCAATATGCATGGCAACTTCAGCGTTAATGAAGGCATTCGAAGCCTTTTTTGTCCTCGGTCTTTAATAATGATAGGCCTTGGGCTGCCTCATTCCCTCAGTGGAAGGACCGCGAGTGTGGGAACAGTGATTTTCTGTTCGTGGACACTGACATTGCAAGGGACCAGCTCTGTCAGGTGAGTGCTCACGTGTCCGTGGGGCCTCATGAGATTGACACCAGAGTTCTGAAGGAGCCAGCAGATGTTATGGCAGGACCCCTCTTGACCATCTACCAAAAGTCTTGGGAGTCTGGGATTATCCCTGGTGACTGGATGTTAGTCCCATCTGCAAAAAAGTACACAAGGGAGGTCTCAGAGAACTACAGACCTGTTAGTCTAACCTCAGTTCCTGGAAAAATGATGGAGGTTATACTGGTACTACTGAAAGGCATTTAAAGAAGAATGCACAGTCAACATGGGTTCACAAAGGGAAATTCTTTTTTGTCTAATTTGGCATCCATCTATTCATTCACTAGGTCACCTGCCTAGTGAGTGAAGGGAAGACAGTGGATATAATTTTTCTCAATTTTAGTACAGCTTTTGATACTGTGCCCCACAGCATCCTTCTGGACAAGTTGTCCAGCTGTGGGATGAGTGGGTTCATGGTGTTCTGGGTGAAGAACTGGATGAAGGGCAGAGCTGAAAGTGTTTTAGTGATTTGGGCTACATCTGGCTGTCCACTGGTCACAAGTGTTGCTCCTCGAGGCTCAATTCTAGAGCCAGTTCAGTTCAATGTATTTACCAATTATCTGGGTGTAGGAGCTGAATATACCTTCAGTACATTTGCACTACATTACACCCCCCAAACTGGGGGGTGCTGCTAACTTTCTTGACAAACAGGAGGCCTTGCAAAGAGAGCTAAATAGATTGGAGGACTGGGCTTAAAGGGGATTATTCCACTGTATTCAGGATTGGTGCAGCCTTATCTTGAGAACTGTGTGCAATTCTGGGCCCCACAACTTAAAAAGGATGTGAAGGTCCTTGAATGAACTTGTCTGTTTTGGAGGAAAGGAGTCTTGAGTGGCAACCTTGGGCCTCTCCACAGCTTCCTGAGGAGGCGAAGTAGAGAGTGAGGTGCCCAGCTCTTCTCCCTGTAATTCAGTGGTAGGGGATGGTTCAAAGCTGTGCTAGAAGGGTTCAGACTGAAGATTAGAAAGCATTTCTTCACCAAGAGGTCAAACACTTGAACAGGCTTCCTGGAGAGGTGGTGGATGCTCCAGACCTGTCACTGTTTAAGAGGCATTTGGACAATGCTTAATAACATGCTTTAACTTGGTCAGCCCTGAAGTGCTCAGGCAGTTGGACTGGATGACCATTGTAGGTTCCTTCCCACAAAAATAGTCCTATTCTATTTTATTCTATTCTAAAGTTCCTATAACTATTATTGGGGGGTGAGGAAAGGCAAATGCTCTTCTGTTAAAAAGCTGTCTCTGGTATTCTGCATAAATATTAACTATTTCTTTGGTAATGTTTGATTTTTTAAGAGTAAGGAGCAGTTTCCTCTGTATGTATATCACACTTAGTCGGCATGCCAAACCACAGCATGTGTTTTGAGGAAGAAAAAGTAGTTTCATTGATTGCTTATCCAGGAAAATCTTTAACATTGTCATACTCTAAATGTTAAGATGTGAGTTCTTCCAAATCAGTGATACACCCAGAGGGCATATATAGAAACATTACAGATTCACAGATGTTACACCTTTGTTTTTTGGCATATGTATATTTTAAGAACTGTGAGGATGTTGGGCCTACTCCAGAGATTTTTCTTTAATTTCTCATGTTAGCTAAAATTACAAATTCTGTCTCTGCACTTCTGTAAATAAATTTTGCGAACTGAAGCTTCTGCACTTTTCTGCTGCATTGCATTCACAGTGACCTTTTGTTGGTGGCTGTTGCACATGCAATACAGACAGATACCCATCTGAACAGAGGCTCAGGTGCATCCACTTCTAGCCTTAGAGTGGTGAACTTTGTGCAGGACCCTTCATCTGCAAATGCTGGAGCTTCTTTCTGTATTGTGAGAGAAACTTGGCCTGAGGCTGGCCAAAGCCGGTAGCCCAACAGCGACGAGGCTGCTGCAGCTCCATGTTGCCAGATGCAGCCAGCACTGAGGTGGGCTACTGCATGTATTCCCAACAGGCCCACAGATGGTGTGCCCTGTGTGTGTGCATGTATATGTACAGAACTGATCACACAGCCAGAGGCACAAACACCCTAATCCTGCCTCCTCTTTGGCAGTCAAAAAGTTTTTTTATTGTGAAATGTGTACATATATTTGTGTGCAATAGGCTGCGGAATGAGTCCAGTTCAGGCACTCAGTCTGTCCAGTAACTGACCCTGGGCTCTTGGCCTTTCACTTTACTTTGCATGACCCCAGACAGACCAACATCTACATATGTGCAGTATGGACCTTCCCAGTAACTGTCCCTGGGTCTCCTGTCTCCTCTTGCCTCATGCTCAGAGACATAAACATGCAGATGTGTCTCAGGCTGACAGGTGAGCTCACAGCCTCTCAAGTGACTGCTTTGGACCTCTTGATGCCTCCAGGAGCCAGCTGTCAGACCACTCTGGTCTCCCTGGCATCCAGCCTAGACCTGTGGCATCTCCAAGGCTTGGAAGGCTCTTACCCTTCTCACCAACTAATCCAACTTGCTATTTGCAGGTGTGCACACATTGATACACATCCCTTCACAGCACACAGTCTTCTCCAAAAAGCGGCATCCTCTCTCAATACAGATTTATTTCACCTGCACTTGCTCAAATCACACCTCTCAGTTGGGCTTTATGAAGATCACTAGAACAGGAGTTGCCTTTTGCTTACAGCATCAAGTAGTGGTTTCTTTTCTTGTCATTTCATATTTCTTATGCTTTTCAACTGCCTCAGTGCGGATTCCTTCCCAGATTGTAGCCCTCTTCAGTGTAGTACGTGCTTATGCAGGGATTCCTTCATGGGCTGCAGTCATCTCAGGATGTTTCTGCTCCTGTGTCTTTTTGTGTGCCATCATATGTACCCTCACACATCTTCCAGCAGCTGCTCCTCTTTATTAAATATGCTCCACAGAGGTCCTGTATGCTTGTGTGAGCATGCTTGGTTCAGGTTTTGGCACATTTGGTGGGTTGGTGGTATCTGTTGCTGGAACCAGCTCTGACTGAAGGGCATCCTTCTCCTACATGGGTCACCCCTGTAGTCCCACTGCTACCAAAACTCTGCCAGCTATGCACAGTGTACAGTTTTCTTTCAGTTTTGGGCAACTCACAATCTTTCGAGTTAGGGGCTTTATTTAGGCAGAAGCATTCTCAGCCTCACATCAGGTTTCCCCAGCCTTTCACTGCCCTCCAGTGGATAGTGCTGCTTGTCAGCTTTTTCTGCTGTAGCATATAAGGTGTTTCCTTTCCTTCCACGCTGCATCCTTCAGCAAATAAAAAAAAAAGAAAACCATGCTCATGAGTGGCAGTGTTCCAGGTTTGAACACTGAGAATTCCTAAAGGTCTCTGATTGATTCCTGCAAAATCAGAGAGCTTTTCTTTTGAACCCAGACACATTCTGAGGCATAAGAACTGAAGAAGTGAGAGTAAAGATGCTCAAATAGTATTTGAGAGATCTCAGAGAGGTGGCAGGGTGAGGGTTTGACCTGTTGATAATAGTTCTTATTTTCATTCTTGGGGTCAGAAGATCTGTTGAGTTCTGTTTCAATTCATAGTGTGTTTTAGCTGAGATGAGGAACAGGACTTTGCTGATGGAAGGCTTGTCCATATTTCTTTCTAAAGAACCATCTAGTTTGGGGGACAGTCATATTCCCCCAGACAAGTCTAGACTAATTACTGTGTCATTTCAGTAACATGAAATGACTCAGAAGGCATAGCAGAAGTGAAACCTTCTTGGGAGGATGCTCAGGAAGATAATTCTTAAATGGAGTGCCAAAAAATCTCATAAAAAACACCCTTCTTCCCTCTACACACCTCTCCCCTCTCCTTCTGTTCTCCCGTTCCCTCAAACCACACATAGCACTCAGTCCCTTTGTAGAGGCAATGGGCACTGCAGAGATTGGGATCGGTGTGGGGTGGTTCCTCCATCAGCAGCAGTCACTTCAGAGTCATGCTTCAGTGGCCCTGCTCAGGCATGATTCTCTATTCTCCTGGCTATTAATTTCCTTTCGTGCTGGTGCTTTTTGCCCTTTCTGAAACATGTTTCAGAGGTGCTCCAAACCCAGGTGGTGGTTCAGAGCCACCAAGCAGCTTGGCTGATACAGCTGTGGCCTGCAGTGGGTCGGGTAGAGACTGGACTTGTCCAGTGCAGCTGTGACCTCCCCACAGAGCTCACTCCTACAGCCCCTTCCCCAGCCTGCTGATTATGTTTAGTAGACAGATATATGGCATTTTACAAATGATGTGACTTCCCTGTTCGGTGGGAGAGATGGTGCAAGGAAGTGGAGCAGCTGGGCAGGCTGGCCCTGTGGTTTCTATCACAAGATCCTCATTCTGCAGGAGACGTGGGGCAATCCTGGAGGGAGAATGGGTGCATCAGTGTGGTTGTTCCTGCCATGCTGTGTCATCCTAACACAGGGATGTGGGTGGGTCTTGGGTTTCCCTCACTCTTTGCTGCTCCCTGAACTCAGAGATTGCAGAGATGGTCCTGCATTATGGAGCAGGGTCATAAGACCTCCCTCCCCAGGGTCTTTTTTTCAGTCCCCTCCAGTTACCCCAGTACTCTTCCATGTCCTTAGTTACAAGATTGATGATTATACCACTTGTTTTCTGATTTGTTGTTTTCCAATTCGTGCTTCAGTTACTTCTGGACACTTTTCCATTTCTTGATAATAGTGGATTGGCTACCTGTGTCCCTGAGCCCACCAAAACCATTTCCCACTAGGAATGGAGCCCTGGCTGACAAAGGCCCTGGTCCTTGCTGTCCTTCAACACAAGCATACTGATCAGTAGCCTATTTACATATGTCCAGCTCCTTTTACCTCCTTTCTTCTGTATTTTTTCACTCTTGTTCCTCACAGGTCCAATTTGATCTTTCCCTCCCCTGTCTTTGATCCTTCCCCTAAACATCCCACAGTAAGTCTTGTGCAACCCCAAAATGTTCTTTCAAACTTAAAGTGGTGAGTCCCATGGTCCTATAGGCAGTAATTCTCTCTGAGTCTGTAATGGGATTGATGGGGAGTGTCTTCAATCGACTCAGCTGGGGGTGTCCCCCCAACCCACAGGGATGGTGGGTCCCCATCCAGCCCTTGAAACAGCCCTGCCAGGGTCTCAGTCAGCTCTGGTGCAGTTACTGGGGTTCCCTTCCCTGTCGTTGTGTCTCTGCTCCTTTGTGTTCATGGGAATAAGCCTTCAATCACATAACCTCACAGTATGTATATGCTGTCCTCATTTAGGTTCATTTCTAGAAGTTCTTTGGGGTAAAATGTCCCTCAATAGCTCTGTGACAGTAGTCTTTTAAGTATCTAACCCCTTCTGATGTTTGCCCTTACTGTGAAAATTCCATCCACTAATGTCTGCTAATTCCCTTCTACAAATGTCTTCTTTGTTCTAAATAGCCCCATGTGATGCATGCTTTCTGAGCAGAGGCATAGTCTCTTAAATTTATAAGAAATTTTATTCACTTTTAAATGGCTTTTAATTCCCATGGACAAAGGGAAGACTTCCTGTTCTAAAGGCACTCAGTCTACCTCCAGTGTAAACAAGGTGGGGCTTCAACTGGAAGCATAGGGGATGGTGTTCTGGGACAAAGACCGTGGGGCCTACTTCCAGTTCTAAAGCCTAAGACAAACCTTTACAACAGAAGTAGGAGTGCAGGGCAGCTGCTACTGTTTTTTGAATAAAAGTTGTCTCTGATCTACACCGTGCATCCCATGGTCACGAGGAGATGGGGTGGTGTGATACTTTACTGGGTGACACACAGTTTGCCTGAGCAGATGGTTAAGTGGGTAATGATTCCTGTTCTGCAAACACATCACACAGAGATCAGCTCTTCAGCCCTACCAGTCTAGTTTAGACCAGTCCTATACTAGTAAACCCAGAGGAACAGGTCACTCATCCTGCCTGGTTGACATGCTGGGTCTGTGGATGACAGTTTGGCTTCTGTGCATTGCAGTTCCTGGGCTTCAGCTCCTGCGTGGTATCAGATGACTACGGGTGGTGTTGCTCCCAGAGGGCTGTCCTCTTAACCATTTAATACCTTTTGTATGAAATCACTGATATAAGGTGGCAATGGCTCTGCTAATCATATGGCCTTAGTCCAGATGTCTTTGACTTCCTCCATCCCAGAGGCAAATTAACAGTTGCCACCAGAATTTCTGTAACCCTCCAGCCTCCCATCCAAGAAATGTATAAGAGAAGAAATATTACCTTTGCTACCAGCTCATACTGGATTCACCTAGTCAGTTCAAACTTGGCAGATGTTATCACAGCTCATTTGTCTACGCAATTCTTCCAGACAGGCTAAACTCAGCAGAACTTACAGGGAAGTTCTTTGTTTAATATTTGCCAACAGTGCAGGGAGGCTTGTCTGCCTGTCCTGAATTAGCTCAGCAATTACATTTATAAAGGCAATTAAAAATAATACACCTCTTAAGAAATTATCAGAGATTGCATCTGAGCAAAAGAGGGAATCCCTGAAAACCAGATGACCATGACAGTGAGCAATGACTTGTAGGATTCCTTCAGAAATGCAATGCCTACAGAAAAAGTACATCTTTGATCAACGTGCCCAAAGGGTCCATGTCACAAAGCTCAGACAAAGAGCATTCTTTTTTAGTGTAAGTCTGTATTATTTCACATACCAGCATTTCACAAACAGAAAAGAGATGTAGGAGATAGACTTTATCAGAGCAAAAGATGCATAGCATTCTAGAAGGAATCATTCCAAGTGACAAATGGAAGAGTGAGGCATGAGAACAAATATTTCACTTGTTTTGCATAGTAGAATAAATTTCTATTTTGGGTTTGGTTCTTAATCTTACCTAAAGGCAATCTAATCCTGCCTTAAGACACATTCTTATGCAGTTTAGGCATTATGTCTGAAATGTCAACGAGCACGAATTCACTTCAGTATTTTAGTGGAGCAGGTTGCATGTTCCTATAATCTCCTGACACTTTACTGAGTTAGATGGGCTTCTGTAAGTGTGGCTAAGGTGCCATCTTAGATGTCTAAAATGGCAAGATTTGCAGAGTTAGATACCCTGTATTGCCCCTGAAATACGTGGATGTTCAGAAGGGAAATACACTTATTGTAGTACATCTTATCTAGGCACAGCAAAGATCAAGCTATGAGCCATTGCTGTGAGTATAACATAATATTACAAACATTTTGAGGGAGGAGATAGTTGGCCGGGGGGATGAGACAATGATGGGCCTATAGATCAGGTACATGTTGTTAACCAGAGTGGAACAGGGATGACTTAAGAGTTGATGAGATGTGAGAAAAAGTGTAAAAATATTTATTGGTTATAAAGCATTTGTTGAGTAAATACTCAGTCCTTGATTTTTAATACTCTGTAAAGTTAGGACTTGTTTTTCCCCAGGCTTGTCTTTGAAATTGTGTTGTAGGTACTTCTGGAAGATCAGGTCTGAAGAATTAGGAGGTTTTTCTTGTCCCAGATGGATGTTTCTGTTCTTCACTGACTGCCTCTGAGAGTTCATTCTGCGGTGGAGTAGTTTTACTTGCATCATCTCCATAGAGCCATTTTAATGCCTCACAAAGTGGATCTGTATGTAGATATTTATTTATTTATTTATTTATTTATTTATTTTTCTATAAGTTCATTCATGGATTCTGATGACTCAGTTGTGCAAGTTATTTTTTTCCCCAGCTTTATATGGTGTTCTTCCATGCACATATCTATCTCATAACATAAGGAACACCCTCATCAAACAAAGACATCTTCTAAGAGGTTGTCATTTAAGAAATGTCCTTCCCACCATCATGTGACACCTACCTGGCTTGATGACATCTTAGAGGAAGGAAAGTCATTGCTCATCAATGGGGAGTATCCCACCTCCAGTACTACTCTATACAAAAGGAAAAAAAAAAAATAAAAGGCTGGCAGCAAAAAAATCTATTGGGTTCTTGGCTGGCAGCAGAAAGCATAGTTTCTCAATCACAGGTTGGCTGGGGTTGAGAATCAATTGCTTTCATCTGTGTTTCTCTACATTTCTATGTAAGCACATGAGCATGTTCTTCAGGAGTGCTGTGATCTGTGTAGTCACCTACCCACTTAACAACATTTGAGAAAAATCCATGCCAGGTCAAAAATGTAACAAGAAATGAGGAATTTTTAGATTGAGAGATCTTGGATTTGCAGCTTAGTGCAGTCATCTAGCTGACAGTGGAGAAGATTTGGAAGTCTGGGCTTGTTTGGCTCTTTTATTATTTCCCAGAATTTAGGTTTGATTCACCCTTGCTGGGAAGAGCAGATTGAAGTTGCCAATGCACAAGTGGTAGAAGCTGTCTGAAGGAAATTCAAGTTCACATTGCTGCTTTAACAACTCTGCTCTAACCATCCCAGCTCCTCAAAATATACCCATTTCTGATTGCTTCCTCTGACTGCTTGTCTGAGATCTTTGTGATGGACTGCATGCTGTCAGGGCTCTGTACTCACTGGTAAATGAACAAAAACCGAATTACTTGGACATAAAATTTACCCACCATGTCACTTCAAAACAGACAATACAAATGAGGTTCCTTAAGGTGGCATTTTATCATATGACACTCAAAAGACCAGAAATGAAGGTACAAGTTTGTGCTTTAGGTGTGCAAATTTATATATCACAGTCCTTCTATAATAACAAGCTTAGCTAGACAGACCAGACTGTGGAAGCCTGGTAATGTTTGCAAACATATTTAGCTCAACTGTAAATGCCATAGGCAAATTGACTTTCCTCACCTGTTAGAAAAGAAATGAGCTGTGTAAGTCATTATTGTGAGGTTCTTCCAGCCCAGATGTGCAAAGGACAGCAATCTGCTGTGCATCTAAACTAGAGAGCACATACTGGAGGTTTTGAAGGCCTATGAGTGTTAGCCAGGGTGGTGATCCATGCAGGATCTACGTATTACACAATGAGCAAAGTCCACTTCAAATTTTGCAGCATTCACATTTGGCAGGTATCAGAGCTACTGATATCCCATACCTCAAACCTCTTTTTCACATGCAAATACTTCTTGTGTTGAACTGCCACTTTTTTCAGAACACTTTTAAAAGATTCCCAGGAATGACCTGTAACCATGTCCCATGCAGAACTGCAAGAAATTGACTGATTTTAGCCTTATGAGAGTTCATTTACCTGAGTTAACATTGTTTTATTTTAATTGTTCTTACAATTAATAAGTACAAGCTGTGTTCAATTTATTTTCAGAAGAGCTGGTGAAAGTACAAGAGAGAAATGTACAGGATTCAGAAGGGAACACTCTGAGACACACATACAGACACAGAATCAGTATATCCTGAGCACTGACTGGCCAGCCTAAAAGGTCTCTGGAGAGTCTGGGTTCTTGGAGCAGGTGGCATCTTGCAGCTTCAGCTCAGCATGCATAGCAAGATAAATCCCTCTGGCAGCTCCTGGCTGTGCCTTTATAGCTTCTGGACTGCCAGGCCAAGTCTTTGCTGGAAGGTTCTGGGGTAATCTGGATTTGTTCACCAGGCCAGCCACCTATTCATATCCCAGACAAACTTGTTTTGGGGCTGGGAAACATGATCTCCAAGCAGTGCATGCAACCCTTCTTTTGATTTCACCCTGCCCTTGGTCAGGTGAGGGGCCAAGGTGCCCTTGGTCTCACTCATACACACTGGAGCTGCAAGATCTACCCAAGCCTACGAGGGAAATATATCAGTCTCACACTGGTGACCAAGTAACACATTGCAGTAACAATACCAGACCAAGGCAATGAGAATACTCGTCACAGCAAATTGCCCCAAAGAGTTACAAAAGAAATTGCTTTTCAGATATGCCCCTAACCAGCCACAGGCAATTGGGGGTTCAGCTGCACTTCTGCCAGACATTAACAGAGGAAAACAGGCTGTTTGAAGAAAAAAACAAAAGAAAATAAAGGAAAAAAAAAGCTGCCTGTCTCCTCTCCCTGTCCTTTTCACTGTCAAAGTGCCTATTCATATCAGTAACCACTTGCTGCTGACCTTCTGCCAGGAACAACCTACTTCGCAGCTCTCCCAGCCTACTCAGCTGGGTTTTCAGGCTCCCTGCCCGTGGCTCTCTCACCTCAGCCCAAACTACAGAAGAGGACTGCTTACCAGAAGTCTGAAAATTTCTTTTATTTGGCTCTAATGCCCCTACCAGCCATCTAAGAACTCTTAGTGTTTATTATTCTGTGTGGTTCTGAAACTTTAAAAGAAATCTGAGGAATCTATTGCTCAGCAGACTTACCATAACATGATAGTCAGCTGAAGATCCCAGGGGGCAAAGAAATTTTTCTGACACGGGAATCTCTACTGACAGAATTCTTCTATTACTGTGGGTAAAGGCACTTTCACCAAGGCCCAATAATGCAGTTTGTTCCACTGGGAAATGAGTGTATGTCCCTTGTAATTTCCCGTATTATGCCTTTTCTCTAGGCAGTTTGCATGGTTCTCTCTGGGGATATCTAGATTGCTGACTCGCCTCTTCCCTTTTGCCTCTTGCCCGGCACATCATTACAATGTAGCACTTGTTCCTCCACTTGTTGGCCTGCCCAGCTCCCACCCCACCAGACAGCCTTCTTTCAGCTCCGTGCCCCTT
>VZRZ01005950.1:228605-247170 GCA_013398175.1 Climacteris rufus | reverse complement strand
GGGGCAGGAGCGGTTCAGGTACAGGATCCAGGATCTTACCCTCACCCCCTCCCGCCCGCTCCCCAAACCTGCCGGCCCCCGGGCACACCCTGCTGCCCTCCCGGCCCCTCACCCTCTTCATCACATCTCCGGCCCCAAGGACTTTGCCTTGCCCCCCGGCACATCGCCCTGCACCCGTCTGGCTGCTGTGCCCCAAACAGCCCTCCATCCCATTGCCTGCCGGTGGTCCTGGCCCTCTGGCTCACCATCTCTATTGCCCCACTGCCCACCAGTTCCTTCCCAGGAGCTTCCTTCCCCACCCTTTCCCTTCACACACACCAGGGAGCAGCTACCCTTCTCCCAGTTCACACTACTGGGTAACAAGTGGCCTTTTCCTGGTTCTTCTTCCCTTGCTCATCTTTCCCCTGAAGTCCTAGACCTAACATAGCAATTCCTCCTCCACGTTTTTTTCCTTCTTTGCTGCAAGAGGCCTCTGCCTAACTCGGCATTTCTTACTTTGTCATCTCCTCCAAACTCATCCTCCCCTGCAGTATTTCCCTCTGCCCTTAACTCTCCCGTGCAATCTGGGGAGACCAGGCCACCTCCCAGCTCTTCCTCCTCCCAGCACAGCACCTCTGTGTGCACCAGTGCAGCCGTGGCAATGTGGAAGCCACTGGGCAGCCAGCTACGGTCCCTTCTAAGTGTTTTATCTGCCTTCTGCACCTGCTCTGCACTGATGGTTGCCAGGTATTCACTAATACCTCTACCATTTATAGTGTAGCTAAATTAGCTCAAACACTGCAGTGGGTATTAAATACTCTCCTTTCTCTCCTCTGTTACAAACAGGTAGCAAAACTACCCTCTTTTCCTGCCCCCAAAATGTCACAGTCATATCCCAATTTGCAAAGTGCTACTGTCACTCACTCCCTCTTGTGTCTCTGTGGTGTCTGTAGTGCTTGCCAATTCAGGCAAGTTGTGTATGGATTTTAGTTTGGACTTGGGGTTCAATAGATATGAACTTATGTGGGGGGGGCAAATGCATAGCCCATCTTTGTGCACCTGACCCACACACTTGTTGTTACTGCAATGCCAGCAGGAGCATTGAAATGGGCCTCTCCACGGGCCAGAATCAATTCTTCTGCATTCCCTGTCTTCCGTCGCAACAGTTGTGCAGATTGCCACGCACAGCTGAAGATGTGGGATTGCACAGTCCTACTGGGGGGCACCAGCTTTTTTTTTTCTATAATCAACATTGAAGTGAAACAACAAACAACTTTCCTGGCCTTACATGAGTCACAACTTCAGATGTGTTTTTGCAGGTACACTTCTGAAGGGTTAGCAAAGAATTTAACAGTGTTAATAGAAAGCTCTTGGCATTTTTCATCCTCTTTGTGCTTTTCAGACAGACTGTAGAATACTTGTAAATAAGTGACTAAGAGTCTGTAATATCTTTATTTTGAATTTTCTGGCAAATAAAGAGGATGGCCAATGACAAGATGCTCGACTGAAAGAAATGCAAATATAGAGAATCTTGAATACATTTAAAATCAAATTATATCTATCCTTTAACCCCGGAATGCTCAGGGAATATACACTGATGAGTCATGCAGACAGCTGCTTTTAAATTTACCACTAGGATACCTCTGTGTTTTTTCTAGTACTCAGAAGATAAAACCTGAGAAAAGTAGTCTTAAATATTTGTGTTTGTTTTTCTGCTAAGAGTTTCTTGTCACTTGGTGTATCACTTTACATTTACTTAAATAAATTACAAATATTTTACCAAGTTGCACCACAGGTTAATATGTTGCATATTCTCTGCTGATGGAGAATGCTACAGATCACAAGCAAAGATGATCCCGGGGAAGAGCTAATTACTGCAAGAAGTCATCCAATTCTTGGGAACACCAAGCAGTTTGCAGTTCTGATTTCTAATTGTGCTCTGGCTCACTTGCACTGGGGATTTTAGAGGAGGTAAAAAACCTGTCTTTAAAGCTACCCGAGGAGTTCCCTGAATGCAGGGCAAACTACTGGCTGCATAATAACCCCCTTCTTTTGGTCCCAGGCATTAGGGACATTCCCAGGGGAAAAGTAAGGTGTGACACACCTGCCATCACATTCTCTTGAGCGATGTTATGTACTTTCTTGGAGGAATTATTTGGGAAAAATTCTTCCATGTCTCTAGTTTATTGATGCTTCTATATTTGAACTGGATTTCATGCATTGACTTAGAAATCATCTGTAACATGCACTGACAGGGCAGCTATTGAGTGAATTTGTTTTGACAGTAAGGCATCACTAAGCAGAATCTCCCATTGTTCAAGGTGCCATGTGGACAACAGCAACATCATCAGTAACACCTTTAGCACCTTACTAGAACAAGAACCTCCAGACTTGCTTAGTACAGACTCAGGTCTGTAACGCAGATTAGCGTAAAGGAAAGGTACACCCTCCGTTTGTTTCTATCTTCAGATCAGTCATGTATAGCAATCTGCTACTTTGTCTGTGTTTTACATCCTCTACTTTGCTATGATTTTTGTTTGGTTGCTTAATTTTCTTATATTGAAAACTGATAATATATTTAAATCATGAAACCTTCAATGCTATGAAATGCTCAGTAGTAGTGCTAAGACTGAGAGTTCATTTCACTGGGGGCAAAATAGTGTGGGGGTGCTTCCATTAACCCACTTTTTAGTAGACCAGGTTATTAGATACATTCTGCTTCTAACATGTCTTGAAAATAGAACACTCTCCTTATTCTTTTTCAGTAAGAAATATGTATTTTTGAAATTAATACCATTACAATGTAGTCTTTAATCATAGTATAAAAATAACTCTTCAAAATTAAAGAAAGCTTTCAGTGAAAGTTTGGTTCATCTGGTAAAGATCAGTAAGATCATAATGAAAAAGAAACACTGTGACTGACTTAAAGTCTCCCTAAAGCCATAGTCTGATGTGATTAATACACAGAATCACAGAATCATAGAACATCCTGAGTTGGAAGGGACCCACAAGCATCACCAAGTCCAACTCCTGGCCCTGCACAGGACAATCCCAAGAGTCACACCATGTCCCTGAGCACATTGTCCAAGTGCTTCTTAAACTCTGTCAGGCTTGAGGCTGTGACCGCTTCCCGGGGGAGCCTGTTCCAATGCCCAGCCACCTTTGGGGTGAAAAACCTTTTTCTAATATCCAATCCAAACCTCCCCTGACACAGCTTCAGACCACTCCCTCAGATTCTGTTGTTGGTTCTGGTTGGCTCTGGTCTGTTTTGTCTGGTCACCAGAGAGAAGAGATCATTATTTTACCAGGCACTGAATTGAGACTGACAGTCCTGTAATTTCCAGAGCCATCCTTCTTCTCCTTCTTGACAATTCTGACATTTGCCAGCATAGAATTACTCATGTTTAATGACATTAATGAGTTGAACCAAAGTTTACAGAAGAAGCCATCATTTCAACAAGAATTTAAGATCTGCATAGGGATAATTTCAGAAATGGAAACATGAACATCCTTTATGAATAAGTGGGACTACATCAAACTTGACACATCACCCTAGGATTTTTTTTTTCTCTTCTGTTTAAAAGGTGACAAAAATAAGGGAGTTAGACACTTCATTTTGCTTTTAGAGTCAGATCCTGGAACACTTACCAAAGTGTGTATGATCACACAAATAGATTCCCCGCTTGTGAAAGAGCATAAGACCAGCCAGGTTTTGTCTCTGGTCTGTAGTTAGATATCTTGTCTCTAATAAAGCCTTGGAATTCTCCTGAGGGCTCTGCTATTCTCTACTTTCACTGTGAGGGACTTCTGGAGACTAATACGGTTTGTCAGTTTACTAAAGCTCACTCAGTCTCTTGTTCATGACCTCTTCAGTCTTCCAAAGAATACAGATGAACTCTGCATTCATCACATTGCTCTGAAGGAGACCTACAAGTCTACCAGCTGTTGCATGAAGAGCCTCTTACTGTCAACTCTTCTCATCTTTCGTTGGCCATCATGCACTCTCACCACCGAGCTGTTCAGTGAAGGTGTAGGCCTATAAAATCTGTAAAGCTCTATGTCTTCTGAGCCTCTGTACCATGGGCTGTGTGTAAACTGACCTGTGCTTTGTGAAGAGGCATCTGTAGGAAAGATAGGTTCCTCCACTGTGCTAAAAGAAAGTCCATCTGCATTTTGTAAGGAGCTTGAACCCGCCTGAGGGTGCTGGCATACTCTTGGGAAGCCATCCCAAGAAGAACCCTTTCAGGCACCCTCCTGGAGCAGTAGTTTGTTTTCAGCTTGGATTTGAGCAAAGAGGGAAAGCAGAGTTGTCCCTGATAAGCATCTCACAGTCTCCACAGAGGCAGAGCACTCGGGTGCCCACGGAACTTATTCAGGCACCATGGTTAGATCTGCAGCTGAGTGGAGCACAACTTAAATGTTGGTATTACAGTTCTGAATAAGCCTTGTTGAAGGCACTTAGAAGTCCTAACATCTTTACCAATAATAATGATGAGACAAAAATTGCCCTTGCACTTAGCTTCATATAGAGAAATAAAAACCAAAACAAAAGCAGAGAGATCTACCAGACCATCTAAGCCAGTGCTCTTTCATGCTTTCAGAGTCTAATACAGGGCATAAGTGAGTGGAAGTGCATCTGCTTCACACAGTTCTTTTTCCAAATAACTCTAAGCTACCTATTAAAAATACACATAATACTTAATCTATTCTGATTGTCGTATTTAAGTCAAATATTTTGCATCAGCAAATTGTTTCAGATACTGCTGGATAATCTACCACATTCACATGTCCAGATGTTTTTCCCAGTTGATGGGCTAAATTTTCTGCTTCAAAATTTGGTCTTATTTTTCAGGAATACTTTCTTTTAAAGTGTAACTGCAAGTGGTAAATCCCTTTAATAGTGTAACTATTTGAATACTTGTAGACCTTATTTTAACAAACATCATCCAGAGGGATCTGGGCAGGCTAGATCAATGGCCCGAGGCCAATTGTAGGAGGTTCAATGGGGCCAGGTGCCAGGTCCTGCACATGGGTCACAACCCCAGGCAGCGCTACAGGCTGGGGGCAGAGTGGCTGGGAAGCTGCTCAGTAGAAAAGCACCTGGTCTGGCTAAATTACTGGCAAGAATTAATTCCTACCCATTGCAGAACATGAGCCAGCTGTGCCCTGGTGGACAAGCAGTGACCGTCCCCCTGTACTCAGCACTGGTGAGGCCACACCTGGAATCCTGTGTTCAGTTCTGGGCCCCTCATTGCAAGAAAGACACTGAGGGGTTGGAGCGTGTCCAGAGAAGGGCAACAGAGCTGGGGAAGGGTCTGGAGCACAAGTCCTGTGAGGAGCAGCTGAGGGAGCTGGGGGTGTTCAGCCTGGAGAAAAGGAGGCTCAGGGGGAACCTTATCACTCTCTACAACTGCCTGAAAGGAGGGTGTAGCCAGGTGGGGGTCCGTCTCTTCTGCCAAGTAACAAGCAAGAGGACAAGAGGAAATGGCCTCAAGTTGCATCAGGGGAGGTTTATATTGGATATTAAGAAAAATTTCTTTGCAAGGGGGTTGTAAAGCACTGGGACAGGAAAGTGGTAGAATCACCGTCCCTGGAGTTATTTAAAAGACGTGTAGATGTGGCAACTCAGGGATGTGGTTTAATGGTGGACTGTGCAGTGCTGAGTTACCAATCATACTCAATGATCTTAAAGACTTTTTCCAACCTAATGATTCTGTGATTCTATGATTCTTTTCTCAGATTTTAGAACAGCATATAACATGATGTTGTATGTATTGATGTATCTTTAAAAATTTTGTATTACTTTTTTCTTGTGTTACTGTTTTCTAAAGCCTCTCTAGTTTTTTTTTGGTTTTCTGTTTTTTCAGGTTTTTTTGGTTTTTTTTTATAATGAGAAAACTGGTTTCAAATTATACATACCAGAAGCACAGGAAAAATGACTGTTGTCTCTCCACCCAGATTTTGTGATGTACAGCACAAAGTTATAGGATACTTTTTAGTCATCTCCATTAAAAGTAATACCTACACATAATTCAATATAATGGCTTAGATCATGAGCTACTGTAAATTAGCACATCTCTGCAGAAGGAACTTACAACAGATGAGGGTAGTGACTGCTGTGTATAAACATCTAGAAACACACAGAGGGCTGTTCTCCAGTTCATAGATACAGGATAAAACATCTTTTTATATGGAAATGCTTGGCAGATGATGCATTGCATTTTCAATACTAACCTACTTTCTTTCCTGGCTAATGCATTTCATTGTTTTCAAGGTTTGAGGGTTTTTTTGTTTGTTTTGTTTTAATGAAAGGAGGTTGTATTAGCTTTCACTTCTCCAAATCAAATCCCATTTTTGTTACCCACACTTGCTCTTCCTAGAACTAGAACTACCTAGTCCTAGAACTTCCTAGAACTACTTGACCTATTTTAATGCATTAATTTGTGTTTGCAGACACTGTAGAGGAAGCAAATGTTTAAGAAAACCAGAAACAGGTCCTTATGGCACCTTTATTTAATACTTCACAAAATGTGATACCACTCACTTATGGTCTTAAATGATTTTGTGAAACTGTGTGTCATTTTTCATATGCAGACTACTGGAATTAATCTGAGGTTAAGATGCTGTTGTCTTCACACTCAGAGAGAAACTATATGGACTCTATTGCTGGGAATGCAAAAAAGATCTTTCTAAACATTAGGAGAAACAGTCTCTCCCTGTTATCTAAATAAAACGATTTCCAATGCTGTTTGCTGTGGCTAAATGAATGTAGATATGCCAAGAAATCTAACTCTTATCTATCTGTGCACTTACCTATCTTTGCTATGACTACTGCTGCTAATTATAGCTCTATGTTCAGATTGTTATAAAAACTCTGTGAAATGCAATGAACTGAAGATTGGAGGGAGCTACTGTTAGAGAAAGATGTGTTCCTGTGTACAGTTCATCTTACTTCCTAAGGTTTCGAGGATGCATCCTCTTCATAATCATGCCATAAAATGGAATCAACTCTTAGCCTATGTTAGGATTTCAAATAATGACTGTTAATAGAGATTGTGCCTCTCATTTCACTTGGAGAATACTGATATGTACACTAGATATATATTTATGCTAGCGACAAGTGCTTGTGTCCAATCCTTGGTAGGCTGTCACTTTCTTTAAAATGTCTCTTCTCACCTTCTCCATTCTCCCCTACTGCTCATGATTAGAGACTTACAATAAATTTTAGTTCCTGTATGTTTCTCTCTCTCCCTACATTAGAACATTTTTTTCTTATTCTAGAGCTCATTAAAAATCTTTTCAACCAGAAGAAGAGCTTCCTTCTTCCAAAATTCCTTCCAGTGAATGTTCTGGAGCTTAGAGGGCTCAAAAGTAGAAAATACCTCTTGCCAGCCTTCATGCCAAAAAATTATAAATTTATAAATTATAGAGAGCTTTTGAACCTCTGTGTGAGGAAATGCTGGAGGCAGATGTGTCCCTTGCCTGTAATAAGTGTGTGTTTGCCCAGCTCACTCAAAACTTTTGGACAGTTTTGTTCAGGGAGTTTCCTTTCTTTCCCTGTTACCAGTTGATTTCTGCAAGCAGAAGAAGTTATAATTATCTATATAAACTTTATTTTAAAGAATATATCTGCAAAGAATACAAAAGGATATACCTGCATATTGGGAAGTTTGGGCTCCAGGTTTCTTGACATGTGTGTACATATTTCAGTTTGAAATAATTGATTAGAACAAAGTGCGTGTTTGTATGAAGCTGAAAGGCTCAGACTTTACACCAAAACTGTATATTGTCTGTTTTGTGAACATGTTCCACAGTTTGCTAATAAAGAGCACTTTGCAGAACAATTCAGCATTCAAAATTTGCCCTAGAGATGCTGCCTTCACGAATCTTTGAAAAGTGAATTTTGAATGTAAGAAAAAAAAATAGTAGTCTAGTAGGTAAATTAATAAATTTAAATAATCTTTAAAAAAAGCAAAGTTATTTAATAAAACTTATAAAAGATAAAAACACATTGCCAAATGGAAAAGTAATTGATTTATTAATAAAGTGAAAATGCATTTTAATTTTCCTTTTTTTCCCCCTTCATAGATCAATAACACGCTCTTACTATCGCAATTCTGTGGGTGGCTTACTGGTGTTTGACATCACAAACCGAAGATCTTTCGAGCATGTGAAAGACTGGCTGGAAGAAGCAAAAATGCACGTGCAGCCCTTTCAGATTGTGTTCCTGCTAGTAGGACACAAGTGTGACTTGGTGTCACAGCGCGAGGTTACAAGAGAAGAAGCTGAAAAACTGTCATCTGACTGTGGTATGAAATACATAGAAACTTCAGCAAAAGATGCCACAAATGTTGAAGAGTCCTTTACAATTCTTACGCGAGACATCTATGAACTTGTGAAAAACGGAGACATCTCAATACAAGATGGATGGGAAGGTGTCAAGAGTGGCTTTGTTCCAAATGTTGTACATTCGTCAGAAGAAGCTGTAAAGCCCAGAAGACAGTGCATCTGCTGAATCTGTAGCATGCCAAAGAGCCCATGGGGTGTTTAGAAGATGATGCCAACCTAAATAACAGAAAAATAATTTTGAAACAATATTAGATCATGACATAGCTGAATCATAGAACGGTAATTTGGTTTTGTATCCTTCTGTCTAGGTTATAATCCAGAAAACTTTAAGTGCTTTTTTTCTTTACAGAGTTCAATGACTTCGTGTGGTCTTCAGGAAAAGAAATTCTATATTGCTAAAGGGAAAACTAATGCTATAGCAAGACCCCGAGAAAACGCAATAATCCTCGTGACAACATCCTCACTTGGGCTTTGTATTTTGAATACTGTTTAAAATCAAGGCTCGTGAGGTGAGGATCAGATGAGCTCATTATTTTTGTTCATTCTGCCTTAGCTTTGGACAAAAAAATATGATACCTTATACTTTTTTGGTGTGATTCTTTACTCAAGTGCAGGGTTGCTAATGACCATTAAAGTTTAGAATGCTGTAGAATTTGATAATAAAGATAACTCTAAAGAAAGCAAACTGAAAGATTGCTCCAACAGCAAACACTTTTGATATGACTATGAATACAAGCCTTACTAAGAAAAAGAATGTTTTAGAAAAGATGATTTATTTGTATACAAAAATGGGGAATAGAAACAATGGAATTTTATTAAATATTTTCTGAATTGCCAATGAAATGAAACATAACATCACATATGATCCAGCTGTTGTTTGACTTGTATACAAAACAGCTTTCCCAGCCGCTGGAGTTACATTTCAGTGGCCAGATCCTCAGCTGGGTAATTATCATGGTCACACTGATGCCTACGGAATTACATTGATTTACACAAACAAATTCCATATTAGCTTTAAAAAATAAACCTACTTCTAAGTAGAAGTAAAAATGAGTAAAAAAGTGCTGCAACCCATGGAAACCCAGGCCTTAAATTTGAATAAAGCAAGGACAGTTTTATTCTTAGCCAGCAAATGCTAAACTGTTGTCTAAAAATGGAAGGTTTTTAACTAAAACTGTTATGAATAGAGCATTTGGAGTGGAAAGAATTTCTAAAATAATGCTTGGCTACAGAGAGCAAAACTAGAGAACTCCTATTGTAAGAAAGCAACCCATAATAGCTTTTAATAACAACAACAATAGGAGAAATCTGTGATCATGTAGCATTTTACTGAGCTGGAAGTCATCTTCCTACTCGTCTGACTATAACACACGCTAGCTTTATGCAAACTAGGTCTAGCACTTAAATACCAAATAAATCTGTTTCTATTTTATTATAGTAGTGTAAAAGATGACTTCATCTCCAGAATTGATATGCATCAATGATTTATCTGGGCATATTCATAACCACCAAACATCAAGCTAGTTGTCTTCATATAGAGGTGTGCTATCACGTACAATTCTACATTTTCAAGATCAGGCAACAAGTCTATCTCATCTAGTTTTCTTTTTCAACAAACATTTGATTGGTTTTTTCTCAGGTTACTTTTAGGTTCTTTTACATAGTATAGAGACAGGTTGTTTGGTTCCAGTTACTTTCTATATTTAGGGCCACTAAAATTATCGACTTCAAAGGGAATTGAAAGGTAAAGTTTTTCTATAGCCTGAGTCTTACTTGCACTGAGGCACAGTTCACTATCATGCAAGGATACAGAGGCCTTAATATAAATAGGAATCAGCCTTAATTCATTAGCAGTTAAAATAGTTAATTCCAGTCTGAGCATGCCACAGAGTAATTGCTGTGAGCCTGATTCTCTATTAAACTACATGTACTAGTAAATTATACCAAATCAACTTTCATTTGCAGGTATTTTAGGCCCTCTTTTTACAAAGTAAGCATGACTACAGATGCCAAAAGGCAGTGCAGAATCAGGCTGTGTGCATTTGACACTGATTGCCTAACGATATGAGGCCTATGTTGTGTATCTCCAAAGATCTCTTCGTTGTTTAAGAGGCCAACAAATAAATCAGTGACTGGGGAATCCACAGACCCAAAGCCTGGTTCACTGTGTGTTTCTGAGCAAGGCATTTACCTTTTCTCTGCCTCACCTTCTGTACCTTGCCTCACCAAGTATAGAGATGATCATTCTTCCTCAAATTCACACAGACTGCTGAGACCCAACCAGTCTATATGATCATCAGTCTGGACACTATCCTCTGTGTGCTACCTGTTGTGGAGTGTTTAGCACCATGGGATGTGGATACTGGTTTCTTCTGACACACCCAAATAATAATAATGATTTAAAAAATTAAATAAGAACTACCTTATAAGTGCCAGGTATTGCTATGAATCTACATTTCATTATGCATTTCATTACTTTCAGATTAAAATCTTGTATCTTCAATTTTTCATCCTGAATACTCTGGAGCCAATGAGCTTTTCATTTGTTATGGATAAAATGGGGTGTATTGGGGGGGAAAGGACTGGGAGAAGAGGAGAGTGGAGGGGAGGTATGCACAGAGAAATAAACAATCACCAGAACAGAGCCTTAATCTCTGTTGTCAATGTTGTACCTGTGGTGTCGCATTTATTACACTGGGAATAGAGCTTTTAACCAGATTCCACTGTGTAAAGAACTGGTATTGTCAATGCAACCAGAAGAGAAGTTCACTGCATTTTAAAGTATTGTGCACATAATTGTCTTATTTGTAATTCCTAAAAATGTAGATTAACATGTACTTTCAAACATTGTCTGTCTTTATGATATATTAAACCACTGCTGTACACACTTGTAGTTAACAGAAATGTCTGATAAATAGACAATTTGCTGAAATGCATAATTTTCTTTTCAAATGCTTTGCAGTATGGTATAAAAGTAACAGCTTGAATAAGCTGTAGATTGGGTTATAGTTCAGTGCATGTATATTCTTTTTCTTCCCCAAAGGAAGGGTGACTATTGAGAACAGAATGAAATGCCCAGAAATTACAGAAATTAGATAAATCTTACTTGGTAGCCAAATTAAAAAGTAGAAAATATTTAATAAGAAAACACAAACTTTGCAAATTCAGGTTTGGTCAATCCTAGTTAGGAAATGGAAAAAAATTGTTAAAAAACATTGAAAAATGTTTTATTTGGATTCATAGGCCTGGCAAATGAATGGATAAAAAGTATTGTTTTGGACTCTAAAATGTTTAAACTTCCACTGCTTTTATTTTGAGTTTGGTAAAGAAGAGCAAATATCTTCCTCTACTCATCAAAATATTTTACACATTAATTATTCAGATATTTTGGCTTGCTTATAATTGTATCTGTCGCAGGTAAGAAGCAGAAACTAGCCTCATACCATAGGAATCAGACAGGGAAAAGATTTGGGGGTAGAAAATGTTCATACTACTCATTTATGCCTTCAGTATGGAATAGACTTAGCGCTGTAACTTTGAGCTGTTGACTGTCCTGTGCTCACAGAAGAGAATGCAGGCTTGCCTGAGCCCCCGGGCACAGTGTGCTGCCCGGTGCTGACATCCCTTCTGCCTCAGCCCAACCTGTACTGCCACTCAAGCTGCCTGCCTGACAGCAGAGGTGGGAGGATGCACCTCGATCACAGATAGTTCAGTCTCACATTTCAGCTCCCTTAGAGAATACATGCTTCAAGGCCCTCTTTTTTTGCATAATTAACATCCAGGAAGAGTGATTTTTCCCTCACTGCAGACCCCAGCACAATATCAGCTCCTCCAAGTCTCCACCTTTGCTTTTTACCCAGAGCTGGTACAGCAATTTCAGCAGCCCTTATTCAGTCCTGAAGAGAAAGAAGGCAGGCTGAGGATTTATTCTCTACATGGGCATGGAGCTTTCCTGCAAACATGCTGGACTGTTTAAGAAATCATTAAATATCCAAACAAAATTGTCGATAGCAAAAATTTGCATTGCTCGTTTCTCAGAGCCTATAGTCAATCTTTCAAATAAGTGAATGAAATTAAAATTCTAAAATAGGAATCTGTAAAATATAAATCTCCCTGAAAAGCCTAATGGATAGGACTGTACAACAAAATAAACATTATAAAATAATAATAAGCATTTGTGTAATGATCCTTTGCTCTAGTACTTAATTGTGTGTGGTAGCACCAATGTTGGCTAAGTTCATTAAGGATAATAATGGTATCATCAAATGTATTTAAAACTAAAAGAATTCAACCAAAACTTCATCTACCTGATCCTCAAAGAAAAAACATCACTACCTCATGAATGCAGGTGTACTTACTTCCCAGCTCATTTCTAGTAGTAATTCAATGGCTGGATCTAGTGCTACAATCCCTGATGCTCTCCTCTGAAAACTGACCATCTACATTTGCTGTCATTTTACTCAGCAACACTTTCCCCTCTGTGAAGTGAATACAGCTGTGGAAAAAGCTGATTTTTTTTTTTTTCAGCATGGCAGAATTGTTTATCATGTTTCAATGAATGTGCAAATCTAATGAAAGTAATGCAACCAAAGATGTGCCAGTTGAGCATATTATGAAGACTATGAAGGTACATGTTCCTGAATACAATTTACCTTGCATAATACTTAATCAGTGGGAATGTGAAGAAAACTAAGTTGGTTCTGCAGATCTAAAAGCATTTTGCCAAGCAGAACTTTTAATGTGGAAGAGCCGGCTCCATAGACACTGGACTCTACAGAGCAAATGGTTTTATTCATGGAGTTGCTGCTCCCACAGGCAACCAGTGGAACAACAAACATACGGCTAAAATTAGTCCAGGAAAAGGGCTTGATGGCACAAATTGGCAAAAATGTAATATACACACTGTGGGCTTCTTACCCCTGGGGAGTCAGGGAACAGCTTTGGGCTGGAAACGTCACCACAGCACTTGCATGGCTTCTGCTCCATGAATGCCCATCGCCCACAGAGGCTAGACAGCAATGGGGAGTAGCAGGCTCTTTATGGAGGGGCAGGTAAGTCTTCATTTAAACTCAAACTGAGGAATTCAAAATCCCAGTCCTGAGCTGCTGGAGTGGATCACTGTCTTTGAAAGTATTTAATTAATTTGTTTCTCAGAGAAAGTAACATTTTATGCTAGGCCAGAGCTATGTGGGGATGGTTGCTCAGTGTGTAACCAGCAGAGAGTTCTGCCCTTTGGGAGTGGGGCTATGAGCCAGCTGCCAGCATCCCCCAGCAACCTCACAGGCTACAAGGGCAGCTCAAACTAAGATTAACCCTGAGCACAGGCTGCTAAGGGCTCTCCTTGTAGTTGAAGGGCTTCTGCAGAAAGGTAAAAGTAGAAGTAGCAAACCCAAATTCTGTGCATTGTAGATAAAAGCAATGTCTAGATAAAGAAACTGACATTTCAGTACAGTTCAATTACTGCCATTCCTTACTTCTGTGACTTCAAATCTGCACAATCTATGGAAACTGATCTTTCCTGCTCCATGAAAATTGTGGAGAGACAAAGGGAGCTCCTGTAGCAATAAAGTCAGTCACAAGGGAGAAGGCTGCACAGGATAAGGGTGGAAGGAGAACACAAAGAATTTCTTCCATCCCTACACAGCTCTGGGGGAGCAGTGAGACTTACCACTGCCAGAGGTTAGAAATATCCATCACTGCTGTGAGACTTTTGGAATGAAGGAAAGCACCAAGAACCTTGAATTGGCACAGAGATGCAGGTTATTGACTCCCCAACTCCAACACTCCCTAAGGATAGGTTACTTCTGTGGCACAGCTGCAGGAATGCTTGGGTTTATCTCTATGCTGGCACTATGTCTACACTGCAGCCTTTTTCCCCTTTCACCTTCTTCACCATGTGTTTTTTTCCAGGAAGGGACTGTCAGAAGCCACGTATGGCTCCGAGGTCTGACAGTGAGCAGGGCAATAGTTGAAAATTTTAGTGGTAGTTGCTAAGTATTAAGGTACTAAAACTGAGGGGAGGAGTTGTGGAAAATATTCCAGTCATAATCTTAGTAATAAAAACCTTTCAGGTCTGGCACTGCTCTGCAGCACTTTCGAGAATTGTCCATTTTGGTTACGTTTTCAATGCCAAGCAAATAGTTTAGCTATTTAGTAATAATTTATATTAGTTAGTCATTTAAAAATAATTACAGCTTATTATTCAGGGGGAAAGTCTTCTCTGTGCAGATCATTTTAGTCATTTCCCTGACATGTAGCTTGTGTTGTGTGTATTAACAGAGCAAGCTATGCCAGGACACAACTTTAAAATACGTAAGTCTCAAAATCCCATCAACCAGACCATTGAAATTCACAGTTCATTTTATTGGGATATTTCTCTGCCCAATTCTCTGTGGAAAAGAGAGTCTAATTCTCAGGGAAGTTTTTAAAACAAAAGAGAGACAAAGCCTACTGAGCCCTGAAAAAGAGATGCATATGTGAACAAGTGTCAGAAAAGTAGAACATGTTTTTTTGCGTTGTATCCTCTTTCACTCTACCATGCTTCACAGACCAACTATAGCTCCCTGAATACATAGTGAATGGAACAGTAAATTTCTAGCCTTCCAAAAAGCTCTAGGAGAACAGATGTAATTCCCCACAGCAGTTCTCTGCAACTCCGTGCTTGGGTGAGGAACAATGGCCACATTCTGCCTAACGCACGCCATGTGCTTCTATGTGTCCCAGGAGAAATTTGGCCTCAGTAAAAATCCTCCTGCAGGTTCTGCCTGCAGCCAGTCACCCTGCACCACCCCACATCATCCTCAGTGTCACTTAGGACAAAATGTGTAAGGTTTTCCAGGGAGGAAACCGTGAGGGAATAGCACTGTAGTCTAAAAATTACATCAGAAAAAAACAAACATCAGGGAGAGAGGTTATTTGAGCTAAAGGACAATGTTGGCGTAAGAACAAAGGGGTCATACTGAGCTGCACAGGATAGGTGGTTCTGGTAATGCGAAGATAGCAAAATCTTGGGCAACTCTGAGTGAAAGCAACAGTAATCTTCACTCCCACATGTAGGCAATTTCTGCAGAATGCCATTGTTATTAACTGAAAGGGTGATGTGAAGCCCAGATAGTAAACGCCAGAAGTGTTTGCTTTCTTGTTGAAATAGAAACAAACATAGGAGAAGTTTGGCCACTGACAGTGCTTCTTTTTCAGCTGCAGGTAGAAGGCTGAGTGTCCTTGCCTGTGTTCAGTGACTCGTGTCACGGTTTGTGCCTGAGGTCATTGTGACTGTCCACATGAGTGGTAAACAAGACTTTCCCACTGAAGGAAAAACCGTAAGTTTTAGTATCCCTACTGAATACAACTCGTTTGATGGGAGAGGAGTTTAAAATGGACTAATGAAGCATCAAATATTTTGTTCTGTCATGGACTAAGTGAAGATTAGAAGAAACTTTGTACATCTGACTGGTACGAGTATTTCAGGGCATTAGAACAGATCACAGAAACACATAATTCTCTCTGATGCAACTCATTCAAAGCCAACAGATTTATGCCTGGAATCAGTTCACTCCAAGACACCTAGAATATTATGACAGTGTTAATTTCACTGATCATCCAAATCTTAATGAGCCGTTCCTTGCAAATCACTTTGAAGCCATGGACAGCTCTGGAATTGTCATTCACTCTGCCTTTTACAACTGCAAATATAAAACTGTAGGCCATTGTAGTACCATAGACTAATCAATAATTAATACCTTCATTACCATCAGAATTTAATAATAATCCATTTGTAATAGAATTAAAGTAAATAAAACAATATTATGAAACACTGTGTGCTGTCAAAGCATCCTGAAGTGGTACTAAAATATTATAAAACCTTAAGGCTCATGGATGTCTTCCCAGAAAATTAATGCACAGATCTTCTGGGGAAAAAAAAAAACACATTACAGTGATTGTGTAAACCATGCAAAATGAGATGTATATTATTTTTAATATCAGTAAAAAGTACCACTGTTTCCTTGTCTTCCTTCTTCTCAAATGTTCAAGTTCTCTTTATTCCTTGACTAGCACTACTCATAAATTTTGCACAAGAGTATATTTGGGCAGGATGCAAGAACTTCCATTGTACTGTCATTGCTGACCCATCCAGGACAACAGCATAAATGTTACACAATGGCTACAAGATGCCTAAGGGTACTTAGAAAAGACCAGACCACAAAAAGTACTCAGGTGCTGCTGCATCCTGTGTACTCTTACATTTTTGTGGCAACATTTGGTAAGTTCGCACTGAGTGCAAATATAGAGAAATCCATTGTTTTTAAACATTGCATTTTAGAACACAGCCCAACTTTATTTAGCTTCAGTGTTTGTTAAGCAAAACTTGCCATTATAACATTCTAACAATTTGTGTTGTGATTTGGTACTCTCAGCTTTGCATCAAAGGGACCTCAGATGACGTTCTCTACAGTAGTTTATTTTCTGGCTCTATTTATCAAAAGCAGTTTATAAACATCACTGAATTGTGGCATTAATAGCAAACATATATTTAAAAAAACTAATAGAAATTGAAAAGAACAACAAATACCAAACAACTGGAAATGCTCACATTTTTAAAAGGTTTAGAGAAAAGAGAATGAATCAGTTCATAGAGTAGTGGCTCACAGAAATGGCTGCCCCCATGTCACAGCCTGTAGAGTATTTGCCTGTATCTCAGCTTCTCTGGCACTTACATACCTGTAACATAATACACAGACTGGGGAGCACAGTGGCTGATGCACAAATACACAATGCACACGTTTTACTGACCCTGCTGGAGGCCTCCTAACTTCAGCACCGTTGTAGAATACGTGTGCAATGGACAGTGCATAATGCAGTTAGATGTATATTGCATAATTATATACTATATGCAAAACTGTATAACTGCATCCATTATATGGGCAATGAATACCATATACTTAAATATTTATAGTATAGAATATAGAATAACAGCAAAGAAAAAATATAAACTAATTGGAGCATTTGGAAGCTGGAAACCTTGTCAAAATTGGAGATTATTCAATATCTCCTTTTCACTTCTCAATTATAAGAAGGCCTTAATATGACTGTTGTAATTTATTAAGTCAATGAGGTTTCAGGCCACATTTGGTCAGCATTATCAAAACTTACACAAGAGTGTAAACATTTCTTAAATACAGTGTTACATCTTTTCTAACACTTCAGGGTCCCTATCCTCTGCAATATGAATTTATCTTCAAATCCTGTGCCACAGAAGAGTCCCTGGTGGCCAGTGGTGCATCTGTCCAGGCTAATGACAAGTGGCAGGCTGGGTTGAATGGGCAGCATCAGCTCTCAGAGCTCTGATCCTGTAAGAAAATCTTGGTGACATTTTCTTCAAGACACATTTTTAGGCAAAGGCTGAATGTTTTAATAGAAAAGTGAGATTCTGTTTTATATAAATAGATTCCAAAATTTCCAAATCACCCTCAAAACATGCTAAAATGCAAATTTTCCTGCTAAATGTTCCCTTGTCTCACTGCCATATTCTATGATCACAGAATCACAGAATGGGTCCCACTGGAAAGGACCACTAGGTTGGCCCAACCTCCCCATAAGGGCCATCCTGGAGCACATGGCACAGGATTGTGCCCAGACGGTTCTTGAATATCTCCGCTGAGGGAGACTTCACAACTTCTCTGGGCAACCTGTTCCAGGGCTCAGTCACTGGCACAGTAAAGTTCTTCTTCATCTTCAGGTGGAACTTCCTGGGCATCAGTTCTGCCCGTTGCCTCTTGTCCTATTGCTTGGCATCACTGAGAAGAGCCTGGATCCATTCTCCTGACGCCCTCCCTTTAGATACTTGCACACTTACTGATTCTGTGAATAGAACACTTGTGACAACTGGCAGGAGGAGTGATGGCTTAGCCGGTGCAGGGCAGCGCCTTGGCTTCGCAGAACACGGGTTGGTGTGGGTGGCCGTGTGGTAGTGCCCGCGGTGCTCTCCGCTCCCTCCGGCCGGGCGTGAGGGGCGCCGGTGCCGCGGCACTCGCGGGGACGAGGAGGCGGTACGGGCCAGGGTTGGTTGGTTGGTTATCAAGTAACTTCTGTGCTTATACACCACCGCGCTCCGTGGTGCTTCTGTGCTTACACACCCGAGGCTCCGTGCCGAGCCCCGTCCCCGCGGGGCAGTGAGGGCGGCGGAGCCGTGCGGGCGGCGGGCCGGCAGGGGGCGCTGCAGGCGGGGCCCGCAGCCGCG
>VZRZ01005950.1:208803-228166 GCA_013398175.1 Climacteris rufus | reverse complement strand
CCCGGGCCCTCCCGCAGGTGAGCGGCCTTGGGCCGCCGGCCTCGGCCCGGCCCGGCCCCGCCGGCGGCTGCTGCCGGCTGCCAGCACCGCGCTCCCTCCCCCCGGCTCTCCCTTCCCAAACACGCCTCGTTGGGAAACAGCGTTGCGTCGTGCGGATAGACAGGGCACGGTGTCTTCTCTTTGTTTATTTAAGTAAACCCTGGTGTAGGGAAAATGAGTTTTAAGTTAAACAAAGAGTTGGAAAACGTCTTCGCTGAGGGCAGGTGCCCTTATTGGGGTGGCTACCGTGTTCCAGTTTTTTTGTTAACTGCAGTTTTCCTGCGAAGGAAAACTCCCGGAGGCCTTTCACTTACGTTAAGCAGCTTTGCTTTTGTAGTCATATGTTTTCAAGCACTTTCCCGGCGTTTGATGGCAGATGTCAGTCACCCCAAGCTGCTGCAGGTTGGAGCAGAAGATTTCACTGGGACAGTCCAGTGTTTGCGCCCAGGACTGCCTGTCCTGATATTTGCGGTATGTATGAGGAGAAGACTGTGTGTGGCCTTTGAGGCCGTGCCAGCTCAGGGAAGATGGGCCTACTTGAAGCAACTACTATTAATGCCTCCAGTAAGTGTTTCTACAACACCAGTTAACTGCAGCGGTGAGAAGGGCCTAGAGAAGGCTGTCTGCTTAACGAGAGGAATTTGCAATTGAAAATATATATAAATATAGGCATAAACGTGTGTTCAGCACTATGTATTATGGTTGAATGTGGTCCTGAAGAAGTGTTGCTTGCGTTTTAGCAATCTGACCTAGTTTGGATGTATAGATCTGGCCTGAATCTGCTGGTTGTATTTATTACTCTGAGACATTCAGTGTGAAGAAATGAGAAATAATTGATCACCTTGTTTCTTCCTGGTATTAAAAGAATGTTTCCCTATTAAAAAGATTCATTTAAAAAAATATTCCTTGAAATTGAAATGTAATTTCATATAATTTAAATTAATTTCTGTATATTTTTATGCCTGTTAGATAGTTAAGCAGATAATACTTCCAAATACTTAAAAATGTAAAATTGAGGAACCCAAGAACATGGGCAAAAAAAATAATGTCCCATAAGAAGAAATGCTCTTTGTGGCAAAGCTTGTGTTTAGAGCAGGGCTCAGACAGCTTTATCTGCTGGGTAATGTTTTAGACCATCTCTTTGCTGTACGTTTGAGCGTTTCTGTCAAGACCAATGCGTGCTCTGGTTGATACACATGGTGCTACAGCCCAGAGAAGATGGAAGAAGCATAGGCCTCAAAGATTTGTCAGCATTTCACTTCAGCTATTTTGAAACAGCAATAAGTGTACAGTAAGTGAAAATAGAGTCAAAGGCCTTGACTTGGCGAGATGGCTCTTGCTAAACTGAAGTCTTTGTGTTAACTACTCATGTTTTTGCAACTGGCTTTTGAGTCACCAATATTTCATATTGACAACAAGATATATATGCACAGTGTGTTTTAGGAAAAGTGCTGCGGAGATATTTCTTCTAAAATAGGCCTTTCTGGTCACTCAAAGTGTTATTAAGCACTACAACTTACTAATGAGTGAGATTTCTAATGACAGTAAAGTGTGATTCTCGTATTACAGAAGGAAAGATTATACTGTGATTCAACTTTGTTTATAAAGGCAAAATAAACCAGTGCAAGAATAGGAACTAGGTAAGCTTTCCCAGTTCCACTCATCAGAGTGCTCACAGAGAAGCAAACTGTTGATTCCAGGTCAGTCTTGATCGGCAGTGCCTCGTGCCATCTGAGTCTGCAACATACTTCTGCTTTCATCTTTAAGGGGGAAAAAAGCAATGTCTGGGCACAGTAAAAATTCCAGGATAAGGAACGAGAGGTATTAAAATCTGTAAGTTTTTTCCATATCTTTTCCATATAAGCTGGCATAATCAAATCTAAGTTGGGAATAGACAGCTCTTGGTTTTGCCAGGATGAACAGGAACTGCATTTTCTTTTGTTTTCCCCCATGCTGGTTCAGCTTTCTGCATAGTTGAGAAAGTGAAGTGAACTATTCTTTTCTTATTCTATTAACAGATACTAGTTGAATCCAAATCTGACTGGCTATCATAATTTTAAAGGGCATCTTTTAAACTCCACTAGTGCATAATTTTCCTAATTGTGAATTCATTTTTTTAGTGAGAAGCACATTCTTGGAGAGCCTTCTTTAAATGCAGAATTAGAATGACCAATTATTGAATCCTGAACAAACTGTAATGTGATGGAAACATTGAAGTACTTAGCTAGAGCCATGACATGGTCAGCTGGTCCTGCCCCACCTGCAGCAGAGCTGCTCTCCCTCATTGAGGCAGTGGCTTTCTGGTAGGTGACCAAGCCATTTCTAGCAGAGTCCCCTAGAGTTTTTTGTCTCAGCATACTTGAGATCGTGACATTTTAAACTGGGAGACTTCATTGCAGGGGCCACATTGGACTTGTAATTTGTTCCCTTTGCAGTGATCACATAGTCTAAACCAATTCACCCATGTGACATGAAGACACTTGAGTTTTTCTGCAGTTTCTGGAACAGAAAGCACCTCAGCTGATTGTGGCACGAAGAAAACCTGTAGCTGTATTCATGCTGACAGATCTTGACACTATCATAGAGCCTTACTGGAGCTGCCAGCAAATGCAGGAGTCTGTCCTTGCAAGAACTGCAGCATGAGCCTGATATTAGGAGAACAGCAGCAAAGGAAGCAGCAGATTTTCCATGGACTTAAATGAAATGAGAATTGTTATTTACTTTTGCATCACTTTCAACTGTTTGTCACTGACAACTAGAAACACATTGGAAGTTTTTGAATTCTTTGACTTAAAGTACAAGTTTCCAGAACTTTATTTTAGGTTGGTCTGTTTCTTCCTGGCTGTTTCCATTTAGGATATCCTTAAGAAGCTAGGGAGTGTTGCACACTATTTGGCTTCATACAAAAGCTTTTCCTGTGGTTACTTTTCTGCTTTGAGTAGGATCTTGCTACAATCATTATGCTGATTTTTAGAGCTACTTGTAGCAGAGAGTAATCAGTGCTTGTTGCCGTCTAGGACATCGTATTTCCTACTTCATCCCCCTGTGAACTGCCTTTACTATAGTAGTAAAGTAGTAAAGGCAAAGATGTTACTCCTATGTAGATCAGATGTACAGTAAGATCCAGAGGATGTTTCTTTTCTATAGTACTGTTTAGAGCATGTGGCAGAGGTAAAGACTGAATTTCTGTGTGGCTTGAAATGCAGAGAGTACACAGCAAAGAGAGCTGAATATCCACATAGACGTTTCAAGGTTCAGAGGGAGAGTAGCGTGGAGGCCTTGGTGTATTGCCTTGCCTTGTTACATCTATTATGTTTAAGTGCTTATGCATAGAATTGAAGAAGAGGGAAAAGTATGTTTGAAGAGTAACGTTGTAGTACATGTTTCAATATAAAGTGTAAAGTGGCATGTATTCCAAGTAAAGTTTAGTGTTCAAATGAAACTTTGAATCTTTATGGAAGAATTTAATGAAGTGACTTTTGAAACAAAGTATTTCATAAATGGAGTTGTTTTTCAAAGCATTAAACTCTGAACTGTAGCATGACTTCTTAGCCAGGGTGTGGCTATCAGTTGTAGTCCATGCTTTCAGAGAAAATTTGATAAGTGGAGTAATTATATTTCATTAAAGGTGTGCCTTACTGTCCTGCTTACCTTTCCTTTGGAACTGTGGTGGGTAGCAAGCTAAGAAAGAAAAATTGGCCAGGAAATATTGCTCAGAAAGTGCATTGTTATCAAAGTGTGACTTTGATAACAATTACCACCAAGAATTACCACTGTTTGACCTCCTCTTCTACTATAAAATTTGTCTTCTCTCGTGCACTAGTAGGGGTAGAATTAGTGAAGGTGAATGATACACGATAGGTGGTAATTAATGCACCCTTTCTGCTTGTAAATTACTGTACAAAATTGTAATGTCATGGAAGCCTGAATCTACCTAGATGATGTTGATGTAATCTTTTTTTATTTCAGTCAAGCTTTCCATACTGTCTCTCAGAGTATCCTTCTGGAGAAAACGTCCAGCATTCGGCTGGATAAACACATCATGTGATGGGTGAGCAACAGGTTCATTTTAGTGAATGGGGTGACATCAGACTGGAGACCTGTCACTAGTGGGCTTCTACAGGGCTCCATCTTAGGCCCTGTGCTCATCAACATCTTCATAAATGACTTGGATACAGGACTGGAAGGGATACTGAGCAAGTTCGCAGATGATACAAAGCTTGGAGGAGCTGCTGACTCCCTCGAAGGCTGGGAGGCCCTGCAGAGAGACCTTGACAAATCAGAGGACTGGGCAATCATCAACCATAGAAAGTTCAACAAGAGAAAGTGTTGGATTCTGCACCTGGGATGGGCAACCCTGGATGTACAGACAGACTGGGGAATGAGAGGCTGGAGAGCAGCACCACAGAAAGGGACCTGGGGGCCCTGGTGGATGGCAAGTTGAACTTGAGCCAGCAGTGCCCTGGCAGCCAGGAGGGCCAACCCTGTCCTGGGGGCATCGGGCACAGCACGGCCAGCCGGGCAAGGGAGGGGATTGTCCTGCTCTGCTCTGCACTGGGGCAGCCTCACCCCGAGTGCTGGGGGCAGCTTTGGGTGCCACAATACAAGAAAGACATGAAACTATGAGAGAGTGTCCAGAGGAGGGCAACAAAGATGGCGAAGGGCCTTGAGGGGAAGCCGTATGAAGAACTGCTGAGGTCACTTGGTCTGTTCAGCCTGGAGGAGCCCTCATTCCAGTTACAACTTCTTTATGAGGAGAAGAGGAGAGGCAGGCACTGATCTTTCTTCTCTGTGGTGAGCAGTGACAGGACCCGAAGGAATGGCCTGAAGCTGTGCCAGGGGAGGTTTAGGTTGGATATGAGAAAAAGGTTTTTCATCCAGAGGGTGGTTGGGCACTGGAACAGCTCCCCAGGGAAGTGGTCACAGCACCAAGCCTGACAGAGTTCAAGAAACATTTGGACAACACTCTCAGGCACAGGGTGTGACTCCTGGGGTGTCCTGTGCAAGGCCAGGAGTTAAACTTGATGATCCTTGTGGGTCCCTTCCAACTCAGCATATTCTGTTTTTCTGTGAATTGTTTATTGAATTTAAAGAATAATTTAGTTGAGTAGGATTTTTCATCCATTAATTTTATTTCATCTGTGGCTTAATTGAAGAGTAAAGAAGGAAATGTGGAAAAATGCTTTACTCCTATGTATAGGAAACAAAGTTCTGAACTTCTCTAGTGGCATTTCAGGACAAGCTTTATTTCAGGAATTCTTTTTAAGTAGGCAGATATTGGTTACGGGTGGACACGCAGTTTGAAGATGAGTTTTATTTATGCTTCTTAGGATTAAGTAGGTAACCACAATCTAAATCATATAAACAGTTGTGTTTGCAATGCTCCTCCTCCCCATGGTTTACAGTGAAACTAATCTTACAAAGATAGAGCTTTCAGGTTTTATCTTCAGCTGTTTTCAGTGAAGGGCTGAATTGTACTTCTCAAAAATTGCAGAACAGATTTTTCTAACCCTTCCAGAAAACTTAAAGGGTCTTCTCTGAAGTTTCATTCCAAAGGAAAACTTTTGAAGAAGTTGCTTTTACTTTCTTTACAAGGCCTTTTCTGGAACTTCTGACTGTTCAGCAGCTGGTCTTTCAAGTTCATTATCCTGAAAAGACGGACTTGGAACAGAAGTATCTACAACTAGATGCTAACAATTTTCACAGGACTAGGAAAGAGTAGAGCAGCACATCAAACTTCAGGGAATAATTGTAAAGCTGTCTCTATGTGGGGGAAGCATTTAGTTGATGATTTTCAAAGATGATGCTTTCAAATGATTTTTTTTTCTTTTTTTGCAGTGGAAAAGAATAGGCAAATCTGTCTCTGAACTGGAAAACAATTTATTGTTCTATTTTTTATGTTGAAAGATTTGTAGACTTTATCAACACGGGCTGATTCCATGAAAGCTGTGTTCAGTACCTACACAATGATGTGATAATGCTGTGAGGCCTCCAGGTGCTGTTGCTGTAAAAATAGTTACTGTGATGCCTGTTGCATCTTTATGGCTCGAAGATGAGCTATCTTTGCACTTCAGAACACCAGGGGATATAGTTGCTGAAGTGTGTTTATTCTGAATACTAAATAACAGATTTAATTGTAAATTTCCATGTAGAAATTAATCAAAAGGAGGTGATTGAGGGAACGTGGTGTGCTGCTTGTGCTTGTTTATCTGTAGAGATGTTAGTGGCAGAACAGTGCTGTTGTCAGAATTTCAAGTAGTTAGACTGTATTGGTTGCTGTATCTGAAGTGAATTGTGTCAAATGTAGTATTGCTAGCCAAGACAATGATCTGCTCAAAAGTAAACAGTGCATTGGAACATAACCCTGCAGATAACTCAACCAGTAGTCTTTCTGCCACAGAACTCTCTATCAGGGTATTCTTTTAATTGCAGGTTTTTCTTTTTGAAATGTGGAGCTTTAAACAAATAGAATCATAACATGTGCAGTAGAACTGCTGTTTTTCTCTCAAAGTTGTTGTGGTGTTTGGCTTTTTTTAAATAATGGAAGTTAGCTTGTATTCTCTGGTGAGATTTTTTAGAATAATCAGAATCATATGGGAGCGCTAAATTTCTTTAGCTTTCTTCTTAATTTGTGTGGTAAGTTTGAAAAATCCACCTTGAATTAGACTTTTCAGCACAGTGTAAAGCATTTTTATCTGCACCCACTGTAGTCTTGGCCTTCAGGCTGCCTGTGGCCAGTTAACCCACAGGAAAGGGAGTCTGTGATGCAGCAGCTCCTGCATTACTCTGCTTCCTTCCTCCTTCTTTGCTGCTGATGCCAAATGCACAGTGAGGGAAAAAGGGTACATGGTAGCATCCATAGAGAGAATTCCTGATTTCTGGCTGCCATTTTGATCAGGGTAATTTATTCAAGACAGGTTTGCAACTCTGCCTCCTGACTTTCACTGTATATATCTTGGCTGGGACAGTGAAGCTGACCCAAGTATCATTCCTGTTGTCCCTGTACAACTCCACTAACAGCTGAAGAACACTTGCTAGCACTTGTTGCTTTGTAGCTAATGCAGTGATTAAACGAAGATGTTGGCAGTCTCTTCAAAACAAATAATAGCTGTCACTTTTTAAATAAATACTTATTGTGAAAAATGTTCAGCTGTGGTGGCGTAGCTTAAATGCTGGCTTATGAGGGACACCTCTTAGAAAATATTTTTATGTTAAGTGTAAAAACTGCAATTCTCAAAGACACCTTCAAATAAGAACCTGGTTTATTAACAATATTTTTTTTTGTTCCTTTCAGAATAAAGGTTCACTTCAGTTTGAAGACAAATGGGACTTCATGCGCCCAATTGTTCTGAAACTTCTTCGTCAGGAATCTGTCACAAAGCAGCAATGGTTTGATCTGTTTTCGTAAGTCATTTTTCAGTATCTTACATTCTTCTGCATGATGGGAATACAGTTATTGTATTCTGCTATTGTATTCTACTGCTCCTAATACAGAAGTTACCTATGACACAGACTGTGGAAACCCAGAACAGAAATACTAGTGTAAGTGTTATTAAGTGGTAAGAGTGCCAACATTGTTGTGAATCTGCAAAAGTAGAGCTTTACTGAGATTCAGGTCTTTGCAAATAGGATGGAGAAAGAGCAGCAGAGCTTTTGACTTCTGCTGACCATAGTAAACAAGTTTTGTACCTGTCCACAAACTTTTTGTTAGAATTGGAGAGAAAATGTTCACTGCTGTGTCAGTAAGTTCATTTAAAGGCAGTTTGCCGAATGTTACATTATTCTGATTTGAATGGCTTTCTTCTAAAATAACTTGAGTGCTACTAAAGTAACAGGATGGGGCAGTTTAACAGGTATAATTTGAATAGTTTTGTACCCCAAGAATGAAACACAATAATTTTCAGACAGTGTTTGCAATAATGTGCTTTCTATAAAACCTGCCATTTTCTTCCTTCCAAAAAGCCAGAAGTTGCTTCCTGTTTAGGTGATGATTTTTTTTGGTGGGATACACATTGTGTGATTTTTGTCAACATGACATGGAAGTGAGTTACAAAAGATATACAGGAAGTATATCTAAAATAATTTTTGTATTAACAAAGTTGTTTTATCTCAAATATTGTCATAATTCAAATCTGCAGACTCTTCCTTGGCTTTTTAAGATCTGTCACAATAGTTTTTATTCAAATGCAGTCTTATTGCACTCTATCTTCATTGCTCTTTTCGATGGGGACATTGCAGTGACTCTTTTTACACCCAGCTCAATGCACCTATCACACTTTTCTGCCAACCTAAAGGAAAGGTAATCTAACATGTAATGGGTTTTAATATCTTACAATGTCCCTGCTGTAGTAGTTGCCAGAAACATGGTATAGTTAAGGTACAATTTCAGTTCTGAGTCATTGCTTTAAGTTTTAATAACTAGTTCCATAATGCTGCATTAGAATTGAAACTTTCTATTTACTGTTTTTCTTGTAGCTGAGCTATTGAATAGAACTGAATAACTTCACGGCTAAATTAAGGTTATTGAGGGAAAGGATCCCGTTTTCCTATGTTCATATTTTTGGACAGTGCTCTTTGTTAAGCTTCTTAATAAAAATTCAAAATCTGTAGGTGTCTTCAATGTGCCCTTTGAAAATAATTACCTGGTGTTGCTTTTTTTCACTGCTGTCAGGAAACAATGACATTCTAAATAAAGTAACACCTTTTCTGCCTGTGAATGTTGTGTAAGGCTCGCCAGTTAGGTTAGACCTCTGTAAACCCTGGGCCAGCACCTTTAATCTGTGTCAAAGGAACTTGCAAGTTTTGTCTTTTCAGTTAAACTAAAAAAGTTACTTTTGTATTGAAATAAGTGTATTGATTTAATAGCAACAAAGTAATAGCTTTGGATGATATAGTTGCTTTTCTGCAAAGATGTGGCCTTATTACTAAACGGTGGAAGAAGAACCAGAGGATGATAATGAGTCAAAAAAAAGCTTGCTAAGCCATGTTATGTATGATGCATGGTTAGGAGTGTAACTTGCTTTATTTAGTCTTCAGTATGGAAAGACTAGAAGTTAAGTTACATTTGTTGGACCATCAGGTAGGAAAAGTTTTATTTGAATGTTGATTAAAACTCAGTAATAGAATTTTGCTTTGCAATGCTGTTTAGTAGCTTTTCTACAGTAATGTTTCACTTGAAAATGCTGCCACTGCTGTGAAACGTTTGAGTGATCTTACTGAGCAAATTAAATTGTCTTTTAAATTACCTGATCCCTCAGGGTTCAAATTTCTCACGAGGAAGGTCTATTTCCTTTGTAGGATGTTGTAGGGCTTGGATTGTGAAACTGTCAGTGAAGGCTGCATGTTAATGAGAGCATTTTAGAATAGCATGGCCTGAGTAGTAATGATGCTACTGGCAAGTGATTTCTATTTTGTCAAAGAAAAGCTTTAAAAACTGTCCCTGATTCAATAAGGATTATTGAATAAGTACTGAAAACTGAACTGTCTTATGCACCTCCTTCTTGACCATAGCCTTCTCCTAGATAGGTTGCAGTTACTTGCTTCCAGGACTGTTCTTAAAGCTTTGGTCTCTTCCCCAGACATGCTTTCTCTGTGTCACTGGGATCTGTGTGTTGTTTAACAATGGCAGATGAAAAATGTATTAATTTCTTGACATACTGAAATGATGACTGTTAAGGTCTCATATGTTACAGCATTAAAATTTGAGTAGCTGTTACTAAGAGGTGGATAAATTGTTTTCTAGAGATGTACATGCAGTTTGCTTGTGGGATGATAAAGGTCCAGCAAAAATCCATCAAGCTCTGAAGGAAGACATCCTTGATTTTATTAAACAGGCACAAGCAGTAAGTTCTTAATGTTTCATAACTTCTATTCACATTGCTAGAATAATAGCCAGTGATTCTGACCTTTGTTGGATCTAAATGCATTGCTTTTTTTTGTTTGAAATTTTGTGATGTTCTGGAGATCGTAATTACCCTGCAAACTTTTATTGACAAAAAGAAAAGCCTGGAGCATTTGCCTTGGCTCATTGTTTTCTCACAGTGCTTGAAGCTGGGATGGGCAGTGATTTTTGTGTTATATTAAAAAAAAAAACCAGTATTATTTTTGTTTATCCAACAGTACTTATGGAATTTTCTTCCACTTGAAAGCTTCTTAAGGCAGAATTTTCTGTAAGAAATTACTGTCTGAAAAAAAAAGTTGTTTATATAGCTTCAGCACTCTGTTGACATGTGCATGGATGGCTTTAAAATAAGCCATATGTACAGTGTACTACAAATATCTGTGCTACTGACTCAGCAAGCTTAGCTGTCCAGTTTTATGGGCTTCCCTCCAAACAAGTCAAGTTGTCAATAGACTCAAAGGAAATCCTTGTGTTTGTAACAAACACACTACAGAAGACATCGTTTGCTATGAAGGATTTAAAAGAGGGAGTTGTGAAATTAAAAAACAAAATTCTAAAGAAACCCATGGCAAAGTTTTAAACGTCTACAAACTCTTTCTTTAGTGAAGTGATTTACACCACTAAGGCTTTGCTTCAAGAAAAATAGTTTTTTATACAGGCCTTTGTATAACCAGGCATATAAATGTTGATTTTTATGTTCCACAGCTTACCTGCTGACATGCATAAATGCTGTGCTGAGCTGAGGCCTTTGATGTGGTCTGTGTTGGCTGTTATTTGAGAGACAGGTTTTTTGGCATTATGGTAGCCAGCGGACAATGTAGCTTAGTTTCCAGGCTCTAACAAAATATGGATGTTAACTAGCTGTCTGGGTCTAGTGAAAGGTTAGTAGATGCCATTGAATCAAAACTTGTCACTGTATAGGATATAACATAGTCCTTAGAGGTTTACGTTCATTTTTTTTTTTATGCAGTTCTACCAGTACATGCCTTTAAACCAAAGGTTTTAATTTTTTGCTTGCAAATGACTAAAAAGGAGGGGAGAAAAAAGGTTAATTTGGAAAATTTTAACTTACTGAGTACTTGTTTGCCGCTATCTTTGTTTACCCTTTAGAAATGACCCATGTGATGTGGCTTAATTACAACTTCAAGAAACTAAATAGTCCTTAAATATGTAGCCTTTCTTAGTCCGATAGATCTGTATCTTCAGCTTTTATATGGGGAGTTATTTTCAGCATAAACAAAGTCAGCCCATATTTTGTGCATAACTTTATTTCTAAGTGAGCTGCTCTTCTCGCCCCCCGTGCAGAGGGTGCTGAGTCACCAGGATGACACGGCGCTGCTCAAAGCCTACATCGTGGAGTGGCGCAAGTTCTTCACGCAGTGCGACATCCTGCCCAAGCCCTTCTGTCAGCTGGAGATCACTTTAATGGGCAAGCAGGGCAGCAACAAGAAGTCCAACGTAGAGGACAGCATTGTTCGAAAGGTGAGAGAGCGGCATTGCAGGAGAGCTTTGCTGCACACGCTCGGCCTCCAGCCATGGTGCTGAAGGGATTCTGGAGCTCGAGATGAAATAGCACCAACCCTGTAACGGGATGTGTCACTTTGCTTTGGAAGGGTCACAACTACCCTGCAACTCTTCGCTTTTTCCTCTCCACCAGAGTTTGACTTCGCTTCTCCAGTTTTGCTTTGGCTATTAACAGTTTCGTTCATGTGATTAAAGCATTTTTTGGAGGGGCTTTGGATTTGTTTGTGTTTTGGTGGGGTTTCTTTGGTTGGTTGGTTTTTTGGATTTTGAGAGGGTTTTTTTAATTATGACTTGAATCCTAAAATAGCAAATAGTTACAAATCCATGTACTTTCTCTATATTTGTGAGCAGCAAGTGTACATGTATATAGAAGTGAGTAGTTTTTCTGTTCCTAATTTATATCCTAGTCCAAACTCTTAATTGGGGCATATCTCTGCATTTTATAAACAAAATCCATCTTAAGTATTGATCTCCCAGTTTCCCTTTTCTTCTCCAAACGGTCAGTCGTATCAATGATGAGATGGGACATACAGAATCTTGTGGATATGATCTTTTTGCTGTTTCATATCAAACATGTAAAGAAAGTTTAGGGTTTTGAGCATGGAGTGCTCAGTGTTCTGAGTCCCATGAATAATGGTCCTGTAAATTGCTTTAGTCTTTTATTGTAAGAAAAAATAAGCATTCCAGTTGTAAAGTGTTAAGTCCTTTAGTTCAGCTTTATTCATTATCCCATTTTCTCTAAACTCTCTCATTCTTTCATATTCACTGCTGAAGGCCTTCCTGTTCATCATGAAAGTCTTTCTGGCATCATTCTCCGTAGTTTTCTGAAAAATGCCTTGTGGAAACTTTTCCCATGCTTGGGAAGTTCTTCATATAGCCTCCCAAAGTGATGTGTTTTCCTTCAAATATCTCTATAAAACTTCCCTAATCATAATACCTAGAAGCATTTTCACCATGACAAAGCTGTTAATGTGCCTGCCAGGTTGCTTGACATTATCTCACTGTTTTCTTCTCCAGTTTTTAACTCCCTTGAGCTCTTGTAAACAGTGCAACATAATGTTTAAATAACAAGTTAAAATAATGAAAAAATTAATTGAGGAAGCATAATTAAATAAAGCTTTGTTTCTATGAATGTTGCAATGTTTTAAACAGCCTCTTCCAACATATCATACTTCATTGTCAGAAAAGGAAATGTAGCTGAAATTGAGAGGCAGTTATGGAGAAGTTAATAAAGGATGGTAAACTTCACTCTCTCTAAAGAATATCTGACTTTTATTATGTGCTAGTTGTGTTAAAATCTAAAATTTACAAAGCAGGAATGGAATAAGATCATCTACTCTTTACTATTAACTTTGTCATGCAATGGTGTCAAGTTGTCCTAAGCTCATTTTTTAGTAAGCTTAATCACAGTAATGAGGTAAAGTTGGAATTGGTCAAATTAATAATTCCAACCTGATTTCCACTTCGAGTGTAGACTGAAAATTATTGTGCTGAAATTACATTCATAGCAGTTGCTGTCAAGTTTGTAGATCCTGTCAGTTTGAGCTTTCTGCTAAAGTAATAAAATGGCCTGAGTTGGATAGAAAAAAACTAACATTATCTTTTAAGCTTTGGTATCATTTCATTAGATACTCAGTGTCATTAGAAAGAGCCAGATACAGTGTCTAGGGACAAAAAAAAAAAAAAAATAACCCCAGTAGCATGAATTTTGAAAGCAAACTAAGATTTTTAGCAAACATGTAGCATGCTTCCAGTAGCTGCTACTGAACAGCAAAAGGGGCTTAGATGGGCACAAGTATGGTGGTCAAGTGTAATGCAGTGCTTTTACAGCAGCATCAGTAACAATCCCCAAAAGTAATAAATCAGGTCATGGAATGTAAAGGGACCCATTGAGTGATGAGGGTTTTGATAAGAGTCTCCGTAATTACTTTTAAAACTTTGCTGCTTAGATGAGATTTGGAGTATTTTATAAATACATTTCATTACTTGCATACTGTACTCTCTAGTTGGATAAATGCAATCTAAAACCATCAGTCTTTCTCTTTACATAACTGTGGTGTTAGTTGAGTTTTTGGTTTTGCTATAAGACTGCACCTGTCAAACAGTGAACTATGTTTGGGTGTTTGTCCCCTCTGATACTGCAACTCCTGGCACATTGTGTTGCTGGAAGTTACTTGAGTGATTATCAAGAACTGTAGAAATAATACAGAACTGTGGAATGAATACATGCATTCAGGACTGATTCCCCTAGCTGTCCCGTTACATAAAGGAAACTTAGAATGTGAGCTGAATATTACTCCTATAACAAGTCAGAGCAAGGTCAAGTTCTAACATAGCTGAACTGCTGTACATGACCTAAAAATTACATTATAAATTGCTTGATTCCTGTTTCTGATCTTGTATTTTTTTGCGTAAACTTAGGTCCGCATGTACCCTTCTGACAGGATTTTTTTTTCTTTCTGATACACAGCTCATGCTAGATACATGGAATGAATCCATATTTTCAAATATAAAAAATAGACTTCAGGACAGTGCAATGAAGCTAGTTCATGCTGAAAGATTAGGAGAAGCTTTCGACTCCCAGCTCGTTATTGGAGTTCGAGAATCATATGGTACGTCTGGCACACACTGATCTGTTGCCTCCTCACTTTAGTAAATGAATTTTATTCATACAAAGTGGTGGTAGGGTTGGAATTATCTCAGCGTTTTGTGTTGATTTTTTGTGTTGTTCTAGTTGGTACATGACACCAATTAAATTCTGTTTATAATCTTTAGCTTCTAAGTGATTTACCTGTGTATCACTGCAGAATCAATGTTTTCAAAGAGAAGATTGCTTTTTCACCTTTTGGGGTTGCAGATACAACTTTGTCTATACTCCTTTACATATTGCTTCTGATTCTCTAGGCAGTTTGAAGAAGAAATGCTAAACAGGCTGCATTTAAGACTCAGTCTTTTTCTTTGTTTCAGACCAGATCTGTGTATCTGAAACGTCTATAACATTTCACCACTGCCTGCCGCTTTTCAGAGCGTTCCAGCCTGTTGAACTAAACTTTTGGCTAATACTCTCTTATAGAAGTCCAGTTCTAAGCTTTTTTAAAGCATATTCCATTTAATGACTATTTCTTTCTCTGTAACACTTGAGAGGAAAGTGGAAACTCTTTTTCAAATAGTGCAAAGCACTGCAGTAAGATCACTGTCTCCATTCTTGTAAAACAGGAAAATACTCTAAAATGGAGACATTGTGATTCTAAAAACAGTGGCTAAGACAAGGTTTTTGCTCCATCAGGTGGAGAACTTTTCACTTTATTAGGCATTATTCTGAGCTTTTTTATTCCTTCCTTAAAATTTCACAGTTGTATGTGTATTTATGGTTACCATGTTTAAATGTCTGAAGTGCTGGAGCTAAGTATGCAGTTTTTTCCAGTTCCCCATAGTTAATCTGAACGTTTTTGGGAGCAAAGATTGGCTACATTTGGTTACCTTTGTGATCAGAGTCATATATCAGCTATTTCAAATGGTTCAATGCAACCTTTTAATACAAGTCTCACTCTCTCATTGAGGTTTGCTTATTATTAGCCACATAAACTTCCAAGACCTGAGAGTAAGTTTGGACTTTCTCTTTGCAGTTAACCTTTGTTCTAATCCTGAAGATAAACTTCAGATATATCGGGATAACTTTGAAAAGGCATATTTGGATTCAACAGAGAGATTTTATAGAACACAGGCTCCTTCTTATTTACAACAAAACGGTGTACAGAATTATATGAAATATGTAAGTAAAAATTCTGTTGTAACTTTGTATTGAAAGTGTTAGTACTTAAAATGATTGCTGTTCTACTTTTGCACAGGCAGATGCTAAACTAAAAGAAGAAGAGAAAAGAGCACTACGATATTTAGAAACAAGACGTGAATGTAACTCTGTAGAAGCAGTGAGTATAATGTGTAGAAAAATGATGTCTGTCATATTTGGATGGTATTACCTTGCAGTTTTTAGTTTTGTGTTACAATATTATTTGATAGCAGTAAATTGAAACAGTTTCTTTTATGTTTTTTAATCGTACATTGTATTATTTGTTGCAAAAATATGTATTACTTTTCAATCTGGTAATCTGTGATTTCTGCAGGTGTTTTAATAGTACATGTAGATCAAAAGTTCAAACTGAAGGACAGGTTTTTATTCAGGTTGGTTTTTGTGGGTATGGTGGGTTTTTTTCCTATGCTTAACAGTGGGTGAGAATTATGCTTGCAAATAAGCTGGGCAATCGATTTGGCAAAGGGTTTCTCAGTGCTCATTTAGAATACCTGAAAGAGTTATTGTTCATTGCAATCAAAAGGAGCAGTAGACATTTCACTAAAGCTGTAATATATTTCCACTTAGACTGAAATATGGCCATTTAATATAAAAGATGGATTTTCTTTTTTTTCTTCCCCCTTCTTCCCTCTTCAGCAATTTTTCATACAGTTCACACTCCAGAGGAAGATTTAACTGCAATGAATAGTTCATAATTATCTGTGTTGAAATTAGTTCAGGAAACAAGTTATTTTAAATAAATACCTTTTAAATGTGATCATTTTTTCACAGTGGATCAAAGTGTGCTTTACACCTTTTGTTAAACTGTGATTCATTCATTATGCACAGCTATAAATTGTAACTCCTATAAAGAGGTAAATTGTAACTGACAAAAGAGATGGTCCTGACATGTGCAAGCAGTTTCTGTTCTAGATCTAATGCCTTGTTGAAGCCATCCAGCCTGGTCCAAATAGGGTATGCTGGAATGAGAACTATTCTTAGCTCTTGGATGTATACTTGGAAATGAAGTAGGGTAGTTACTGTTCCAAAAGTGGTGGCTCCCTTGAGAGAAGAGTCGACAGAAATACTGAGCTCATTAATGCTTTGGAGGAGACTTGACCAAATTAACTAAACTAAACATTTTGAAGAAGTGTAATTCCTATATAGATTCTATTCAAACTGCACATACTTTCATGAATCAGTGAATGAATCAGTTATTTTATAGAGCTGATTGTTGAGAACAGGCTGGGTTTTGTACCAGGGCAAACGTGAGGCACATCAGACTCGGTGCTCAGACGGCTGCTGGAGCTAATCCGGTGTTTGCTGTGTTTCAGCTCATGGAGTGCTGCGTCAATGCCCTGGTGACATCTTTCAAAGAGACCATTTTAGCTGAATGCCAAGGCATGATCAAGCGAAATGAAACAGAAAGTAAGTGAAGCTTCAAGAGCAGTGCAGGATGAACCCCACATGAACTGCATAAAAATAGATTTGGGTGTAGATATATCAAATTACTGTTTCTAATAGATGGTGGCAGTGTTTAATGTAAAAATATCGTTGCACATGAACAACTTTATCTCACAAAAAATTACCATCATTGGTTCATTTCTTTTCTATCACTTTGGAAATCTGTATGTATGGTACCCTAATCTGAAGGAGTGGATAGGACTCATCTTGCTTGAACGAAAATATTTTGTGCTCTGTTTTCCTTATTTTTTCCTAGATTTAATGTCATCATGTTGACTAACTCTGGTAAATATGTCTTTACTTTCTATTTGAATACTTCACATACAAATATTTCCCCTTCATTTCACCCTGCTACCTCTTTACACCTAGAAAAAAGGTGAAGTATCTCTTTCTAAAAGTTTTTTTTTTCTGAAAGGCAGGGAGAAATTTTTCTTATTCTGATTATTGATGCAGGACCAGTAGGTCGAATGAACAAAATCTCTGCAAGCCGTTCATGTGGTTTTATAGACAGTATGTCAGTGTGAGTATTCAAAGTTAGCTCTGCATGCCTTTTTAAAGTTTTCAGAAGATTTTTTAAACTCTGCTGCCAAAAGTTGAGTGGTTAGCGTGATTCAGAAGTCTTGTGTTGGTCCTGTATGATAAAACAAACTGGATATGTCATTAAAATGTTATAATTCAGGTAGGAAAATTAAAAAACATTAAAAGCTGAAATCACAGGTTAATTTTTCTTTGAAGTCTTGGTATCCTGCAGCCAGGGAATATTGACTAATGTCTTATGAAGTTTTCATTTCTATGGAAATGTGAAAACTGTTTTATGACTTAGCATATTATAAAAAATACTCACTTCTAAAGCTAGCATTTCAGAAAATATTTGACCTCAAAACTATGTCATACTGACCTGTTCATCTAGCAGCATGATTTCTGGCAGTAGTCCAGAGCTAAATGTAGAAAGCCATGGAACTTTTTATGAGTATATGTTACAGCCTTTGGGAGAATGCAGGAGGCTTATGTAAATGCAGAACTGCAGAAGGCACCAAAGGATCTTTCCTTAGAAACCTGTTGAAATATTCACACAGTCCTCTCTTGGGCTCTGTCTGTCCTGTGGTGGTGCTTGGTTGCAGAGCACTTCAATTTAGTGTGTAAGAACTGTTGAAAATGTTTTAATGAGGGATGCAGGTGCAGGTGACTAAAAATGTAATTAAAGACTGGAGCTATACATAGTAATATATACATCTGATAGGGTCCTCTGCTGTGCTTTGCATGTGACTTTCTGATATTTTCTGCCCCAAAGAATTCAGTGATGTTTTCTTTATTAAACAGCACTGACAAAAAAGGACTGTTTTGGTGGGTTTTTTTGGCTATGAGCTGGGCACGACTGTAATACTCTTGTTGTATTAAGTACTTAATATTTACACACTGTGCAAAAAAAAGGAAGGAATAATGTTTTCCGACTAAAAACTATCAAAAATGTCATACCTTGCAAAGACGTCAGAATTGACTCTACTGTGTTTTTGTTTGCTTATAGTATTGGGGAAGGGAGGCCTAGATTTCTTTTCTTGAAGTAGAACAGAGATAAAAAATATACTTGGCTTTTACAAATACAGAATGAAAACAGACTTAAAGTGCCCCAACAAGTACGGATTTCTTCACTCTTCAGTGTCAATATATTCTGAGAGAAATTCCAGTGAAATACTTCTTTTGGTTTTGTTATTTTGAAATCTGTCTTTGAGGAATCTGGTTTTTTGGATTCCTGCAGTCTTAGGGCTGCACCTGGAGTCTTCCTTTGCTAATGTTTCTTAAGAGGAACCACTGATTTTTTTTTTTCCTTCAAATATTTATGTCATCACTAGTGTACAAAAACAGATGGAGAACCCTTTAAGGTATCTTTTTGTTTCTCTTTTTCTTCCATCTCTTCCTGCCTTCTTACCCTATTTAAAAGCATGGATTAAAAGATACAGTAAAAGTTGAGTGAGCTTTTTGGACTTTCTCTATGTAAAACAGTGCTGCCATCTCTTATAGTAGATCTAAATTACACTGAGAATGCCTCTGACTCCATTTTTTTTCCTGGTCCCTGAAATCCTGTCATTCAGCCCATTATGAGTTGTCTCTAGTACCATTGCAAGTTCTTATTCAAGGTTGTTTGTAGTTTCCATTCTCTGATTTGCACTGTTATGTTCTAAAAGGATTTATTTTTCTATGTGCTTTTCTATTTGCTTCTGCAGCAGCTGTTGAGATACAGATGATGGTAGCATAATTCATCCTCAGGGGTGACAGGATCTTGATGTTGCTGACAAAAGTATTGAAGAGGAGAAAGCAAAGGCAGGGCCACTGACTTTTCCACTATCACAGCAGACAAAACATTGAGGAACTAAAAGAATCTATAACTTCTATAAAAAAAAAAAAAATCAGAGTCCATGATCTATTTGTTCTTTTTCATTGAGCAGAGTCCTTTGCCATGTTGAGTTCAAATCTCTGTGGTCTCTTTACGACAATCTGGTGACCTTAATCCCAGTGTTCTTTGTGGACAGCTTTGTCAAGATGATTATTGATGTTTCAGTACCTTTTTTTTTTTTTTTTAAGCAGCGTTGAAATATCTTCACAAAAAGGAGACAAATAAAGCAGATCACTTTTTGAAGTTTCTGTAC
>VZRZ01005950.1:190449-208767 GCA_013398175.1 Climacteris rufus | reverse complement strand
AGATTATTATTGATGTTTCAGTTCCTTTTTTTTTTTTTTTTTTAAGCAGTGTTGAAATATCTTCACAAAAAGGAGACAAATAAAGCAGATCACTTTTTGAAGTTTCTGTACTGGTAACTTTCAGAAAAACTGAATAAACTCTTTGGGAAAAAGAGTTCACTGTTTGCATTAGTCAGTTTTGGTTACTGCAGAACTTTGCAAGCTTTAATTAAAACAAAGCTTGTAAGTGGTATTGGAAGATACACAAAGACAGGTCTGTTTGGCTTTAATTTAAAATTTAAAAGTCTCTTGAATCCATACAATTTCCTGCTTAAACTCCTGTAGGCTTCCAACTGAGAGACGCATTTTTCCCAGGGATTTTAAGGCAGTTAAAACCTGGATTTAATCCAAATTGCCTTTGATTTTAGGGGGTCTTATTCAAGCTTGTGATACTATATGCATGAGCAAGTATTACATTGCAATAAATATCTTTTTCTGTCTTCAAAAGAATCTCCTGTGAGACTAGAGTTACAACAGTACTCAAAATATCCTTCTTTTTAAGGAATGAATTGGATTATCAGTTCTTTGTGTATTTAGTGCTCCACTTGAGATATGCCTAGGAGAAATGCAGTATATTTGGGTTATATCCAGGTCTTTGACTGGTGGCTTCATGAGGATTTGTGTCTTTCAGAGTTGCATTTAATGTTTTCACTGATGGATAAAGTTCCGAATGGCATAGAGCCTATGCTAAAGGATTTGGAAGAACATATTGTTAGTGCTGGACTTGCAGACATGGTAGCAGCTGCTGAAACTATTACTACTGTAAGTGTATTGGTTTTTAGTAAAATAACAACAGAAGAACAACTTTTCAGAAGTTAAATGTTCTCTATTTATGGAACAAATGTGTGAATGGAAATAGTTTTTTAAGATTTTGTTTTTAAAGATCAAATTTTGATCCACTAAAAGTTTAAAATGTCTTCAGGATAACTTTTTACGCTTTGTTTTCAGTTGTAGCTTTAAAAAGTGAATCTAATTTACGGTAAATAAAAGGTTATAAATTAAGCGTATGGGATGCTTATGCAATAGGATTGTGTTAGAATCTTAATTTAAAAGGCCTAATCAATTTTTCCAGAATTCTAACTTCCTGATGAAATTTGAAATTTGCTTTCAATCTAAGAGTGGTTGTCCAGTGTGGAAATCGTAAGCATTTTTTCCACCACTGTATTTTTTCGGCTTTTTACCATCTTTTTTATCAGGGTCTAGGAGACCTGAGTGTCTGCAGCAGTTAGGATGTGGCATGTGTCTTTTATTGGTCCTTGAAAACTTCCTTTAAATTAAAATGTTATTGTAGAATATTTGAAAGTTATAGATTCTTGGTTTTTGTGTATTGGTAATACTACCCTGAAAGTCTATGTTCAGGCTTATGTGCTGTAGAGCTCTTCAATGCAGAGAATAAAGATAAAATGCACATTCACAGTAGGCAGGCTATTGAGGATGCAACATTTTTACAGATTAGGGAATGACATGTGTGCTAACACTGAATTCTGTGAGCCTTGGTTATTGATTTGATTTCTGCCTCTTTAGGATTCTGAGAAATATGTGGAGCAATTGCTTACGCTATTTAATCGCTTTAGCAAGTTGGTTAAAGAAGCTTTTCAAGATGATCCAAGATTTCTTACTGCAAGAGATAAGGTGTGTGTTTCTGCTGATCTTTAAGATCCACAGAAGAATTTTGCAATTCATATTACGATGTCTCCAAAACGCTTGTGCCCATCCACTGTTAAATATGCAGACTAAAATATTGATGAAATTTACTACAACTGATTAGCTTCTGATTTCTGTTGTAATCCTGTGTAAAGTTGCATGTATTCAGCTTTGTAATGTTGTAAAGCACATTAGGAGATGACCTTCGTGCTGAGAACCTTCAGCAATAATTTGCGTTATTTGTGTTTGGAATTTACTACATATTTGTCTCATGACTTCAGGCATGCAACCTGCTCCATGTTATCTCTTCCTAAATTGTTGTTTAAAGGAAACTAGTGTGCTAATGGAAAAGAGGAAAACACAAAACATGGGAAATTGATGGGAAATTAATGGGAAATTGAGTCATAGAATTTGAACTCTCAAACTGAAAATCGAACCTGCAAGCTTTGGGCTAATAAATTAAATTGAATTAATTTCATGTTACAGTAATGTAAAAAGAGATAAAATCTTTGCAATTCTTATCAGAGAGAAATTGAGTGAAGACCAATAATCTAATTATTTTTCAGGCATACAAAGCAGTTGTGAATGATGCTACAATATTTAAACTTGAATTGCCATTGAAGCAAAAGGGGTAAGCCATGTAAACTTTGTGAATAAAGGTTTTTAAAATATGTCTTCAAAAAGTAACACTGTATTTAAAAGAGCTTTGTGTTATTTGCGTTATGGAATTTCAGATTGCTTATTGACCTCTGGTAAGATACTCTTCACATGAAAGTGGATCAGTGGAATAGCAGACTGTTTCAACTTAAATTTATTTGTAGTAATTGGGGATCTATTCTTTTATACTAATGAGTCAGTTTATTAGTTGAAGTTCATAATGCCTTCCTGGATTATTAATTCCAAAAACCTGAGGTGTGTAACTCTGCTGCAACTTCAGCAAAGGTGCTGGGGAAAAATGAGGCGGTAATCTTCATGGGAATAACTGTGGCTGATTAAGGTGTAACCATCCACAAGCTGTTTTCCACGTCCTCGTGTACCAGTTGTGAGAGTGACCTGTCCAGCTGTTGCATTTTTGTTTCAGTGCAGGATTAACCAGGTTAGTTTAAACAACTTCCAGTAGATTAGGCAGACCTGCGTGACTCAAGAAGAAGGACCATGCTTACAGTGCCTGCTCTGCTAACTCAGCCAAGAGAAGGTAGCAGTCAGTTAATTGATTGTTAACATTTACCATGGGATGTGCCACTTGAGTGGGAATTTGTATATATTTAGGTGCTTGGGATTGCTTATATATAGTTTGTAGTCTGTTTTATTATGGAAACAAAGCTTGTGTAGCTGGGCTGCCAGCTTCTCTTTCCAGTTGCTTCTAGTTAGGGGTGGATGGTTATAAATATTTGTCCAGCATCTTGGTTCATATTCTGGGTTTGGTTTTGGACTAATGGCAAGCCTGGATAGGGATTAGTCTTTCTCCTTTTATGTTATTGGGGGAATGCCATCACAAAAGACTGGATCCCTGCTTTCTGTACTTTGCATAGATGTCAGCAAGGTAGAAGAGTTTCTTAGATATCTTCCAGGGTTTTCATTTCCCCTGGGACCATCCAAATCAATACCTCATCCAAGTTGTTTCACTCCTAAAGTGACACCTGCCTAGTGGTTTCTTAGAAACCACTCTGATGGTGATGGTCTTCTGTTCAGCATTCTTCTTCCCAAGCACTTTGAAGTTGTCTATATATGCAGCCTGGTTTGAGCAAAATGAAACTTCCTCTTGCTTAGTCTTTTGTAATAACCAAAAGACTTGTGATCTGCTTGTACTTCACATGGTCTTTCAGAGGGCAAGAGCCTGCAAGCTGCTTCATAAATTAAAAAAAAAGGATGAGTTGTCTGAAGAGTGTTAGCTCTGTCTATACTAATTGATGAGAGGGTGAAATAATGAATAAGAAAACTGGATTCCTGAGCTTGTTTTGGGCCCTTGAGAGTAGCAGTCAAGTTGGTGCCATCTGACTCTAGGAATAGGGATTGGTCCTTGCCACTTGGTTTTGTTCACCAGTCTAGACACAGGTTCAGAACATGACCTGTGCTTACATGAATTTTGAAGAACCACAGTCTGTCTACTGGAGCATCTTCTTGTTCAACTTTAGTCTGCACTTAATCTCCAAGGTGTTAGTCCATCCTTTATAGCTGTCATGAAATAATTTTATCCTGTTACTGTGTGGTAGATGTGTTGAGTTTTGCAGCCTGTGCAGTATGGTGCAGGCTGGTCTTGAGACCTCATTGCAGCCTACTGACAAGTTGTGAAACATTTCACTGTAGCATTTGTTAATTCTTTACTGGAATACTTCTTTCCATGCAATATTGTGTTGTTTCAAACTGTAGTTTTACCTGTATCCTTTATAATTACAGTTCTAAAATGATAACTAATTAAATCGAGCTTTAAAAGCTGTCTGAAAGTGTTTGGCAGTATTTACTCTTTCAAGAAGAAAGGGTGTTATCCCTAATTTTTCGTTAGTTTAACTAGGATATAAATTCACCACCAGGATCCTTGCCAAGGTGATCAGGAAAGAGTGGTCTATCTTGTTAACAGTGTGACTGCTCCAGAATAGCAGGATTCTGTATGGTTTGAAGATATGCTGTTCTTCTTTTATCTAGTGTTGGATTGAAAACGCAGCCTGAATCCAAATGCCCTGAGCTTCTTGCTAATTACTGTGACATGTTGCTAAGAAAAACACCACTAAGCAAAAAACTAACCTCTGAAGAAATTGAAGCAAAGCTTAAAGAAGTGGTATGTTTTTGCCTTCTGCTTTTCAGTTTTTCTGAAGAATGAATTTGTTTGTTTTATTTCCTTATGTGGGTCGAGGCCTTTATCTTCAAAAACAGTTATGCAAGGTATAATAATAGGGAAAAAAATTATGTTATCAAGTGTGTGTGTTTAAATATTGTAAATCATTCAGTGTTTCGTGTCTCCTGTGTCAGATCACAGAATTGGTATACTAAATTAATGCCTATATGAGACTGTAATGTATTGCAATAACTAATGTTTGTCTAGAAAATAATACAGGAGATTTTTACATACCAGTGTCAATGTCTTTTTTGATTTAAGAGAATTTCTTGACGTTTGACTACTGAAGAAGTTGAAGGTGTGATATTATGAAAGATTCAGTGCTGATGCCTATGGTAATATTAACACAGTTGCTCTTAAGGCAATGTCAAGTAGCCCTTTTCTGTTCAAAGTCTACAGTGGCATTAGATCAGCATTCTGGTCGACAGTGCAAATAAATATATTAAACTCTATTTTTTGACAGCTTTTGGTACTTAAATATGTACAGAATAAAGATGTTTTCATGCGATATCACAAAGCTCACTTAACAAGACGTCTGATATTGGATATATCAGCTGACAGTGAAATTGAGGAGAATATGGTGGAATGGCTCAGAGTAAGTAGTGCCACATCTTTCTTTGGTTGTGCCTCATGCTTGTGGTTAATTCACATTCCCATTCTTAAATATATTCCTTGCTTAGGTGAATTTTATCTTAAATAGCAGGCCACTCAGGGCATCTTATGCTTCCCTTCTATCACAGTCCTTTGTGAAAGTAAAACAGTTTAGCTCTTTTCTAAGTACTAATAGTGGTAGTGATAGATTTTAAAATATTTCACATACAGTTTTCGAAGGCTTCATAGATTCCATATGCAAATGAGCAAAATGCAGTGTACTTGTTTAGGTATGTAAATAATTTGACATGTATTCAAATTTTGAAATTTTATGTAGATTAGAATATTATTTGCATGCCTTAAACATTCCTTTAAATCTCAGAATTCATTGATTCCTTAATGCATGCATATGTTCTTGAGCACTTGGATTTCTTTAAAAGAATCATCATATGTCCTTAAGTGATAACTACTTATGATCCATGCAAAAAACCCTTTATATTGCATTGCAGGTTAACTATTACCATAAAGTGATGGTACCTGTGTACTTTTATGCTCTTAATTTATTTGAGCTTATTATTTTAAAAATAAAGCTTTCATAGTTTTCTATGTCATAGTTTACTGTTCTGTTTGTTTATATAGGAAGTGGGAATGCCAGCAGACTATGTAAACAAGCTGGCTAGAATGTTCCAGGATATCAAAGTGTCTGAAGACTTGAACCAGGCCTTCAAAGAAATGCACAAAAATAATAAACTTGCTTTACCAGGTATTCTTTTCAAATTGTTTGCTATTTTTCATTTCCCTTAGTGAAAAATAGTTCTGTTAAATCTTGAGTTGAAAATTATACCAACTGCAGGTTGAACATAGTCTTCGTGGCTTTGCCGCCCCTAGATTGGAAGTGTCTGTAGACTCTGCTTTCTCCTGCAGTTGATGCTAGAGCTGTATCCCTCTGTGAGTTGTTGCAGGTTTTCCTTATGAGCAATCTTGTAGATAGAGATTCCCTACTCTTGTAGACAAATTGCAGGCAGGGGCTTGAATTGGCATTAGTCAGGTGAATGCCTGAACTGCCCCCTTCTTTTATGCCCTCGTCATTCTTGGAGTGCTCCATGCTGTGCTGCTTTTTGTGCCAGCAGGAGAGCTGGGTGCATGCTCTAAAGAGCTTAAATCACATTCTGAGATTTTCACTGATGAGACAGGCTGAGGAACATCAAGTCTTGGACCTGCCACTGCTGAAAACCCTTGAGATATAAGCATCAGCTATAAAGCTGCACCAGAATTTAAGGAGCTCTGCAGTAGCAAGCCAGAAAGAGGGATTTCAATCAGTGTTGCTGGCAGAAAGCCAGTGATGCATAAATAGAGTACCTTTATGTTTAAGTAGGTAGACACCCTGCAACTTTCTGAAAATTCAGTCCTCCATAATTGTATTCAGAGTAGAAAAAGAAATAAACATTTTATTTTATCTATCAGTTATACCTGGAGATTCATATAATTCAATATCATCTTACAGCTGACTCTGTGAATATTAAAATTTTGAATGCTGGTGCCTGGTCCCGAAGTTCTGAGAAAGTGTTTGTCTCACTGCCCACGGAATTAGAAGATCTCATCCCAGAAGTTGAAGAATTTTATAAAAAGAATCACAGTGGTAGAAAACTCCACTGGCACCACCTCATGTCCAATGGAATTGTAAGTGTGTAGTTTTTGGTGTATCAGTCTCAATGCCCGTACTCTCCGTGTATTTATAGCAGTAAGGAAGCTTGTGTTCCAGAAAGAGTTACAAGTAAAATTTTCATCCTCTTCACAGATCACATTTAAGAATGAGGTTGGCCAGTATGACTTGGAGGTAACAACATTTCAGCTGGCTGTGCTGTTTGCATGGAACCAAAGACCCAGAGAGAAGATCAGCTTTGAAAATCTTAAACTGGCAACTGAACTCCCTGATGCAGAACTTAGGAGGACTTTATGGGTATATCCCTTTCTCTTGAAACAGAATGCTTCTTGATTTTTGTACTCTGAAATTCTGGATTAGTATTTTTAAAGCACTATCTAGTAACACTGAAACTGAAATGTGAACGCCTTTTTTTGGTAATTAATCAGTGTTCATGGTGGCTCCTTGCACTGCTGCTGAGCACACACAGCTTTTACGTTAACACGTTCTCCCTACCCAGTATTACTTCACAAGCTTTTGGAAACAGCAAGAATTTTTTGACCATATGCTGCCTAAAGCACAGAGTTATGATTGTGGTTTGTGGAGTTGGACTGGTCTAATTCTAGGAAATTAATGACACCAGATAAATGCGTTGCTTAAGAATAACTTCAGTGCTTGCTTTAGCAGACTTCTAATTATTTAGCTCATGAATAAAGAGAGAAATCACATAAATCAGACTTAATACCACTTCTGTAGCCCTGAGTTTCTGTCTTTTACTCCTTTGTATGATTTTGCTTGTGCTAACCCATTTTAGAAGGAGATTTGGTAAACTGTGTCCCCTCTCTGATTTTACTAATTCCAGACAAGTGTGGTTCCCTCGTTACAGTCTGCACAGCAGTGAATTATGTTCTTAGCAAGTAGTTGTTTCAATTTAGAAAGTCTGGTGTTTTATTTTCATTTTCTCTCCCCCTCCCCTTTTCTCTGTAGTCTCTTGTAGCATTTCCAAAGCTGAAACGTCAGGTTTTATTATATGAACCTCAAGTCAATTCACCCAAAGACTTTACAGAAGGAACCCTCTTCTCGGTGAACCAGGAGTTCAGTTTAATGTAAGATGATGTTTGAAAAAGTAAAATAACAATGTACTATTTTATAACTAAAGGAATTCACATTAACCTAACCTTTGTTCTTGAAAGTCTTCAAAATTAAGCTAGACACATTTTGCTGCCCTGTCCTCACTTAGTTTTGGCAGTAGTCATGCTGCAAGTAGGTGACTGGACGAGATGACCTGCAGCAGCTCCTTCAAACAAATATTTCTGTAATTCTAATTTCTGTGAAATTAAATTTCTTACACACCTAGGCAAAATTGGAGGCTTTGCTATGTTCCAGTTACCAATGAGCCCATGAAATTTTGTGGAAGACAGCCTGTAATCAGAGCACTAGTGCTGTATTGATTATTACAACACACAGAAATTCAAAAACAGAGTGATAAGCTAAAAAAACAAAAGGAGGTGAAACTATTAATAATATGCTGTGCTGTCAAAAGCTTTTGGTGTGGCTGTCTTTATTTCTGTAAGAATTGCACTGCTCTTGTGCTGGTGCTTTGAAATCCTTCAGAGCACAAGATAACACAGAAATTATCTAATGTATTTACTACTTTCAGTGTGGTTTGTGTTTCTGCCTGTCTCTGTTGTCAATGACTATGATGAGAACTGGCTTCTTGCTAGTAACCTCAGATTCTGTGCCTCATTCTCAGTAACAGCTGGACATCTGGATCTGTGGAGGAAGAGATAAGTGACGAATCTGCTTTCCCCAGGCTTAGTTTCTCGCCCAGGGCCATAATGCTTACTCCTGTCATCAGGATTCTGAGCTCTGGGAAATGATGAGAGGACATGACAGAAGAGACAGGCTGTAGAGAGAGCTTGTGGGTAACCACTGAAGAATGCCCTCAGCTTTCTTTCTTGCAATAGCTGGGTTTTGTCCAATGTTTTTTTCATGGAATATTAACTAGTCCAGTTTCCTGAACTTTGTTGTAAAAACTTCCTCCAAAGAACCCTGTATTTATAAAATTAAATTGAAATATATTTTTCCAAAATTTTATTATTTAAAATAGTACTTATAACTCTTCAACTTCAGACAGTAGCAGTTTCAGCTGCTGGATTTATTTGTAATGCCTACTTGCATTATTTATGTTTCATTGTGCCGAGACATTGGCATTGAGTTTCGATTTGTCAGACAGCTCTCACTGCTGCAGTGCTAATAACCTCTAACTATCTGATCTGTGATGCTACTCCCTGCTGCTGTAATTTAAATTTAACAGGAATTCTGTAATTTAAAGTGTGGGGTTTTTGCTTACTTCCATGCAATACAACTTTTTTCAGAAAAAACGCTAAAGTTCAGAAAAGGGGCAAGATAAATTTGATTGGTCGATTGCAACTTACTACAGAGAGAATGCGGGAAGAGGAAAACGAAGGAATAGTCCAGCTAAGAATATTGCGAACCCAGGCAAGTAAAGTGCCAGAGGAATATAAAATTCCCATATTTCTTTTGTTGCATTATCATTCCTGTACCTTGTATTATCATTATATGCTGTCCACAGTTGGATGTTGATGTATGAAGTGAGTGCTTTTGAATCCCATTGGAAGTAACTTTTGCTATATGACTCTGGCTCCTCTGTGAACACCTGATTTTGCATGTGTGCTTGTGCACTCGTAGTTATCAGCCTCCTGTTCTGAAGTACCAGGTCACCATCTTTAAAGAGCACAAAGCAGATATCAAGCAAGTGGTGAAGATCTAAGAGTGTGGTGGTGGGTGACAGCAGCAGATTGATAAAGTTGTCTGACACTGGCAACCACCATGAACAAACAGCAGTGTTGATCTTGAGATCTCTTTGGTCTGTATGAAAGCAATAATGTTGGAGGTGGGATCACACTGTAGTAACAACAGTATGACTTTGAGAGGCCTTCTCCTTAGAGGAAGAGTTGAAAAGTGCATCTTAGCTGTACAAACTGCAGTTTGTATACTTCCTGCTTTGTGGTTGGTTGTCCTTCAGTCAGCTACTCATGTCAGATCTTTTGAGCTGACAGTTTTAGAAAAGCCTGCATTTTTTCTGGCTTCAGGGATCATTACCAGCAATACAGTCTCAAAAATACCATTTTACCTTCAAATTTCAGGTCTGTTCTATCAGTCAGGTTGGATTCCAGGCCGTGCACCTTGTGAATTGTGCCACCTGATGTACCATGTGACATGACCATACTGGCAGCAGCAGGATTAATGCCTAGTTGTACTTAGGAGATGAGAACTCCTTGTGAATTCCAGTTTGACATTAAGCTTACATTTTGTGAGGTGTTCACAAGGTGTATCACAAGTCACCTGGGAAATTGCAACTTCTGCTCAGGGAGTGAATGAACATTTGGTTTTAGTGAGTAATTCACACTCTAGGTATAGGATTTAACTGCTCCTTAGACTGGAATTGTCTTACATCTCTTGCATATGGCCATTGCTTTATTCTTTTCCTTTATCAAGCAGTTCTTCGTACAAGCAGTTCTGTATCTACAGAGGCTAAATAATGCAGCATATTTCTGATTTTTAAGGAAAAATATAGACTGTCTTGCCTATTAATGAGCCCCCTATTAATGCTGTGTTCCCTTTGTCCCTTTACCCCGGCATTTTAAAATAATGTTTTTTTTTCCTTCTTGTCCCCCACCAGGAGGCTATCATCCAAATAATGAAAATGCGGAAGAAAATTACCAATGCCCAGCTTCAGACTGAACTGGTAGAAATATTGAAAAACATGTTCTTGCCACAAAAGAAAATGATAAAAGAGCAAATCGAATGGCTTATAGAGCACAAATATATCAGGAGAGATGAGTCAGATATCAACACCTTTATATACATGGCATAATTGGAGGACTCTGCAGGATGCTGAGAACAGAAATGGAAGGGTGCTTGGACAGACAGCTGCAACAGTTTGTGCTGCAGGAGGACTTGTTTTGACTTTCGTTACGTATTAAAATCCCTGCCTTACCTTACAGAGGACTATATTTTGCCAATCTCATTCAGCTAGCATGATGGCATTCCCTTCATGTTGCACACTTTTAACAGCATGCTGTTTTGTGGGAAACTTGCATTCATGAAGAGCCCATTGTGAACTTTTTAAAGTAGATTTGATTTACACCCACCAGGAAGAATACAAGTTTGGGTTTTTAGATGACCAGTACTTGCACAAGGAAAAAATATTCAAATATTCATGCACTGAGGAACTGCTATTAGTTTTGTTTTGGTTTGTTTTTTGTTTTGTTTGGTTTTGGTTTTTGGTTTTTTTTTAATGCAATTAGGACTAGAAGTAGCACTTTCACTTTTGTGTTTTGGATCAACAGAGTAATGTACTGTCCACCTCTGATCCTTTTTATGTAATAACATTTGATACACAAACACATGCATCACAACTGATATGTATTTGTTACAGTTAAAACCTGTTGGCTAGAGCAGTGCTTCAATCTAGTAACTGGATTTTAATAATTGACACATTAAGTGACACAAAAGTAATTCCAAGTCATGGGTGATATTTTTCCCTAAGCAGGAGATCATTGTTTTGAAATCGTTTCCTGTAAACAAGTGAATATGCTGTTATGTTATTTGGATGGATGGTTTGCTACAATCCTTTTTGACAAGGTAAAGGTTTCTTGAATGATACTTCACTCTAAAAGCAGTTTTCATGGGTGGGTCTGCTATATGAACAGAAATATTAAGTGTATTTCCTTGTACATTTAATATTTATATTCCAAATATTTAAGTATGACTACATATATCAGGATGCATTAAAGAGTAATTTATGCACAAGTCCCCCAGAGAGAGAGAAACACTTGAAGATCCCTGTACTGTTTCCTCAGTGGTAACTTTTATATACATGCAAGGTTAATCCAACTGGACTACTCAACATCTCTATATGAAAAACAAACCCTCTGCTTTTTTTTGGTAACTGGTAGGGTAGGAAATACACTTCTAATGAAAATGATAAAACGCTATGGAAAAATAGCTTGTTTAGTGTATGCAGAGAGAGTGCCAAATACACATCAGGAATTTCAACTTCTTAATGTTACCTCTTCCATTCTCAATCATCTGAAGTAGTCATTTGGCACTGCCTGCCTCTCTGCTATTCTGAAATGTCCCAGCATGTACTGGAGCGATACCGTGAGTCATAGGAGCAGAGTGCCTGTCTTAGGACAAAAGGTAAGTTGTGCTTTATTCAGTTCTCTATAAACATTTCTTCTGTAAATCGCAAGTGTGCAAAGGTTTTTTTTAATTAACCAGTTGAACTACAACATCTAAAGGCCTCATCTTCTTTGATGAAAGGGGGAAGAGGCTACAATTAACTTTAGTCAAAAAAAGAAAGCCTTCCAGTAAGTAAGAGGAGGAGTTTTACTTTCACATGGTTATAGTAAAGTATGCAGTAAGAGTGGTTTAACAGCAAACTCTCCAGGAATGGCTGTTTGCACCCTGAAGCAGGCTGTGTGCTGTATCACTAATGTAAATGCCAGTGTGACTGCCTGAGAACAGTGTGTACTTGGGCATCTGTTTGAGTAAGAAATTTTTGGTAGTGAGGGTTTCATGACCAAGAGAAGGAGAGAAATCAAGGCCTGGCCAATTACAATTGATTGAAATCCTACAGTTTGTGTTACATGCTTTTATTGATACTCAAAAGTAGATGCTGTTTAAAAATATTGCATCTTTTATGTTGGCCCTGTGGTGTTGCAATTCAGAATCAAAAGCAAGTGGTGCTCTGTGTAGTTAACCGATGAAACTATTTGAACATTAGAAAACAAAATTCTAATAAAAAACTTTGTGCTGCAAGACTTTCAGTCTTTGTAACTTAAAAGTAATAAACGCTTACTTGGGATAATTGGGGACATGACAGTCTGAGCACACTCTTCAACATGAAAAATGCCAGCCCTTAACCAGAGAACAGGTGTGAAATGGTCACACAGAAAGACCTGCCATGGGGACAATGCTGATTTTGAAGCTGTTGGTTTAGATTTGAGAGAGGAGTTTGAGGCTGCGTCTCAGACACAACCCTTTAGGAAGCTGGAGTGTATGCAGAAAGCTACAGGTTGCTAAAAGCCCTCAACTAATAAATACAATACAACCTAATTGTTACCTATATATTTCTCAAAACCTGGGATGGAAATAGAATTGGTAACGTGCCTATGACATGGTCATTTTTCTTTAAATATATACCAGAAATGGATGTCGGGTTTTTTATTAAATCTGCGACAGACACCAGCAAATTTGTTAAAGATGCAGAATCACATTTAGCATCCTTCATCAGGTCACTTCACCAATATGCACTTAAAACTAGTATCACCTGGGGCACAGGGAGATACCTGGGGTAAGCTGTTCTTTTGGGGAGGGGAGAGTTCAGATCTAAATGAAAACGATTCTTCACTTGCAATATGGCAACAACGCACTTTTAAGGCTGCAATTTTTAGCTATGAATATATGTGTCCAAAGACCTAGCTTAAGGAGGTGCTGCATCTGAAAAACACGTTGCCACACACACTGCCACGGTGAATAGCTAAGGAATGAAATCTGGTGTAGAAGGGGCGGGGGGAAATCACTCTTAATGGGTTTAATTAATACTGTTAAATCTTTCTCTGTCCCAACAACTTGATGAGAATCTCAGTTTCAATTCTGAAGTCTTCCATTTTCCTCTTTCCACAGTTGGTGTCCCTAGCTTCTAGTTTTACTCATTCATCTTTCATTTGTTATGACTGTAATGCAGTTACATTTCCAAATGACAATGTGACTTTCTCATTTTCACCTTTTTAAAGTTAATATAGAGGTTCTGAATGTTCACATCTTGCATTTATTTGCATTGGGATGCCATTGTCCTGTAAAGTGCAAATTTTACAAATACAATTGGCAAAAAGATTTGATAGTTTTACAGAAAGATTTGCTATCTCAAACTGTTTTCTATTTTCATCTAAATGACTGGGATGCTACCTTTGTAATTCTTTGAGGTCATATTTGTGAAATAAACAATACATGAAAGCTTTCCTGTCATATACACTATATGTAGTCTGGGGTGTTGAGCGAAGTTGAGTTCCTGAGTTGTAATAACTATCTCCGTATGGTATTTACAATTTTGAATGTGTGCCACTACCAAGATAATAATGCTGTACAATTTTGAATGGTGGTAGTTTCTGTATGGCAGTCCAGCTGAACTATTTTGATGTACTGCTTAATTTTTGAATTTTATTTTTTAAGTTGTATAATTTATTTTCTTGCAAAATAAAAATGTAATTTAAAAGACTACCCTCTTAGCAAGGTATTTTGGTGTCTCACCCTGCAAAATGTTAAAGTTGAATTCAGGTGCTGTTCCTGAAAAATATCACTGTATGAAATTTGCCTGATTTCAAGTCCCAAAAACCTGTTATGATCAGAGTACTAAGAAAAAAGAAAAAGAGACTTCAAATTCTTTTCCTGTTAATTTTTTTTAAGTATTTATGGTTATAGGTAGAGCTACTTAGTCTTCCAAATTCTATTTAAAGATGAGTTGTAGTCTTTCAGTGTATCAGAGCCTGCTATGCCAAAAGTGGCTGGGGGTGCCTGACTTTCTGTTCATGGCACTTTAAAAAGGGTTACTGGGATGTACTTGGATTGCTGAATATTTTGCTTGATTTGTCTCTGAACTTACTGACCATGTGTGTCACTGAAAGTTGGTGTTGTCACCATATATTTGGGACCTTCAGGTACCTGATCCTGCAGGAAACAGTGATGTGGGAAGAGTCACTTGCCTGAAGGAGTGCTTTTAATGTAATGGCTTTTCTTCTCTGATTGCCTTTGCATTTTAATGTGAATCTCTTTTTACATTTCAACTCCTTTAAGTGCACCAGCTGCCATCTGTGTTTTGTGCTTTCTGGTACATGCAGAGGTTAGCACCATTTGTATGGAATAAACAGCTCTTTCTGAGTGACTGTTCAGCACTGCACATGGCAATTTGCCAACCAGCAGTTCTTGCAGGCAGAACTGTGGTGGCAGGTTGCCATTACTTCCAAAATTCCTTTTCCCTCTGTTAGGGCAACATGTAGTCTTTCACAATGGTTTTCCAGGAGTAGTTCTTCTCTAGAAACCGGTTATCACAGGAGTTCCTTGGCTAAGTCAACTCCTATTTCTGTAAATTGATCACAGTTTAGGTAGAATCATTGACCTAAATACAAAAGGCTCTAAACCTGGATCATTCTTCTGAAAAAGTGAGAACGTGGCTTTATTTCTTTGTTTGCTGTACCTGTCAACATAGCATCATAACATTGTTTGGGTTGGAAAAGACCATAAGATCCTTAAGTCCAACCATTAACCCAGCACTGCCAAGTGCACCACTAAACCATGTCCCTGAATGCCACATCTACACGTCTTTTAAACACATCCAGGGATGGTGACTCAATTCCCTGGGCAGCCTGTTCTACTCCTTGACAACCCTTTTCATTAAGAAATTCTTCTTAATATCCAATCTAAACCTTCCCTGGCACAACTTGAAGCCATTTATTTGTTACTTGGAGGAAGAGACCGACACCTTTCTGTTGGCTACAACCTTCATTCAGACAGAGTGATGAGGTCCCCCCTGAGCCTCCTTTTCTCCAGGCTAAACAGCCCCAGCTCCCTCAGATGCTCCTCACAGGACCCGTGCTCTTGATCCTCTCCCTGGACATTGTGACATCTCTGAGTAGACATGGTGCCTGCATCTGATCCTCATTGATTTTGCTGCCTCGTGGGGAGGGACACAGATCCCTCAGGCAAAAGGGTGGGTGGGGAAAAGGGTCAGACAGGGAGGGTGTAAATAAGCTGATGTGGGGAAAGGGCAGCCCAAAGGAGCTGGAGAGGGACTGAACCATAGTGGGTTCCAGGGTACATGTGCACATAAGGGAATGCTGGCTGTGTGAATGCTGTTTTGTTTGACCTGCTAAAGGCATTTTTTTCTCATTGTTGGGGTTTTTTTATATTGCATTAGAGGATTTCTATCCTGAAATATATTTCCTAGCTCTGCGGATGGACTCCTTTTCTTTGCTTCACTTGGCTTCTCCATGCACTGCAGTTCTTACGCAGCTCCAGACTAACTTTTAAACTAATTGTACTTCAAGAATATCTGTCATCTTGTTGGAGACTTGAAGTTGCAGAGCAATTAAATAATTCTATTATGGTGCTATGCTGTATCATCTAAATTCCCGTAGAGTTCATACTTTACTGAAAACTGGTGAACTACCCAATGACCTTGCTCACCTCTTAGGCCAGGCCTGGGATGCTCTGTTACTACAACAGTCTTATTTCAGCAGTGTCCTAACCAGAAGACTGTGAAGGAGTTAAAGACCCATGGACCAGTTAGCCTGAGAAGGCACAGGTTATGTTACAGCACCTGTGCTTGGCCTCCTGGCCTATCCTGTGCTGCACCTATTCCCTGGCCACAGAAAATACCTGGCCAGCTAATTGTGATAAAGGAACCTGTAGGAGCTTCCTCCTGGCATTGGCAATTCCACCATCTGTGTGTTGTCTTTATCTCAAAGCAAAGCAGCAGGTTCTTGTGTGAACATGCTTTTGATTGACAGTAGGAATAGTGAGAAGAATTGTTTCTACTTGGAAGAATTCTAAAGACAAAGACACTGGGGAACCTCTTCACGGACAAGAGCTGCACCAAGGGCTGTGCCCTGACTGAACACATCTGATGCTGCACAGCTCTGGGCTGCCAGCATCTGAAGGGATGTAAGACTGTCCTTACAGTTCTCTTTTTACTTCTCTGTGAGGCTTGATAAAGGGCCGGCTTTCTCTGTCTTTTTTTGTTGTTGTTGTTGTTTTTTGTTCCATATGTTTTTGGCATTACTCATTTCTGAAAAATATCTTCATCTGGATGTTTTTCCTATATGGTACATATATATTCTCAGGGTAAAACCTTCAGTTCTTCCTGAGCCAATATTTGTCAGTTCCTGTGTTATCTCTGGGTCCTACTTGAAAACTTTGGCTCCAAATGAAAGCTTTAGACTAAACCACCTTAGAACACCTGCTACTGAGAATCAAGGAAGCAAAATAGTACAAATCTTCCCTCACCCGTGCCAGTCCCAATCAGCCTCTTGCTGCACATCTTTAGATATATATATGGAGAACATGAAGCATTCTACTTTTGAGAGCAGAGACAAAGTGAAATCCTCTCTCACAGGGAAATGAATGAAATGTAGAACAGAAAATGAACCAAAGCAGTTTTGATAAATGTTAGTTTTACAATGTGAAGATCAAAAAATAAATTAAAAAAAAATTAAAAAGAGTCATGGTAGCAAATGGATGTTAACAAGTTGTTGAAATGCCCTTGCCTTCTAGATGCAATATCCAAAGTCTGATTCTTGGCATTTTTTTGATTGTGGTACAAGAGGAAGAAAAGGTGCAAGTAAATGTTGCTTTACCTGACTAGTAGACATCAACTCTGGGGAATGCATCATTCAGTGGTGGGTTATTGTAACAATATGCTAACTCCTTCAGAGATTAAAAAAGTGGTTGAGGAGCAGAGACTGATCAGAAACAAATACCGAATTGCTTGTCCTAGACAGTGTGCAACAGCACAAGTCAGAGAACATCACCTTGTCTTTTGGACCTGTTCTTTTGAGATACAAAACTCAAGACCAGGACAGAACCCGGCTTTTCCCGGCCTAGCTCTGTGCATGTTGGAGAGAGAGGGTGAAGAGAGGCACTGTCAAGCAGACAGGCAGCTGTAGAGTTTTAGTGCTGGCCTTCATCTAGAAATCCAGATTGAGAGACAAAAAATCCAGATTGAGAGAAGGGGGAACGCGAAGTACAGAAAAGACTGCGGAATTGGGGGGGTGGGCATCCTGAGACCGAGCTGGGGTTGAGCTGGCATCAGTCATTCTGTAAAGGCAGCTACAGAGACCGCTCTCAGCCAGGTTTGAATTCTGAGGTGACACTGTTCGGGGTTTATGCCATGGCCACACAGAAAGGAGTTTAAGAGGAATTAAGCTGCAGAAAACAGCACGCAGCTACAGCACAAGGGCACGCCAGACATAAGGTGTACCGGACTCAACAACACTGGGCACCTGCATCCCCCTCGACCTTGCCGTGCGCTCATTCCGACACGGGTTCCACGTGGGGATTAAATGTCCGTGCTTCAGGTCAGCTTAACCCGCAGCGTGGGCCAGGCGAGGGCCGGCCCCAGGCGGGGCGGAGCGCAGCCTGGGCCGTGGAGAGGACACAGCCCCGGGAGCTGGATCTCCTCCCGCACGGATCTTGCCCGCTGCCTGCACCGCGTTCCCAACCCGTGATCCTCCTGCTCCGCGCGGCACCCCAGCCTGGCCCCCGCGCCCCCGCCCTCTGCCCGCCCCGCCCGGCCCCGAGCGGCGGCAGCGCCGGCGAGAAGCACGTGCCTGGCGCTGCGGGATCACGGAATTAATTAGGCTGGAAAAGACCTCCGCGATCATCGAACACCCCCATGTCAACCAGACCATGGCACTGAGTGCCACGTCCAGGCTTTCCTTAAACACTTCCAGGGACGCTGGCTCCACCACCTTCCTGGGCAGCG
>VZRZ01005950.1:150870-190166 GCA_013398175.1 Climacteris rufus | reverse complement strand
GGGGTGGCGGTGAAGGTGACGGGGGCGCCGGCGGGAACATGGCGGCCGCAGCGGGGGCGATGCTGTGCGGGCGGCGTCCGGCCGCGGGGCTGCTGCGGGTGAGGCGACCCCGGCCTTCCCTTCTCCTTCCCTGTGCGCCCCGGCCCCGCCGCCGGGCCCGGAAAGGCTCGGCCAAGGTCACACCGCCTCTGCGGCGGGGCGGGCTGCGCCGCGCCGCGCCCCCTCCTTTCACCCTTGCGGGAGCCCCGGGCCCGGGATGGAGCCGAGGGGAGGGAGCGGGTCCCGGGCCGGGCTGGGGGTGAAGGCTGAAGCCTCTGGTGGGCGAAGGGCGGCCTCTCCCGCCCCCGCAGCCCCGGGCCCCGCACTAAGCCCGGCGGGACCTTTATCCGCGATCCTGAGCGCGTTTTTTTCCACTGTCGGCGCCGCGTGTGCCGCGGCTGCCGAGCCCTCTCCCGGCGCTTCAGCGCCTTCCTGCTGCCCCCTCCGCAGCCCTTGGACCAGGCGGCACCCGCGGCAGCTGTCAGAGGCTGTCTGCAGCCGGGGCAGGGACAGGAATCGGGTAGGATTGACCTAACGGAGCAGTGGGACGGTGTAAAAGTACAGCTGTAGGGGTTGTTTCCCCGCGGGGCGGGGGGATGCTGCGTGCTCCTGCCCACAGTGCCGGGGGGCCTGGCAGCGCTGCTGGCTGCGGGTGCCGGCTGTGCCCGCCTTGCCTGGGGCGCGACGCGGCGGTAGCGAGCTGTGCTGGCAGGGAAAGGAGGGCAGGTGGATCGCATCCGAATTGCCACACGCAGAGTCGCAGGTTGCATTTTACCTGCTGTAGAAGTGGGGGTTTGCTTCTTTCTTTTTCTTTTCTTTTTCTTTTTTATTGAAGTCTCTAGTCGATACAGAGCATGCACCCTCCTAGCAGACGCCAGTTGCACTTGGTAAACAGCTGTCTGGTTTGTCCAGTTTAGATTTCAGGCCTTGTGTAGTAAGGATTTTTTTTTTTGTAGTAAAGGTATATATTTTGCTAGGCAGGGTTTGTGTTTGGTTTGGCTTTGGTTTTTTGACACTAACCCTTGAAAGCACTGCTGTTAATCTCTGTCAGGGACATTCTTTTTCAGGGAGAAGTTTAAATTAAAGCTTTCTGCTGGCTATTGCAACCTGAGCTGGAGAGAAAAACAAACAAAAATCCCCAAACAAAACGAAAATCAAACAACTAATTCAAAACAGTAAAAAAATCAGCCTTTTGTTAGTTGAAAGTTGTCAAATGAAGAGGAGAAACAGACTAAATTTTCGTATTGCAGACACACCAGAAGACATTCTCTGATTTATAAAAATGATGATGTTCCTGTGGTGTCCTTAAACAGTTGTTTTTAATTAGTATTTATTTAGCTGTAGTTCGGTAATGACCAAAAGTTTCTAGTGTGCTGAAATGTTGTCTAAGGAAATGGCTAAGAAACTGGTTTAAACCACTAATGGAAAGATCATTCTGTTAATATAGGAAACAATATGTACAGAGGCAGTTTTGTATCTTTGCACTGCTTAATTAGATGCAACTATTATCTGGTGAAGTAGCCTGCTCAGATAATACCTTTTTCTTGGTTTTGTTTTATTATCATATTTTGGTGTGACATTTTGAATTCATTGTCCTCATTTTTGTTCGTGAAACACCAAGGAAATGGAGGCTGTAGATGCAAAATGCCACTGTTTAAAAAGCAATTAAGTTAATGATGGGAATGAATGAACCAAAGTCCAGGGAAGCAGACAGAGGGACTTGTAAACTTTTTCAAGACAGCACCACTCACTCATGGCTTAGACATATGCTGTAGGTGGAGATAACAGACTTGGACAAAATGAATTGGGTTTTGTTTTTGAAGGAGTGTTTGTTTATTTTTCAGAAAACATTTTATCACAGATGTTATGGTGAGACTGTACTAGACTACACTTCTTTTAAAAGGCATGTTATGCTTTTTTCATATTTTTTTCAGTATTTCTTAGGTATTATTTTTTTAAATAATGGCTTCTGTGAAAATGGCACATTGAAACACCATGGCATTGGCCTTCTTGGTATGAATTCTGAGGGCTCTCTTATTTTCAGGCTTTGAAGTGCACAAGTCGTGGCTATGCATCACAGCGTACTTTAAATGTAAGTATAATGCACTGCCTGACTAATAAATTGCTATTTTAAATTTGCTTGTTCATCACTGAAGTTTTAAAGAATATTATCACAGAAAGATCTGCATTGAAGACTTCACTTGTGCTCAACTCACACTTTACTGCAGAACCTGAAATAAAAGTCTGATTTTTATTTTGATTTGCTGTTTGACAAAGTTAGAGGTGTGTCAGCTGACATAAATTTAATGTAACTGCCAACCCAGAATTGGAAAAGACAGCTGATATCAACTGATCCCTTTGAAATTATGTGTGTTATCCTGCAGCTTGGTGTTACAGCATGAAAGATGAAGGAACAAGTATGTTACTATCACTGAGGGAATCATGATGAAGGGGTTAAGTAACAGACAGCCCTTAGTTTTCAACAAGTATCATTTGTCTTTGTTTATTTTTTTCTAGTGTTTTTTTGTTCTTTGCCTATCTGTCTAAATAAAAAACTCCTCATGACCAGACCCTGTCAAGCTTTGTGCTTAACTTCCACTGAAACCACCAGAGCTGAGGCAGTCAGTGCTTCTGGCAGGGGCAGCCAGAGGTCTGAGGTGCATCTTTTTGGTGCCAGATTCTCATGCTACTCTCACAGGGTTATCAGGTAGGCATGTGGATGTAACACTAAAGCTAAGAGGCAAAATAAGAATAAACTTGTTTTGAGGGACTCCTAGGATAGGGCTGAATGTCACACCATGTCTTAAACTGCTGCTGACACATTATGCTGGGACCTGGGTTTTTGAATATATCTGGGGATGGAGGCTTCACAACCACTCTGGGTAACCTGTGCCAGTGTTCAGTCACACTCACATGGAGAAGTGTTTCCTGGTGTTCAGTGGGAACTTCCTGAGTGTCAGTTTGTGCCCACTGCCCCTGGTCCTGTCACTGGGCACCACTGCAAAGAGCTTGGCTCTGTCCTCTTTGCACCCTTGCTTCCAGTATTCATATACATGGATGAGGTGCTCCTGTTGAAGTTCTCTGTGTGGCAACCACGACCCTCTGGTGTCTCAACCACTCCTCCCAGTCTGGTGGCACCAGCAAACCTGCTGGGGGTGCACTGCACCATCATCCTGTTCATGAATGAAGATGTTAAACAGGACTGGACCCAGTACTGATCCCTGGAGTGCATCTGTAGTTACTGCCCTTCAGCCAGACTCTGTACTGCTCTCACCACCCCAGCCTGGCCATTCAGCCATTTTCTGTCCACCTCACTGCCTGCTTATCCAGCCCATGCTTCATTAGCTTCTCTATGGGGATCTTATGGGAGACAGTAGTGAAAGCCTCACTGTAGTCTAGGTAGGCAATGTCTGCTCTCCCCTCATCTCCCAAACCAGTCACTTCACTGTAGAAGGTTGGAAGTGTGTCTGAGCACAGCTTTCCCTTGGTGAATGCATGAAGACTCCTGATGATTTTCTTGTTGTTCATATAAATGGCTTTTCAGGATTAGTTGTTGCATCACCTTTTCAGGGATTAAGGTGAGGCTGACTGACCTGTAGTTCCCTGGGTCCTCTTTCTTACCCTTCTTGAGGATAGGAGTGAGGCTTGGCTTTTCTCCAGTCTGTGGGCACCTCTCACTATGGCTGTGACCATTCAAAGATTATTGAGAGTGACCTTAGAAAGTCACCTGTCAGCTCCCACACCACTCTTGGGGGCAACTGATCAGGGCCCATGGATTTATGTATGTCCAGTTTGCTCTGACTTGTTCCTCTTCCACCAAGGGTACTTCTTTCTTGCTCCACCCTGCCCCCAGCCTCTGGGGCCTGGGATTTCTGGTCTTGGTACTGAAGATTGAGGTGAAGAAGGCATTCAGTTCCTCAGCCTTCCTCCATGCCCTTTGGCACCATGTCCCCTGCCCTATGCAGCAGCAGGCTCATGTTTTCCTTGCTTAAGGAAGGAAAGGTGCTTAAGGAAGTCTTTTGTTGTTGCCTTTGACATCCCTTGTCAGATTCAATTCTAGCTGTGTTTTGGCTTTCATAACCTCATCCCTGCATGCTCAGATTGTCTGCCAGATTTTCTGTCCCTATTTCCACCTTCTGTATGGTTCTTTTTTGTGTATGAGTTTTGGTATCCATCCTGGCATTTTTACCTGACTTACTGCTTTTTGGAATGGACATCTCTGGAGCCTGGAGTGGGTAATCCTTGAACATTAAACAGCTTTCTTCCATCTCTCTTTGCTCCAGGACATTCAAGATTCTTGCAAGCATTATCCATCCTAAGGCTGAGCTCAGTGCACTTCAGGGGTTGTGTCACAGAAAGGGCAAGCCCCCTCTTCTTCCCCCCTGCCCTGTCTTCTTGGCCTGTCCTTCCTAGAGAGCCCTTATCCCTGCATGGCAGCACTCCAGCCACATGAGCCATCTCACCACAGCTCCATGATCCTAAGATTGTAGTCCTGCAGCTGCACACTGATCTCCTTATGTTTGTTCTCCATGCTGTATGCATTGATAAAAATTATTTTAGTGCTCTGAAACATTTGCAGGATAAAAGAGAAGCTGTGACATCAATGAAAGAAACAAAGTGGATTAATTTTAAAAATACCAGTATATATGTGCAATTGAGAGAGAAACTGTGACTTTTACTTCATCATTCTTCTCTTAGGAGGTGGTGATAGCAAGTGCTGTAAGGACACCCATTGGATCTTTCCAAGGATCTCTTTCATCATTGCCAGCCACTAAACTTGGTTCCATTGCAATTAAAGGAGCAATTGACAGAGCAGGTATGTGTGTATGTTTTTTCTGTGACAAAGAAAACCTCAAGTGGCTCAGAACATCATCAGTCTGTGTCTTTTCAGTTGCTTGGTAAACAGAATGCCCTGGGTTTTTCTGCTCCTGTGGCATTCTTAAGTCTATCCACAAATACAATTTAAGTAAAGTTGGCTGTTAGGCTTTGGCTCAACCTGAATTAACTGCTGCTTCTGGGAGCAGAGTATTGCCTAAGGAGATCTGTGCTAATACAAATCTGATTCGACCTGCTAGTTGTTTTTTTCGGGGTGGGGTTTTATGATGTGTAAACTGATGCAAAGGCTACTTGTTGCTAAAACCAGTGGCCTTTCCTTTCCCCGCCCATTTTTTAATGTGAACACGTGTACTTGAAGGACAGCCTTGTGAGCCTTTTGATGGATACACTCTAGCAAAAAAGTCTTTTTAGGAAAGAGGAGGGTAAATATTTCAAGAACTTGGACACCAGAAATGTTGCAAGAGGTGCAGCAGGAGAGCAGGCCTCTTCTCTGTGGTGGCAGCTTGCTGTGGCCTTGGCTTGCCCTTGTTAAACAAACAAGTAGAATTGTCTTTAGACATAATTGTAGCACATAAAAAGTTCTGTGCATTTAGCCATCCATGAAAATGGAGTTGCTCAGGTGATTGGTGAGACTTGGAAATGTTTCATTAGTGAACTAACTGTAGCTTGTTCTGCAGGGAGACAAGGGAATTCTCTTCTGTGGGGGTCACCAGTTCACCATATTCCATGAATATGAGAGTAGAGATTGGGATGCACCCAACAGGGGCCTGGGTGCTGTTAGCACATGGGCAGGATGTGGCAAGTTTCATTAGCCTTTGATAGAAAACTTCAATGGGAACCTTTGTAAAAAGGATCCTGAATCAAAACAATTTTGTTTTATAGGTATCCCTGCAGAGGAAGTGAAAGAGGCCTATATGGGCAATGTCCTGCAGGCTGGACAAGGACAAGCTCCAGCAAGACAAGCAGTGTTGGGTGCAGGTATTCATTCTCTTGACAGCAGGGTTAAAGGTTGTTTTCTGTCTTTGTGTGGCTGGAGTCTGTTGGGCTGTGAGTTAAAGCAGAGTGGTGGGCAGCCTTTTGTCAGGACAGTGTGTGGATGCTTTTTCTTTGTGGTGGGTGGAGGGTGCATGTTGCACTCACACAAGTGGGGTGTTACTGCCCACAGTGTTTGCAGAACAGTGCTGGAGACCAGGCTGAGAATCCCACAGCACTCTACAGTAATGATGGATGCTGCTCTGAATCTTTCACAAAACGGAAATTTTTTTTCAGTGTATCATTATTCTTCACTCTTACTGGATAAGGTGTCAGTGAGTTTCCTTCATCTGCAGAGTATGTCATTACACTCCTCTCCCTGGGGAGTCTGGAGCTCTCACTGGAAGGATTCACTGTAGGATTCATATTTGCTGCAACATTAAGGTTATTGGGGTGCAGGAATTATTTTCTTCTCCCTTCTTCTGTGGGGATGGGATTCCATACCTTAGCATGCTTCTAGGGAAGTCTGTGGGTCAGGGAAGAACTATATACTTTCTTGACTCTGTTCCTGTACATTTTTGAGGGAGAAGGAACTGCTTCCATGTGAGGCAAAGTGATAAATGTGGCTCTTTTCTTTCATAGAAATATACAGTGGTTTGGATTGGAAGGGACATTAAAGATCATTAAGTTCCAAGGCCCCTGCTGTGGGCAGGGACACTTCCACTAGACCAGGTTACTCAGAGCCCTGTCCAGCCTGGCCTGGGGTCTGTCTTGTTACCAGTTGCTCAATTCTGCATTTTATTTATGCTTTTTGGATGCTGCTTAGAGGCAGGGATCAGGGTTTTGGGAAGAGGAATAGTTTTGGAGTCCCTTGATCTTCCATTTCCTGATTCTTTGCTTGCTCTCCCCTTTATCACAAGTCTCTTGTTGGAAGGGGAGAAACAATGGGCATCTCCAAGAAGGACGGTGATAAGGGTAGATCCATTGCCCTGGCAGGCTAAACAGTGCAAGCTGGACATCCTGGGCTTAGATAAAAATTGGTCCCATATGAAATGTTGCTGAAACACTGATAAAATATGAAAGTCTACCCTTCAAATAATACAGTTGTACAAACAACTTCTTTGACTCAGGTCTGCCAATCGCCACTCCTACTACAACTGTCAATAAAGTCTGTGCTTCGGGGATGAAGTCGATCATGATGGCAGCACAAAGCCTGATGTGTGGGAGCCAGGTATGTGAATGTCAGTGCTGTTCTGTGCAGCAAACACACAGGTAATGTTGTAGATCCTGCCCTACCAGTGACTGTGCTCTTTGTTTTGGGGTTGTGCTTTGGCTTGGGACAATGAAGCTGATCAGCGAGGTTCTGTTTTGTTTATGCACCCTAATTTTATAATCGTTTAAGTGTGTTTTGGTTTAAAACAGGAAAAAAAAAGTAAATGTTAATGTTAGGAAATTGTCAGATGCGTTTTTAGAGCTGAGCAAACAAGGTGGATTGTTTTTAGGGGGTATTTACATCATCTATCTGCTGCTCTACTCCCACCCCACCTACCACTCCAGCCCCCAAAGTACAAATAAGGGAATTTTCAAGCTTTCAGTTTTGAAAAACTGAAGAAATTTTTGTAGACTTAGGTTTTGATGACTTAACTTTCAGGCACTTTTAACATTTAAGTGAATTAAATGCACATATCCAAGCTATGTTGTTTCCAAGTACACTAAAGATTTTTTCAGGCTTTTTTATTGTTTTAGAAGAAGTGGAATTTATTGTTGCTGAATAAGCTTTCTCATTAAAGAGCTTGATGAAGGGGAATTGCTCATCTCTGTCAACTGCCTTCCAAGATTTTCTATACAACAGAAGAAAATACTGTCACACTTGATGGGAAGATAGGAGAATACATCATTTTCAGTAAGCCATTAAATGCTCTTCAGCAAAGAATGTGGGAGAAGTGTGAATGTGAAGGACATTTCAGTTTTGTTTTTAATTCCATACTCAAAGCATTTTGGCAGCGTCTTTGGCTTTCTGAAGTGAAAATACTGTCACTTCATATATTTTTAGCTGACAAAGTAAGTGGCTCATAACTGAGGAACACTTTTGTGTGTGTGTTTGGAACAAAAGTAAAATAGTTACGTTTTGGTGTCCCTTCTGTGGAGGTAACAGTGTAACTGGAGTTAAGCAACTGCTTTATCACTTTGGCCTTGCCCTGCAGAGAACAGCACTTTGTCTGGGGCCTCCTGAAGTTGGTGGAAATCTTGTCACCAGACTTTGAACCAGGCCCAGCTGTCTTTGTAAACAGCTACATTTGGATTTAGTCATTTATATCCAGTGACTTCATGAGAGTGGTTGTGCCTTTGGTTGGTTTGACAGATGTAGGCCATGAGCTCTGAATAGAACTGGAGTTTTCAGCTGAATTAATCATACATGCTGTGCTGCCAGTCTCAGCAAAAACACAGACTCAGCCACTTAATAGGCTCTTAGAGCTATAAATTATGGAGGGGTTGGTGTTGGTTTGTTTTTCCTGGCTGTGGGCTCTGAGGTATCTGTGGTATGACAGGCAGTGATGGTTCCCAGTGGCTTGAGGCACTGTACACCATTATATAAACAATTGCAGTGGCTCTCTCTCCAGGTCTTTCACTTTATGAAATTGAAATGCCAGGAACTCTTGTTCCTCTGATCTACTACAGCTTCCATATCTCCACTGCCTTTCCAATTTATCTGTCTTTTAAGTTTTGTCTCCGGCCTTCTTTCTTTTCTTTATTACTTCAGGTCATTGTTCCTGGATCTAGTTTATAATCTGTTCTGAACCAAACCATTATTTCTCTGAATCTTAATTTAAAGAAACCAAACAAGTTTTCATCTTCTGATTGCTGTTTGGTGTAAAATGTTTTTTAATTTACATGAACAGCGCTATTGAACTCTCAAGGACTTGCACTGCTGTCAGTGTATTTTTCTTACACTCATCTGTATTTCACGTATGCCCTGAAACACTACTGTGTCTGTTCTTCAAGTGCTGGGGCTGTAGCCTCAGGAACAGTGGGTATACTTATAGTCCCTATAGCTTTGTTGTTGCAGGTTTTCTGTTTGCTTTGTTTCAGCTTGAAAAGTACAGTAACTTATAAATGCCCATAATGATTCAAATTAAGTAATCATTAATTATTAATATGTCTTTTTTGTGTGGCCTTTCCAGATGATAAAACCATATTTTAAGTCATCTGTTTTTACATAGTAAGATGAAACAATATTATGGAAGACTGCAGGTACTTGTACATCTCTGTCTCTTTGTCTGCCATTATTCTGGCTGTTGTTTATTCCAAAGGGGTGTAGAGCTGGGAGTAAAGAAGAAAAATGAGAAATTTACAGGAAAAAAAGCCTGTAGAAGTAAAATGTATAATTTGATCTTGGAAGCTTTCAATATAAAAGTGTAACAGATCAACATGGGTCTTGCAGCTTTCTAAAGCTGCATACAAGACAGAAGTTGTTCTGCCAGGATGGATGAGCTATCTTCAGTTGTTCTGCCAGGATGGATGAGCTATCTTCAGTTGTTCCTGCTGTTTGCTTTTTGCTTAAAGTTGTTTTTTTTTCCCTCTAAAACTCCTCAGAAATATAAAATGCCCATGCTTAAGCTTTTGCTAATATTTGTTTCTACAATAAGTCATGGAGAACACACTGCATGAGTATTAATTTCAGCTTGTTTCCTTTGGGCAGGATGTCATGGTTGCTGGTGGAATGGAGAGCATGTCTAATGTTCCCTATACAATGAGCAGAGGGGCAACACCTTATGGAGGAGTAAAGCTGGAAGATCTCATAGTAAAAGATGGGCTGACAGATGCTTATAACCATATCCATATGGTAAATATTCCTGCACAGTGCTAATGTATCAGCCACAGACCTGATGAAGCTCTGAAGAGCCTACCTGTAATGACTATGGAACTGCTTCATCTAGCAAGCCTGGGAATGAGGAGGAAAAAGCCTTCCATTTCCAGGTTTCCTGCAGTAGCTGTAATGGAGGGGCTGGGCTGGACAGAAGACCAAAATAGAAGAGCAGTTTGTTTGTTAGTATTTACCCATCTCTGAAGTCTGAATAGCCTAAAGCAAGGATTAAGAGAAAAAGTCATTCTGCTGCTGATGGATTGCTGTTGCCCCATCTGAGGGAGGGAGCAATCAAGTTACTTGGTGTCTTAGAGGGTACCTGCTCTGTAGGATTCAGCAGGCTCATGTTTTTTCCCTCCCCCAGTGTACATATCTCATATCTCTTGTGGGAAGGTTTGAGTCAGCTGGTGTGCTTACTCATCAGCAGGGTGACTTAAATTGGACAAGTGCAAACTTAGGATGGGTTTGGAAAACAGCTGATGCAAAGATAGTCAAGAACAAGCATCAGGGAAGAACTGAAGCATCAAGCATCTCTGAAAAGAAAACAGCTACTTTCAGCTTTTGAGTATTTCTGGCCTTTACCTGTGGTCATTCACAACAGTTCCCTTATGTGAGGAAAACTCTAGGAGCTGGTTATAATCCATGAAGTTTTCATAGACTGGGACAGTATTTTGGAACCTTTTGTCTTTCTTGTGGCTGCTGTAGGTTGTTTAGAAAGCCTTAACAGTCTGTGTGAGAACATGTAAGAAGCTCCATAGGATGGCTTTAGGAACTTGTCTGTGTTTTGAAAATAGACTTAAGTTGCTGCTGCTGTGAAGATTTTAAATTCATTAATTACATAGAAGTGAACTTGCCTGTTTGAAGAACTGGAGGGACACACTACTAAAGGGGTTTGTGTTGATTCATTGAGTTTCTAATAAAATGAGAGGTGGAACAAAACCTGTTCAAGGGCAGATCTTTCCGGTTGACTAAATGAATTTTTTTTTAATTTTGTCACTGGATATTTAGACAGTGTTGATAATGAATTGTGAGTGTGTAATTACAATTATGATTTACCTATATATAAAGTGATTTGGTTGTTGCATTCTACTTATTTCACTCCAGTTATTAGACAAAAGGGATACATCCTTTTATTTTACAGTTTTTAGAGATTCTGAAGACTATGTAAGCCCTGTGTGTTGACCTGTTCTTGTAACCTTTGCAATAGGCAAGGTCATAGTGGAGTGACAGTACATGTAAGATGATGTGAATATATGGTTCTGTGGCTCAACAATGATCTTCAGTCTCAAATGTCAGCCCTAAGCACTTTGAAACTTGCTTTAGCATGCAGTTTTTTAATTGAGAAAAAAAAAAAAAGCCTTGTAAGGAAAGTTCCTTTGGCTTCCTGGCTTTGATAATCTGAATCCAGAAAACAATTGCTATATCTGAAGATGACATTTCAAAACCAAAACTTACTGTTTGATAATGACTGTGTAAATTAGAAATGAACACCAATTAGTCACACTCAGTTCTGGAAATCTGCTGGTTGAGGTTATTTCAGTTAAAGTTGTGCTTTGCATCTTCAGAAATACCAAACCTAACAGGCCTGGTTCTCTCCAAGGGCAACTGTGCTGAGAATACTGCAAAGAAGTTCACTATTTCCCGAGAGGAACAAGACACTTATGCCATAGGCTCTTACACCAAGAGCAAAACAGCCTGGGATTCAGGAGTACTGAAAAATGAAATAGTTCCTGTCACTATTTCAAAAAAAGGTATTATGGAAAGGTGTGATGACATGAATTGTGTTTCTCACTGAAAGCTGTAACATTGTCTGTGTTCAGTGCAAACTGTGTTGTTTAAACATTCAGATCTCAGGAACACTAATTTTAAATCAGTTAAGAATTTTCCATTAGGCAGACTGTCTGGTGAACAGCAGTCAGGGACCTGTGATCTGGTTTTTGTTTTTCCATTTCTCTTTAATGCTACACACCATATCTTCTACCTTTTTTGTCTGATGAAAGATTAGCTACTGAATTTAGCTAGTATGGCTTAAGGACATCTGTGTTTTAATTTATGTGAAAGATATGTCCTTTGTCCCTTTTGTTCAGCCACTGGGAAGTATAAATGGATTTGCCGTGAATAAATTTGATTAAGAAATAATTTTTTTTTTCAGTTTTCATAAGCACCTTTCCTGATGTGCATTTGCATTTTTTTTACTGAAATAAATTAATTTACTTAAGGCAGCATTTAGTCAAAGTACTGTGTTAGAATGTCTTAAGAATGGACTGTTCTACAAAATACTAAACCAAATCTGAATTTCAGGAAAGCCAGATGTGGAAGTGAAAGAAGATGAAGAATACAAACGTGTTGATTTCAGTAAAGTTCCAAAGCTGAAAGCTGTTTTCCAAAAAGAAAACGGTAAATGTTGTTAAACTGCTTCGATTTTTGCCAAGTGCAAGGATACTTTCTTATAGTGAAGACGACTGTTCACAAGACCTTGAATACCCAGCCTTAGTCCCTTTATTTTTAAGTGTCTGCTGAGAAAAGAAACATGCTGCACAACAGCATGGATTGGATTAAAAGAACCTTAAACCAGTGAACACCTCTGTTTGGCACACTGACTTTCAGCAGACTGACACAGATGGGTTTCAGTTCTGCTGTTGACTTGGTCTCTGCTGAGGGTAAGCTCTTGTTGCAGTGGGAGCTGGAGTCCCTTCACAGAGCTGCCTGTTGCTTCCTGAATTCTGTAGTTGATAAACCTTCCTGGCTAACTCAAAGTTGCCCCCATTCACAACCTCTCTGAGCTGGAATTCTGTGAAAATGCCAGCAATGCAGCTGCTGTGGAAGGCAAGCTCCAAACTGGCACCTGGATAAGGATACAAATATCTGGGGCTGCACTTGTTCCATCAAACTCATACCAAAACCCAACTCCTTTTTAGTTAACTCAGCACAACAGGTATCACCATGTGACTGAGACCTCATGTTCAATGAACTAAGGGAAAAGCAGCCCTTTACAGGACGTATGTTTTGCATAAGAGTTCCACCCCTGTCTGAACAATGTGTTACCTTTCCCAGGAACAGTTACAGCTGCTAATGCCAGCACTCTGAATGATGGAGCAGCTGCTTTGGTGCTCATGACAACAGAGGCAGCCAAGAGACTGAAAGTCAAGCCCCTGGCACGGGTAGTAGGTATGATTTTTCTTATCTTTGGGTATAGTCCTGGAAAATATTCCCCCAGTGTGCTCTCAGACTGGGAGTCCTGTTTGGCTGGCCATCTGACATTATGGCTCCATCTTCTCCCTACAGTCCTTGAAATGTCAAGTGTTATACCAGCAGACTTTTGACCATAAACAGAATTTTCTATATATAATAATACTAAAAATCTGAAAATATTACTGTGTGGCTCACTTAAGACACTACACTTTAGGTGCATCTACTTCATGGACCGTTATATTCAGAATTTTTCTATCTTGGCAGGGTTTGCTGCTTGCAGGAAAGAAAATAATTTATGGTTAAAAAATAAAAACGTCTTTAAACACCTTTTGTGATTTTTCTTATAATTTTTTTTTACAGCTTTTGCAGATGCTGCTGTTGATCCTATTGACTTTCCCATTGCACCTGCATATGCTGTTCCCAAGGTAGGAATAAAACTGAGTGTTTTTTGGGAAAAATACCCAAACAACTTCCCTAGTATTCCCCTGTTGGTTCATCCCTCAGTGGGTCTTCCTGTAATTAGGACTGAGATTATAACTATGTCCTAAATACAAAGAACAGATATTTTCAGGAGATCAAGGCTAGAATGCAGATCTTCAGAATAACAAATCTCTCACACCTATTTTGAAAGAGAATACTGTTTTAAACGGCTTTTACCAATTTTGGGCATGTTTACACCTTTGAAGCTTTGCAGCTTGTATGGCTAAAAGGCAAAATAAATGTAGTCATACAAGGACAGAGTTGTTGTAAAAGGAATTGAAGTGATGGTGTGAGGCAGTACCGTGGCAGTTTAAATGTACTTACTGTGTGTGATGGAAATGTATCCTTGGCAGGGGCCACTCTCCATTCCTTCTTCTGTGAAAACTCAAGTTTGTGCTTCAGTCCTTGTTTTGTTGTTTCTCATCTGACAAAGAGGTTCCAAAATGGGAATTTGAATCAGAGTACGGGCAGCCTGAGTCACTGACTTCAAAATAGATCTGATTATTTCTATAATTAGCTGCCTAATTTTTTTTCATAATAGTAATTATTTTTATTATTTTTAGATTCTAAGTGAGACAGGTCTGAAAAAAGAAGATATTGCAATGTGGGAAATTAATGAAGCATTCAGTGTTGTGGTGCTGGCCAATATTAAAATGCTGGACATTGATCCACAAAAAGTAAATATTAACGGAGGTGCTGTCTCTCTTGGACATCCCATAGGGTAAGCAAAATAAACACAGGGTTTTGTTCTGCACAGAAGCATTGTCTTCTAGGAAAACAAGTTTTAAGTAATTAAGAGTGTTTTAATTTAATCATTATTATTGATTTGGTTGTGGTAGATTTGTTACCTTCTTTGAAAGAGTATTGCTACATGTGGAGATAATCTGTAATATACAGGCTGACATAGAGGTGAGTTCTTTACCCAGAAGAAACTTTAGATAAATGTGGAGTTTTTGTTTGTGTATTTATAAGAACCTTTGTGTTTATTCCTCTCTAGCTCCAGTACTTAATCTGTATCACACATAACTGTAGATAAAAGGATTGGTTTGGTCTTTTTGTTGGTACTACGTCCTGCCAACTGCCCTGTGTGGGTCAAATTAAGAATTTCCTTTAAACTGAGCTATATTCTTTTCTTTTTCTTGTATTTAGAATGTCTGGAGCAAGAATTGTCGTTCACATGGCCCATGCTTTGAAACAAGGACAATATGGTCTTGCAGGAATCTGCAACGGAGGAGGAGGGGCTTCTGCAATCCTGATACAGAAGCTGTAGCCCAAGCAGCATCAGAAACACAGCCTTAAATGCTCTCTGATCAAAATTATGAGTGGTAGCTGTTACATCTTATTTATCAATCAGTGGATGAATTCTGTAACTGCTATTCTAAAATTCCTAAAGCATCATTGATTACTGATCCAGCCAACTGGGCTTTTATTGCTTTATCAGTGCAAGTTTTTATACAGTATCCATAAGCCATGTCAGATTATAATTTTGGATTGAAACCTGACAATAAAGAATGTTAACTATGGCTCCTTTGTCACTGATGTATCTTTTGTCAAAGGCCCTTGAAAAGGAATGCTCTTGGTACCTCACAGAGTGCTGCTACAGCAAATAGCTGTTGCTTAATTTTGTTGCTTAGTTTCCCTAACTACTAAGTGATTTTCATGGAAAAAAATTAATCAAAGGTTGGGTTTCTCCTGTTTAGTACTTTAAGCCCAGCTCCAATGCAATTTTGATGCTAATTTTAACAGGAAGTAACCTCCACCCAGTGATTGTCCTGCCCTTTTCCTCCATAAAGTAGGGGCAATAAATACTTGGAGTAGGCTGTAGCAGGAGCTGTTTCTTCCATGAAGGAATGCACAGGTAGAGGTAGCAAATGATCAGTGGGGTTTAAATTGCATTCTAAGATACCTCACCTGTTCTCCTAAAAATTATTTGCTGTATGACAGCATCTTGGTATTGAAGACACTTTTTTCCTTTGAAAATGAGCTGATAATTCACATCCTCAGTAGTATCAAAGTGCCTGAACTGAAAGATTATGTTGGGTAGGGGATGTGCCATGCAAGAGCTACATTAGATCTCAAGTAAACAGCAATATCACCTCTCAGAATACTATTAAGCATAAAATGCTTAAGACAACTTTTATGCTTGCCTGCCCTAGCCCCTCTAACAATTGCTATCAGAACTTAGTATTTAATCCTGGACTCTTTGTCTTCAAAAACAACTGACCAACAGGACTTTTCCATTCATTATCTGTAAAGCTGCTTAGTGGGCTTAAAGACATTAAGCACGGTAGGCAACTTTTTACTAAAACAAAAATATTTATTTGAGCTGTAAATGCTATGCAGTATTCAGTTATTGGATGGGTTTAATATAAACATCTACTGCATAATCTTAGTTCCTTAGGAATCCTTGTATTCTATTTGAAACACTGCCCTGTTGCTGTACAGATCTCTTGAGAGAAAACTTGCAGTTTTTTTAAGACCTCAACAGTTTGAGAACAAAGGAAGAAATAGCAGTAGAGAAAATTCTGCAGTTTTGGAGCAGTGTGTGTTCATTTAGTACAATGTAGGCTGAGCTTCTCCTGCACCCCTTTTGAAAAGAGCTTGTATAATAGCTATGACAACCTCTATGTTAAACAGAAAAATCAGACAAATTTTTCCATGTCTGACTCAAAAGGTAAGAGAACTTTGTAAGCACAAAGTTCTCAGTGCTCCTCTGAGGCATGACCCCACACAAAAACACATTGCTTGAAAACAGTTTTTGCATTCAAACGACATCTATGCAGCAAATAATGTAAACAGAGAAGGCCTATCCAAATTAAGATTCTTGTCTGAGTGACTGGTTGAGAAAAGCTTCATCAGATGAGAATTGCTTTTCTGAGGTTTTACTGGCCTTATGCTGAGCTATTGATATTTTTGTTAATGTATCATTCAAAGCCTTACAACATAGGTTTGTCAGTTATGAGACAAGAGAGTGTAAGTAGAAGCCAGTTAGATCTGAATATTTAAGTCCCTTTCAGATTCAACAAGACAATGAGAAGTGGCCAAGGTAGCTGCCTTAGAATGGGTGAAGGACAAAACACCACCTTCAAATTCACCACCTTTTCACAGACTGGCTGAGCAGTTCAGATGGGAAATAGAGAGAGCAACAGAACACAGACAACGTGGTCTAACAGGAAATGTACAATCTTTCTTACATTTCATTTATACAAATTTACAATTTTGCAAATTAAATGGCTCTATAATTATGCAAGTGCTTTTTCAAAAATAAACATATACCAACTCAATGATATTTACACTTTGCAACCTGCTTCAGAAACAGCACGACTTTGCTATAAAGTGAAACTTCAGTGCACTGAAAGTGCAACTCGCCCCTTAGAGTTCACTTCTCTTCCCCTGCAAACCTCAGCACCGCTCCACCGAGCTGCAGACAGTCCCAGTTCTACTTCTTCTTGTTCACTCATCATAATGCAAAGACAACAAGAATTTGTCCACATCCATTCCTGCTGGAAAAGAATTCGGGAGCTTCTTTTTCTGTAGGACAGGAAAGTAACAATTGTGTTAAATACAAAGAACTGGGGGGTTCTGAGGGGCCTGTAAGCATTCCTTTCTTCCTCATCCTTCCACCTGCCTGGCAGCCATACTTGCACAAAGCTCCCCCAAAGCTCAGACACACCATGTGCCCTTCACATGTGGCCCCTCCATGGGGCAGGAATAGCTCAGTTGCCATGGGAGCCCATCCTGATGGAGCCCAGCACAGCGCCTTGGCCCTGGCATGGACACAGTGCCAGGAAGGGAGCGTTTTTCAGTCACAGTGTTTCAGGAGCATGATAGAACTAAGTATGGGAATTACAAAGTTACACTCCTTTTTGGTTATTTACATCCTTCACCTTCGCTATTTGCCCTTAAATCCTCAAGTCAAAGGCGCAGTGCTGCACACTACAGAGAACAAACAAAACAGGAATCACTCATGGTGATAACCAAGGATGCAAGAACAGCTTGAAATCTATTGAGGCCTACTTTGAGTTGGCCCAATTCCCACATTTCACCTAGAAACTCTGAATTTAGAAATTCATTCACGCTTTAGGAAAAGCAATATGATTTCCATAGGTGTGTATTTAGCGAGTTAGTAGGAGTTACTTGTGTCTATCTGAAGACTAAACTGATCTTAAGAAAACGTAGTTCAGAGTAGGCTCCAGAAGCAAAGTTAGAAAAACTGACAGATATAAATGGGATGTCCGGGATTTGCACTAGCATCTCTGAACCATTGCACAGTATCTAGATAGATATCCAATATCTATTTAGAATTTTAAATAAAAGCAGTAAATGTTTGCACTTGCCTTTATCTTCTTTTTTTTTGACGGCGTTGGAGAGCTCTGAAGGTCCTTTCTGTTCGCAGAGCGAGAGTTTCTCTCGCCCTCGTTCAGGTCCTCCAGCTTCCTTTTCTTCACCGTGCTCCTCAGCGAGCGGAACTGCTGGGTGTTGTCCTTGAGGGGGGTGGCAGCGCTGGTGCGCGCGATGGCAGCGCGGGACAGGATCATGAGCGTGTGGGCAGCCATGCTGACGCTGTTCTCGCTGCCCGTTTCGCTGGCTGGGCTGCAGGCGGGCAGGTCCGGCGTGGCAGGGGGCACCATGATCCTGGGGGTGGTGCTGTCCTCGGTGAAGCGCCGGCACGTGGGGGTGCGCACGCTGTCCGCGGTGTCGTCCGCGTGCCTGTCCCCCACTCCGGACGGCGTCCGGGGTACCGGCAATTCTCCATTTTCAACTGCCTTACCCGTGGGGCTTTGCCACTGAATGTCTTGCAGCATTTCCACGCACTGTTTACTGAAGGGACTGGACAGGCCAATGCCCTGGCTGGAGGCTTTAGCAGGTTCTCGCTTCGGCTCCTTCGAGGACAAAGAAACGGACACTGATGATTTTCCATTGCCAGCCCCGTTGGACAGGGACCCCTGCTTTTTGTTCAGCTCTTGTACCGAAGCGACCGTCTTCTCGTTCCACAAGGCAACGCTTTGTTGGCCGTTGGAGAGTTTGGCAGCGTCCTGGTTCTTCTGCTTTTCATCGGCATCCCTCCGTAATTCATTCTCTTTGTTTGCTGTTGCCTTGTGGAAGGGATCTGATGAAAGCCCTGCAGCTGCCGCCTTCCGCTCGGGCTGCGGCTCCTTGGCAGATGCGCTTCTGCTGCCGCCAACTTCTGGCTTACACAGAATTCTGGGCAATGTTTTCTCTTTCTCTCTCTTTGGTACCTGTGCCTTAGCAGAGGAGGAGGCAGAGTCAACAGCAAGTGAAGTATTTTCGTTTCTTTCTTTCTGGGATGAACTCTTAGTAGTCTGAATTTGGGTGTTTCCTCCTGGAGTGGGCAGGAGGTTATCAAAGCAAAGCACTCTCCTGTGACTCTCACTCTGTCTTGAATTTGAGCTTGTGCTCTCTGCTGGTGCAACAGGCAAGTTCTCTTCCACCTTCCTTCCTAGTTCGGCACTGGTAAGTTTGTCCCAGTTTCCAGTCCTGAAAACGAGATGAAAACATTCCACTGACACATTTATTCCTACCAGGCAAATTCATTTCAGCTGGCTGGAAGTCCCCACCCATCCCTCAAAACATCCATTTAAAGCTCTCTCCATCCTAAATATCACGTTTTATCAACAGGCAAAGACCAAGAGTAAGGGATGGCAACTGCAGAAAGCTCAGAGAAGGCTTTGACAAAAAGGTACAAAACAGAGTCTGCACAATGAGGTAGACTGGGCTCTTCAGCTTGGAAAAGAGAGATCACTGAAGGGAAGTGCAACAGAGCTCTGTGAAGAAAGCCCACAAAAAGGAAACTATCTGCTGTATCTTCACATGAAAAAACCAGGGGCATCAAGTAAAACTGGCATCAGGTTCAAAACACACCAGGGAGGTCTGGACACTGCGTGTAACCAAGCATGTAACTAAGCCTGGGAACTTTTTTACCTTGGGATATTTGTGGATGCTGGTAATTTACTTGACTTCAAAAAGAATATGAGCACATTCATGACAGGACAGTCCATCCCAGAATACTACTCATGGCTTTGGAAGTCCTTGGAGCTGAAATTGCTAGGAGGCTGCCAGAATATTTTGGACAAAGTAATTGTGCATGTGCCCTGTATTCTACCCTTGCATGTGCTGTGGGTGGTGGGAAACTGAGCAAGACAAAAAACTTCCAGTGAGCATCTGGACAACAACTTAAAACTCCCTGGGGCTTGGTCTCCACCTGACAACCAGGCACAGCCAAGTGAAAAAGCCACCACTGCACTGTAGTGATGTGAAAAGGAAAATGCTTCTGCTCTGTCAGCTCATACACTGTTGTGTCTGTGCCCTCTGCCCGGCTTATGCTGCATTTTCAAGAGAAGCTTCCGCATTATTCATCTATACCAGTAAGACTTTCCCTATGCAAATAAACTTTTATGACTTCTAAGAGGAAAAGTCAAATTTTTGGGATGGTAACTTTGGTACCTTTGACATGGGGAAAAAGGTCTGAATGGTAGCAGTTTGTTTTATTTCCATGAAATTTGAGGTGAGACAGAGGGTAGAGAGTAGAAATACAAAATTACATCTCTTTGCAAGGAACATTTTGGTCTCTTAGCTACACAAAACATATGTCTAGACATCAATTAAAGTTAACAGAAAGCTGAACTATCAAAGTGATATTGTCCAAGATCTTGCTTCTGTGGCTTTCAAAAAAATCAGTACTTTTTGCAGGCATGTTTACCGTATACCTTGGTATAATGGTTAGGGGTTTTTAGTAAGTTGACTTTCTTGTTCCTTTTTCCTCCACTTTTCCACTATTTTAACTGAGTTCTGAATAGCTTGATTTTTTAAGTGTTATTTTTACACTAAAAGATCATTTCACCTCTAATATTTAAATTGAATTTCTGATCTACTCCTACACTCTTTTGCTCATTCCAACACCCTTTTTTTTCTGAAGTCCATTAATGGTAAGGAGAGTTACTACTGCAGCCTTGCTTTCTTCTCTCATTTGTCCAACAGAAAACTAGTACCTACCCCAATTAGAAATTAAGTTAGGTTCATCAATACAAAGTTAGCATGCTGTTGTCCTCGCCATCTTTGCTTTCTGTTTTCACTTTTTAAATGACCAAGCAGTGTTCTAATCCACACAGCTGAAACACAGATGCAGAACCCAATCTAACAAACTCTACTGGATTTGGGTCAGAGAATGGTAAAGGCAATGAGGCTACACTACAAAACCATGGGTACCACTCATCTGAAAAGAGAAAACAAAGGTTTCAGTCATTTAAATCTCCCAGTAAATGGAACAAGCAATTCTCCTAGCTTAGACTCCACTGAAACAATTTTTATTTGACAATTGAGACAGGAGAAAATAAACACAAAGCCATACAAAATTAACACAGGAACAGTAACAAGAAAATTCTAGCACAGGCTGCACCTGTAGCAGCACACATCTGTTTCAACACTCCTAGCAGACACACAGGAGGAAAAGGGGTACTGCTTATGTCACTGTTAAAAAAAGCTCTCTTCACCAATACTGCATGAAGAAATTCATGGCAGCAAAAAGAAAAGCAAGTGTCAATATCTAGCACTACTGACCTCTGTGTTCGAGAATTTGTGTGGTTCAAAGGCTCAGCTCCGTTTGGTACCAGTTTTCCTGGAAGAACAGATGAAGCATTAATGAACTTCAAGTAAACATTTTCCCACTTAGTACAATTTCCCACTTAGACATTTCAACTGACAGACAACCAATAAAGTAAAACCCAGCAACAAACTCTGCAATTTTTTGGGTAACTTTAAAGTTTACAGATTAGTAAACTAGCAAAAGTCCCCAACTAAGTGTAAACAAGACGCTTGCTGTCTACATTTACATAATATAGAGCCCTGGCAAGGCAAACCCAACTATTCTGGAATTAAAAATGCACAGTGGGGATTTCCAAGTAGAAGGCAAATAACACAGGGAAGTCTGAACCACACATCAGCAAACCCCAAGGCAAACTAACTACACAATCCTAGCTTTTTTCTTAATTTGAAATTTCATTCTATTTTCATTTTTATGTGTAAGCCCACTCTTCTTTAAAAAGGAAGACAGGCTAAAGCACAAGTACAAGTTATCCTTGTAACTCAGTGTTTCTATTTCCAATTACTTTTCTTTACCCCTCTCTAACACTGAGAAATAAACATTTCTTGTGAATGAACATTTCAAATGAACAGCCTTGTTAAAGTTAACTGCTTAAAGAAGCAAGGTCTCAATGAAAAGAATATACAGAAGCATACACCTTAAAGGGCAAAATGAAAACAGATAGCAGAGTGCATTTTTTGCATAAATATGCAACACTTCTATTAAATATTCTCCTTAATAAATGTTTAGAACTGCCAACTCTTCTAATATCTTCATTACTATGTGGCTTGGTTTCAATGGCAGCAGTAAACTACCTAAAGGCAACAAGATGAAAAATCACCAGAAACATAAAGAAAAGTAAACTGTTACACCTGCATGAGTGCCTTGCAGCATTAGACTTTGTAAATAAGCTTGATCCCAAATCTGGAATTACATTATATTCTGGAAGTTCTTTGTAAACTGAGCAAACAAGAGTCAAAAACTGCAGGTACAGACCTCCCTCAAACAATCCCAGCAGCTGCCAGGCAGAGAAGCAGAGATAGTAATAAAATTTACTTAGAACTGACTTGTCCTTAGAACCCCCTGCTTTTCTTCTGCCCTTCTCAAGAATGCAAGGCAGGTACCTGTATTAGTCTTGTTTCTTGCACCAGGAATCTTCTGTGATTTGGGAGGGATGGGAAGTTTTGGGACACTTCCATTGCAAACTGGATTAGCCACAGGCATATGCAAAACCTTGAAAGAATCAAAATATTCTATTACAATTTACCAAAACGCTTCTTATCACTTCAGCTTTAGTTCTGAAAATCTTGGTTTGTGATGTGCTACCTGGCAGGCTGGTGCTGAGAATGTATTTCCATTTTGTCCTACTACTGAGAGAGGGATCATTCCCACCATTCCTTGCAAAACTGGTTGCACTGGAGATGCAATTATAATGGCAGAACCTAAAATACACCAAAGTGTTAAAATTGTACAGAACCTAGAAATACTTCAGTGAAAAGAAAAGCTTCAAGACAGGATTTCTTAAAATTATGTGTGGTCAAACCTGTGGCAAGAAAAGCTCTGGCTTTTTAGAAAAACTTCACTGTCTTTGCTATGGTTCACTACTAGAAAACAGGGTAAGTACCAGTGTTATTTTTAATTTATAAGGAATTCTGTAGTTAAAATCTGTTTTCTTTCCTAAGAGATAGCTCAAAGTAAAGCTTGGAAGTATGATAAACCTATCTTAAGACTTAAACTTTAAATTAAAATAACACATAAAAACCAGTAGAAGTAACATTAAGTAGCTTATCTGGCTGCCAGAAATATGGGAATTATAAAATATGGAAACTATCAGAGCACATTAATTGAAAAGTGGAAGAAAATTTTCTAAAGTGAAAGAAAACTATTCCTCTCTTTATGAAAAGAAACAATGAGGGTAACAGTTGCATAAAGAAATCCTAAGGACAGAAAAGGCTGGCACTCTTAAGACCTTGCACACACTGTTACACTGGCCTCTGACCTTAAGGAAAATACTACACACAGAAATTCAAAGGTAACTGCAACAAGTTTCTAGTTTTTGAAAGAAATCTAAATGTGTTGATTGGAGCTGTTTTATAGCTAGTTTTAACATTTCAAAAAACACTCAGAATTTTCACTGCTGTAGTAATAAAAATGCTTGTACCAGATTATGTATCATGGAAAGGAATAATGCTATACTTTCATATTTACTTAAAGGTAATGTGGACTAGGTTTCTGAAAAATGAAACAAAAATCAGGAATTAACCTGGGAAGCACTAGATGTATTTACCCAGTTATTTGAACTAAATATGGGTACTTATACCACATAGCATTCCATTTATAACAGGAATCTTACTAAAATAAACACCTATTTAGCCAAAATAATGGAATCCTTTCCAGTGAAAACCAAAACATGCTTCCCAAATCTACTGCTGCTAAAATTATGTAATTTAAGCTTCTGAAATATGAGGCCTTTTTTTTTTCCAAAGCAGCCTGGTAAATGACTTCTGGTAGTTTTTATTTCATTTCTACTAGCAACTAATACACTAAAAGAATACATAACTCCTAGATGGTTTCAAAGTGCAGACAAAGCAGGGTAAAAATTGTTTACTTTTAATGCAGTTAGTGAAAGAATAAAATCACTGTATAAACACCACGTGTCCAGTAATTTTCTAATAATGAGGTTACCTTGTGGGAAGTTTGGGGAGACAGTCTGGTTTGCTGGAAATGTGTTGCTGGATCTAGGAGGAGTCCGTAACGGTTGTACAGCTGGAGCTTGGGAAGCAAGTGGCATAGAATTGCCAGGCAATACAACTACATTTGATGGGGCTACTGCTGCACCCAAGGTTGCTGGATCAGTCATACAGGTGGCTATGTAAAGGTTGCTTGAATTCCCAAAAGCTGTGCTTGTGGCTGGCATCAACTGAATAAATCCCCCTTCATTGGAAAGATGAGTTGAACCTGCAACTGAAAGACCAGTGCAGTCTTCATTCTGAGTGTTAACCGAGGTGACCACAGGATCCTTAGGCCTAAGCACAAGGAGATTCTGCTCTGTCAAAGCAGAATCCACATTTTTTTCTGTGTCTTCTGAAGTCAGACATTTGGGCAAGCCTGCAGTTTTGGTTGAGGATTTGGCTGGGGATGACAGTATTATAGTAGGCAAATTTTCTCCTGTGATGCTGGAAACAGCATTTTTTAACTCCGTGTCTGATGAAATAAATGGATCATCACTGATGATGATCTTGAGAGACATTATATTAGAAGGATCAACATCCATTGGTTGACTGCTAGAAGACACACTGCTTATACTTTTGGCCTCAGTACCTGACTCATCTGTAGAGGATGCAGTTTCTGGGAGAGGGGAGTGGCATATTTCAGAGGTAGTAAGATGATTTTCTGTGGATACTACAGCAATTTCTGTACATGCATTATCACCAGAAGAGAAATATAAATTATCGGTGTCTACTTTCGTAGAAGAGGAAGGTTCTTGCATTTCCCCTTGTGCACCCTCTGAGTCTGACAGTCCTGAAGGGAGGGTAAAATCTTTCTTACAAGGCTTATCAAGTGTATGCTGATCATTTGAGTAAGTTTTGTTAGAAGTATCAACAACTTCAAGCTGCAACTCTGTTTTGTCAAGGTCCGTGATCTCCACTGCAGATCTCGCAGCACACTCTGACTGTGTGCTCTGCTCCTGGTGGTTGGAGTGGTGACTGGAGTTCTGTAAAACAGCAGGCAGGGCAGCTGTAGCATTGGTTACAGTCAGTTCTTTTCCTGCATCTGCTGAGGGGCTAGAAAGGCATGAGTTGTTTTTTCTCAGCGGTGCAGCGTGGCCAGGGCTCCCATCAGCAGAGCTTCTGGAAAGTGTTTTTTCAGACAGGGACGTATCTGGGGATAATGGGCATTTACTGCCAGAATCAGTTTTGTTTGCATTGGCTGTAGTATCCTCTGCCAACGAAATCAGAGAAATCTGTGGGGTACCAGAATGAACATATTCTAAATCAGGACTACTTTGAGAAGTATGACTTGGTGGGCCTTTTTCAATTTCCATAGCACTCTCACTTTCAGATACTAATGTAGATGACTCTTTTGTAACATAAGTATCTGCACAGTGTTCATTACATTTACTATCAGAAATCTGTCTCTTGTTAGGTTCAGTCAAACCAGGCACAGAGTCAAAAGCAATTTCAAGATCTCCAATATGTTCAGGGGTAATGGTTTCAAGTACTTCAGTTTGCTTCCTTGGTCTACAATTTCCATGCAGCTCTTCGTTGGCTGTAGTTCTCTTAGCCATATCATCATCATTCATGCTGGTCTTCAAGGCACATGGTGCTTCTCCTAATGGAAAACCTTTACAGGATAGTGGTTCTCTAGAATTATCACCTGTAAAACACAGAATAAACTAGTTCTGTAATTATTAGAACAGATGATCCTTTTTCAGCATTTTAGAAACAACTTACCAGTTCAATGGAAAACCTTCAGACGAAACTAAGAGGGAATAATGTTACTCATCTTTACATTCAAGTTCAGTGGAATATATATATATATATATAAAAACATACAGGTACCTAAAGTAGACAATTTGGAAAATCAGTTTGTATGTTACTAACAAGTACAGACATAACATGCAAACAGCTCAGATCACTAAATCAGATTTCCAGAAGCACAAAAACCATCTCATGATAAAAACCTCTTGGCTCTATTTCTCATATACTTTCACTAAATATCTGCTACTCATGCAATATCGTTAAGAATGGTGTAGACAGACTAAACATACCTTTTGTTCAGAGTAAGACTCTTTTGTGTATTAATTAACAGATAGATACATTAAAGAATAGAGAGAAAATATTAATATGTTTAGATGTAAAATATTATCTTTATGTGTTCCACAGTGGATACTGCAAAGTATCTCTGTTTTGAATGAGACAACAGATTTGCTGGTAGTATGGTTGCACTTAGGAGTTTATCAAGTACAAGTTTTAAGTACAGTGATGGGACTACTGCTAAATTTAACAGACTGAAACTTTCTAACAGACCAGGTGTATCTGTATGTTCATGCAATGTACACGTCCAATTGGATATGACCAGCGAAAAAAGAAAGACTTTGAAATATACAAATTGACTAAAAATATTTTCTTAATGAAAAGTGAACAGGCTAGGAGAAATCTTAGAGAAAAAATAAAAAACCTACATCTGTTAGTTTCTTCTGTTCCTAAAGAACTTTCAAAGGTTTCCAGGCTATCCTCACCCACCAGGATTTCGTTTTCTACTCCGTTCCGACCAGAGATACCAGCAGGTAAGTTCTTGTTTACCTTGCTCTTTCCTATTTTCAAAATAAAGCATGAAGAATGGTTAAATATGTCATTTTGCACATCAATGTGATCATTACATTTTAAATGAACTATAGTGTAAAAATCTCTTTATAGTTAATGTGAGGACATCCCTGATCAGATAAATAGAAAATTTTACAACACTGAACAAGTACAAGCTATGATCCTTTAGACCTGGAGAGTCTAAAGTAACAGCAATAAAACAGGCACTGAGCCAGCACAAACCCAGAATTCAAGCCACAGCAAAATGCTGTAGTCTACAGTCATGTAGAAATGTATCTAAGAATCTAATTCTGAACGGAGGGATACTGATGCCATTTCTCTTGCAAAACGCTGGCTGAGTTACTTTGCTTTGCCAAATGCTTTGCTTTTTCAATGCTTGGGAAAACTCATCACTCACAGTGCTTTACAGTAACAGTACACCCAGGTACAATGTAGCCTACCATAATCAAACCAGTCAAAGAGAGCCTGGAAAGCTGGATCTGACTCTGTCTGTTCCAGAATGTCCTGGATAGCCTCTTCTGACATATGAATTTCACCCTGAGAAAAGACATGATATACAGAACTGTCAGACAGTTACTTCCATAACTTACAAGAGAAAACAGACAAGAATTGTTTTCTTTCAGATTGTTTTTGTTCTATTACTTCTGCTCAGCACAGAAACATAAAGACTAATGCTGGGAACATTGCTGCCACAAATTTAATGTCTGTTAAAAATATTAGTGATTGAAGTTTAAGAAACAAGGTTCTCCAAATCCCAAACATGTCTGTCATTACATTACACCCTCCACATGCATATTGGAGTATTCTCCACATAATGACCAGCATTAAACAACAAAGAGGACTAAATCTCAGGCTACACTGGAAGCTTATGCAGATGGTATGGATGCTGTGAGCCTGTACAAGCAAACCACTGGTAAAATATCCCCAAATTGACCCTGATTTCTTAGGTTTGAATACATCTAGAAGCCAACACTTAGCAAACAAAAGTTTTATTTCATATACCCATTACATCTTCCATAATATAGCTTCCAATGCTTTTTGTGGAAGGCATTTGGAAAGCACAGGTACATGGGAGAGTAATCTAAGTTCCTGATTCAAGCTGAAACGGGTAGCAGCTCAGGAGCAACATTAGTGGGAGACTCAGCAGATACTGAAGCAATTAAATACAAAGTTTCTCTTGCCTTTCTGGAGATCCTCTAAACACTCTACAACCTTTGACAGGGTGGTTTTAAGGGTGGATATTCCATGAGATATGCTTGATTCTGTTTCAGCTACCCTAACTAAACAAAGAAGCTGCTTTGATTTAGTTCTGCTCAGAAAAATGGAATACAGCTTTTCAGCTCTCTATCTTGACAACAACTGACCTAAAATCACCAAGCAACAGAAGAATAGCATTTATCTACTTCAAAACCAGGCAACTGCCTCAACTCTCCTGTCCTTCTCATGAAGGCTGTGAAGGTTGTAAGTTCCCTCATTAAAAGTCCTTCATAATTCTGTGATTGCCAGCTTGAGGCTTGTAGAAGAATGAGGGGAGAAGAGTGTAATTATGTTTAGTTTTTAGAAGTAGAATGCACATTTCCTCCAAAAGCAAGAAAATACTAAATTTGAAGAAAAAGCATCATTATTTAGGCTCCAAAAATAATTTCTCTTGCTATACTAAATGATCCATGCTTATCTTGGAGCAAATCACAAAATCAGATCAGATAAAACATATTTGGAGACAGTGAGATATTTTAAATTCTTTTCCTTCTCCAATGCTATTGGATTAGAGCCCCAGTCAGAAGCTGGTAGCCAATTACTGTATGAAAGATTCAGTGAGAAGCAGGCAGCTGGTGACTGGGGGGCAGTGTACCTAAATCCAGTCTGAGTGTAAGGTTACCAGCTAATTATTGCCAGAAGAAATCCCACTCCCGTGGCTCTCCACCCTGCTGTATGCTTGTGCTGCCTTGTGCAGGCACTGGGAATAAATTCAGAATGTTTAACTGGCACAAAAGTAGCTCCTACAGAACACCAGTGCCCTGTCAGCTCAACTCCTCAAACCTGCCAGCAGCACACAACAAGATCAGAGCTCACATCTCTGCAAAGGAAGCTGTGGAGCTGCCCCTGCACAGAAGGGAGCCATGAAGCTGTAATGGCAAACAGACAAATAAATAAAAAGGAATGACAGGAAGAGGGGAGAATATCCTCAGATATCAGAGGTTCAGCATAGTTCCCATAACTGATCATTCTCACATGCCTGGTCTTAAACAAATGTGAACAGGGCAATCTACACCTACCTGAAGTCCAAGGATTTCATCAATTGAAGTCTCCTGCTCCGTGGGACCACTGTCTGTCTGTTTAGGGGCCTGAGCAACACTGCCATCACTGGAACACATCAGTCATTAGTTCAGAACACAAGAATAAATCAATTAAGAATATATAAGAAGTTTAGATGTTCCTTTCATTACCTGCCCAGGATTTTGTTAATGTTTTCAGCAAGCTTCTCCTGAAGAGATTTGTTGCTCAAAATTTTTTCTCTGGCATTTTCAATAACCAGTTGCTGGAAAACAGTTTTGAAGTGGTCAGGTTTCTATTTAAACAACACTAGAGAAGGAGCATGAATTTCTGAATTGCCAGTAAAAAAAAAAATTTAAAAAATCAATTCAAAGAGAGAAGATTTTTATTACAGAGAGACAGTCATCTGTGACTGCATGACATTGCTATGAAAATCAGTCTAAAACATTCATCTACTTCTACTCTCCTAAAATACAGCAAGTTTTGTGGTGCTTCTTGGTTTCCATTCTCTAAAAACTTACTGTATTCTGACAGTCTACAGGTATCTTAGCAAAGCAAATAGACCAAGAAAACAAAACTCTACATAGCCACGCCAACCTTATGAGTTTTGTACACACAAGATCTAGTTCAAATAGAAACCAATACATCTATCTTCTAAAGGTAATTTCTGCAATACCCAAGATGAACAACATGTTAAAGACTAGTTCTCTCGAGTATGAATTTGTCTCTTAAATGTAAATACCTTCTGTAAGCATATACTCACTGGAAAGTTACCATCAATTAATTCTTCTAGGGGCTCACTTTCTTTTTCTACTACTGCTTCATCACACTCTTGAGAACTTCTAGTTGCTGAAAGAGGTCCAGATGTTGTAATACTTTTCCTCTTCTGAGATTCACTGAAACATTCCAGGAAATTTATGTTGTAGTTTATGAGAAAATTGGAAACGAGAGACCTAAAGGTCAGTAAATCAAGTGCTTCTCTTCCTTCTTAGCAAACAAAAGATTTTAATCACCAGAAAATTAACTACATATTGGAAATACAACAAAAGCTGATACCTGGGTTTTTTATGTCTCATGCATCTATTGTGTGACTTCTGTGAAGTTGCAAACAAATATACAGACTGTGGGTACACAGCACAATGGCAACTTGAATTCCATGCCCATTATTCAGTATTTACTGTCCCCTCACTACAAGTTACTTTGACTGGGGGTACCAGTAAATGGATCCTAATGAACTGCAACTCAAAAAATTATTTGGGCATTACCACTGAAAACAAAGACCTCTCAAGGAGCAGCTGTTCTCAAAGAAGAAAATAACTGCTAGGTTCTGTAAGAATTTAGCTGATGAACAGGAAATGTAATGTTTTCACATGAGACCACAGGGTAGAGTCTTCTGAAAACATCAATCAGCAGTGGCACTAAAATAATTTACATACAAAAAAAAAATCATGCAGGAATAGGGAAGACTTGGGGAAAAAAAAGGACATTTGAATCAGAGAATAAAAAATGCAAAACTCATGCAAGAACAGCTTTTCACACCACTTCTAGTGCAAAAATCAGTATTTTTTCTGACAAAATGTACTCAAGTCAATAGTTTTGCAAAGTTAAATGCACATTTTTATCAATAGTAAGAATTTTCATAATTGAAAAGGACATTTTGGAAGAAATACCAAGTCTCAGCTCAAAGATTATTTGCCTAGTCCAATACTGGAGTAATGTAAAACCTGACTCTATATAGAGAAGTACAAATAGCCTCTGATCAGTCTAATGTTAAGCTGTCTGTCTTTCCTCTTTGAATCACACACAGGCCCCCCTTCATGGATCTTACATTTGAAACACTCCACTATTTCAGAAAAATTACACTAGAAGTAGAACACTGTATAATTTCTAAACAATTAAAAAACCCAAACCCAAACCACACTGCTGGTTTACCTTTTTCGCCTTCCTGGAGAAAGCAAGTTGGCATGAAGCTTTCTTTCTTGTGATGTTGGAACTTGAATGTGTATGAAACCTCCTGCTTTATAAAGGGAAACAAACAAACAAAAAAAAAGAAGTCACAATGCCAATATCTTTTCCACTGACACTTAAAGTACTTTGAGATCTACACATTATTTACTATGTTCCAGTCAATTCCTGGAAATTCATACAAAATAATTTGGTACTATTATGAAAATGAAGACCATTCTTTATCAACATATCCTGAATTAAACAGCCACTTGATGTGGATCATCCCTATCTGCTGAAACAAGTTATTTGGGTGAGGGACAGAACACAGGACAGAATAACCACAAACGAATGCTCTTCTGGTCTCTGAACTCACACTGGCAAACAAGTATGCAAGAGCCATTTCTCTTTTGGGCACTTCTTTCATTTTAATCACCTGAACCAGCCTGGAGTGGTAGGGGAACAAAACATTAATTTTCTGAAACTCTTTGGTGGAAGATGATTATCCCTGATTTTAGAAAACGTCCATCTACAGCCATAGATTTTTCACAGAAAAAAGGATTTTAAAAAGTGTGCAACTTACTGTTGATCTTGTTTTCTTGAGTTTGTGCCTGATTCACAACCAATGTATTCAGTTTTGTCTGTGGTATGCTTTGATTTATTGTTGGCCTGTGAATTACTTGAGGAGGTACAACAGAAGAAGAGTTCTGTGGCCCTGACTGATGGGCTACTGACAGCAATCCTGAGTTTGCAGGAGCTGACTGCTGAAGCATTCTCTGTCTTTTCATTTCTACAATTCCACTTCTTGTACGTACTGGAAATAAAGACAAGATGAAAATACATGATAAAGGAATTTTAAAAGGTTGCTGATAAGACCTAATTAAGGGTGCTCCATAAAAACTTTTTTATGCTTCAACAACTAAATCATGAAACCCAAACAGTAAGCAACACCAACCTTTGTCTTCTGTGTTACAGGTTTGATACAAAAACATTCATGTGCAGTCAACTTACACTGACACTGTAACCATGCTTGTACCCCTGCTGAAATATTTACAGGAACAAATCATACCAAAATGAGATTTTGTTACATAATGCATCACTCATATAATTGACCTTAACTGAAACAGCTAAGCAAATATGAGTCTGCATTTATTTGTCAGACTGAATCTGGTAAATTGAAACAACAGAATGCCACCCAATCCAGTGAATCTCAGATCCAAGAACAATCACTGTCTGTATCTCACATTCTCTTACACCCATTACTCAGTAGAAATACTACAGAGAAAAAATTATTTTTAAGTAAAACAATTTTTCTTTGTTGAGAGTTCATTTTCAGCTTTTGTAATGAAAGAAACAACTCTAGATAGAACAAATATGTTTTTGTACTTTGGTTAGATATATGTTTATATGCATAAAAATTGCTGTAAGACTGTAATACGCTTTTATCTTCCCCTTCTACAGAAATCAAACTGCATTATAATTAGACTGATTATGTTTTCAGTTCCTCTGTGAACCACAAATGAAGTCAACAGCTTCAGGAATGAAGCAGCAGTTTTTAAATCTTTCACCATGTGAATTTCTTAAAAGTCTGGGGCAGAGAAAATGCTATACAGAGAATTTCAGTGCCCTGCAAAAAGCTCAGCTTTTCTTATTTTCCTTTCCTGATCATTACAGTAATTCACACACTACACTGAAGACAACAGACATGCTGAAAAAAATACTGCAGAAGATATTTGATGAGATTTTAAGAGTAAGGATGCATTACTGATTGCTGCAGCAGTCCCCCATTTTTTGCCCAAACAGCTAATTTTAACAGAAAACCCACTATCCCGTGGAATTGACTCAGTTACTTACTCCTCTGATTAGAAGAAAATCTGAAATCTGAATTCTGCATGCTCCTAAAAAATAAAGCAAGTGACACAAATTAATGGAGCATAATGGAAGCACTCAGACACACAGTGTGACCGTGCCTATCACATGGTTAATGTCAGTCTGGTCCTAACCACACTTTCCTTCAGAAAACTTCAATCTACTGATTGCTATTTTTATTCTTTCCAACAATGGACACAGATCCTTCAAATGAAGCTTACTGTTGCATTTTTGATCAAGTAACCACAATGGTATCAGATTCTAAATGAGTCATAGTATATTGCTTTATTACAGGAAGGCCACATGCTCACACGGATGCCCTCCTTATCTGCTAGTCCCTCCTTAAAACCTTCAAATGCCTACTGAACTATCAACTCTCACCAACCTTTTTCTCTGTCTCTCAGAGGAAACAGAGAACCAAACCATTCTCATACAAAGACAAGGGGAGCTGATCAATACAGGGACTCACTCTCAGAGTGACATTTTACTTTCTTGATTTCGAAACTACATTACCTGATCTGAGAAAGTGTATAGTCTAATTTTTTCCACAGGGATGACATCATTGCTGGAACTTCATTTGTTGTTTCTAAAACAAACCATAAAATAAATTGATTCTTGAAACCGATATACGTTGAAAGAAAAAGTAAAATCACAAGCTAAATAATTATTATGGACTGTTTCAGACATAGTCTAGCTTTAGGAGTCTAGTTGCCTTCTTAATATTCTATTAATTAGAGAGCTCTAACTCCTAATTTAAGAATTTTGATTGATATGGATACAGTTCTCAGGTTTAGAAGCCTAGATGAAGCTGAGGCAAACACATTAATGGTTATAATTCTCAGAAGAATTTGCACATGGTGTTGACTCCTCAGCAAACACATGCTAACCTAATGCATGCTAATCCCCCCCTCCAACTCACTTCTGGAAATGGTATCCATATTCCCAAGTCACTTTTGTGCCTTTGAAAATTATAACCTGGCAGAGAGGCCTTTAAAAGTAATGGTTTCTTTTATGATGTCACCCAAACCAGTAACATCTGGTAAAGTGTAAATGAAAAGATGAAAGTAAACAGTTCAATTGGTTACATTTTTCAAGGTGCCAAGTACAAAGCACTTTGAAGGAAGCATGTCTGTGTCCTTGTTACTGTTTCTATCAAACCCAGTGTGAAAGAAGAACGTTCAGAAACGTTCCCTACACTGTATGTCTTAATCTGCAAGTTTTAGAACCAAGAAGCACTACCATCTGATCACACAACATGTATCAAAAACGGGTAAGTCTTGGCAACATACAGAAGCTCAATAACTGCTCTTAAAAACAGCAAATCCTCTGTCTCCAATATTCATACAAAATACTAATTCTGAAACTATTTTAATTATTTTTAAAAACATGACAAGAAATATCTCCCACCATAGGACTCTTCCTGATTATTTCATAGAATCATAGAATATCTCGGGTTGTAAGGGATCCACAAGGATCATTGAGTTCAACTCCCTGCTCCTCACAGGACTACCTAAAATTAAACCATATGACTAAAAGCATTGTCCAGACTCCTTGAACTCTGACAGAGCTCAGTGCCATGGCCACTTCCCTGCCTGCTCCAGTGACTGACCACCCTCTCAGTGCAGAGCCTTTCACTAATGTCCAACCTCAAATTGCCCTGACACAGCTTCACTCCATTTTCTCACGTTCTGTCGCTGGTCACCAGAGAGAGAGAAGCACCTCCCCCTCCTATTGATAGCATAAACAACAAACAGTGTAATTTTACAAGCATAAACCCATACATTTTGCACACTTCATTATATCTTTGTGCTTTATTAAATTAGAAATTCTGCTCATGTTTGAAGTGAAAAGGTATATGCCAATTAAGATAATCAACGACTTTTGCTGGCTAGATGCTACTGTAGTGGCTGTTGTCTGTGTTATATGGTAACCTTCTACTTGTAGCATAGATGGAGGATTATTCTAAGAGCTATACCTCTTCCTCAAGGAGTTCACAACAGATAAATAGAAATAAAACACCTCATTCTGAAGGCTTACCTTTTGTTTTCATGGCTACATATTCATTAAGAATAGTTGTCAAGTTTTTTCCACACAGCGACTGGAAAAGAAACACTGTTCTTAGAATCTTCACTAATAACTTATGCTTCACCTGCTGTATCACACTGTATTTTAGGAGTTCTTTAGAAGACTACAAGTTCAACAGTTTATTTTGAATAGGTGCATCAAGAAGGTGCACCTTGGATCTCAGAAAAGCCTTCCCCAAATTTTGAATACTGTGGACAAAATCCCAGACCATGAAATTAACTGATATACTAGAAGAATGAAACAGAAAACATGAAGAGGACACAAACACTAAAAGGTTGATACACAGCAATACCTAAACCCTGTAATTTGCATAGTATACAAAAAACCACATTTTATATATGCTAAAAATGCAAACTATCTAATTATGCTCTATCTCTATGCACATATGTGGCTACACACTGTATTTATGCACACCCAGAATTCCACCTTTCACCCAGAACAATGCAGATGATACTGAACAGAGAGGAAGCTGAACACAGTTTATGTCAACAAAATTTGGTCAACTCAGATAAATCTGAGGTACCTTACCTAAATATTTAATATGAACCTGAAATAGGAAAGTGATCTCCAGTAAATTACAAGAGCAGCCCTGAAATCAATAAAACCCTTGTGACAACACCCTTCCATACATCAACCTCAAGGCTGTAAGGCAGACTAAACATGCTGAAACCAATTTGCATATTTCATACTTAAATGTTTCTTACTAAGATTAAATACTAGAAACCAAATAACTGCTAATATCACAGGATGAAAAAACACTGAACAAATCAAACAGAAAACCAAAGAAGCCAAAAAGCAGAGGGAATGACCTAACAAAACATGTTAAGGAGCATCTCAATTAATTGTTACACTGAGAAATCCCCAATATTCTTTTTCACAGATGCAAGACAAGGTAACTTTCTGCTTTGCAAATACAAACTCACCAGCAAGCAGGCTGGAATAAAACCATCTTCTGTACAGTGCTCTGCATATTCTTTCAAATCTGAGCTTTCCAAAATAAATTGATGGCAGGTAGCTTGAAGGTTTTCCTGTTGTAAATAGCCTGCAACAAATCAGATGGAAAACTTTGCTATTTCATTCATTACTTCTGCTCAATGGGTATCAAAGCTGCACGCAGTGTTGATATAATCAGATAAAAAACTGTATGCAAGAAAAGGAAAGTGAAGTTATTTTAACAGACCATATGTCTTACAAGATATTTCTGTAACAGTTAAAACCACAAAGAGCAAAAAATACATATTGTAATTACACTGTATTTACAAACTATTCAAGACTGGAAGTGAGGCAATATGAACAAATTTTGATTTATTTTTAGCACATATAAGAAAATAAAAGTTCTTGGCTCAGAAGGCTGAGGAACAAACTCCTCTATGGGCTGAACTGATTTGATACTTCAATGGGAATCTACAACATTTTGTTAATAAAATGCATTGCTACATTACAGTAACTCTCCACACATTGTACTGTTTCAAAACAGGTAAAAACTGTACTGCTGCTGTAACAGTGTATAAGATTTATTTTATAAAATAGCATTGTACAAAAATTAATAACAGACAAAGGTTTTTTTCCCTGAGTTACAGTCATTTTCATTTAGGATAGATGTACTAGATGCAACTTGTGCTCTCTACACACCCTAAGACTCATTAGGTACCCTAACAGGAAATGCAATGAAAAAGTTTTATTTTCCAAAATTCCATTCCTCATCAATTATGTTCGGCTTTAATCAAACTTTTTAACCTTGTTTTAATCTTCAAACATCTTAAACATTAAAAGATAAAACTAGACCAATCTGAATGAAGGATTCTAGAACAAAGAACCACAAAGAAAATGTTTCTTCTTTCTTGCTCTTAGCAGAACTTAGTGTGGAATGTTTTAAAGAAAGGATAAAACATGTGCCTAATTAAACAATGCAGGATATATATACATGAGCAGATCTATTTCAATGGACCCCCCAAAATGGTCCACCTCAGTTCATGAATGCCTACAGAAAAATGAGGCCTTCAAGTTTACATGAAGACAAGTATTTTTCAGCAGATTCAGGTATAGGTGAAGAAAACAAACCATATTTCAGACACACAAGCCCTTGTTCAGGTCTTCAACTAGCAGGCAAACTTGAAAGTTAAACACAGTTTGGGAATAACCACTGTGAGTTCAACCATGATATATGAGCAGGTCTATCTGACAAAACATTAATGGTGCCTGTGGAAGGGAAAGGACTGTCCTACATGATTTTTCAAGTATATTTTTCCAGAAAAATCTCAAGCACAAATTTCTGGAAGCTGAAAGTGTATTTTGGGTAAACACGATTATATCTCAGTCGTATCCTGTCCAACGTTGTCCAGGCTGGAAGATGGGGTTTTAGGCCAGATGGAGCTCTGACCTGTGCTCATATAGCTGCTCTTACAATCAAACTCATCTGTACATTTACTCAACAAGTAGCAATTTTTCTTTCTTGAACCTACTACCACAGTATTGCAAGGGATGACTGAATGCTTGTGTACAGGCACGTTTTGCACACACACCAATTTCCTGCTACTAAAGCACTCCAAAGTCTAAAAACGCCGGTGCAGTTGACCCAAACTGCTTGTGCACACAAGACATAAGAGTATGTAGTCCCTAAGGTCACCAAAACCAAATTAAATGCACAAGAGATGCAGTACATTTCTGATGCCTTAGGATTTTAGCTTTTATATTTTTCATGTATTTGTAGTCCTGCGATTCTTTAGTGTATAACTCTAAACTCCATAGAGCATGTTAGCTACTCTTTTCCCAGTTCGGTCAGACAAAACAATTCCTCTCTAGGCCTGAGATCCAAGGACACCTTACTGTCTCAGGCCCCAAGGAAATATAAACAAAAGTGGGACGGTGGGGAGAAAACTGGGGGTAAATGACTTCATTACCTGAAGCTGTAACTGGAAGATTAAACCCCAATATGCTAATGTACCAAACTTATAAAAGTATGAAATCCCATGACCTGTGGTCCATTTTGGGTGAAGCCCCTGGGGGGGGCTCTGTCTGCCCGAAATGTACCTGAAGGCTCTTCATAAATATACCCCCTTTTTACTGTCCTAATTTTGTGTGGCTTCTGTTTTTAGGTAGTCCCTGATAAGGCATCATTTTGACACATACAAATTACTCAATATTTTATCTTAAGAAATGTCCACCTCATAGTACACATTCACTCTGTAAATTAAGAAAATATAAATGTTCTTATGCATTTTTCTATGCATGAGCTCAGCTTATTCTAGTTTTGTTTCTTAAACCAATATTCATCAGCCTCCACAGCACCAGAAAGATTTGTTGGGGGGGTTTGGGGGAGAAAGGCAGAAGAGCTGCACTGTGAAGTCTGTTTATCAGCTGAAATCCAGAGATGCCTCACAGAAGAAGAATCCCTGCTAGAAAACAGAAATGGTTACAAGGAATATCCTGTTCTACAACCTTAGGTTGCTCAGAGGTTTTAGAGACATGATGCATGCTCCACTCCACAACAGGCACAAGATAGGGTGATCACCCTCAGTGCACAGGATGTTGCCAAGATTGTGTACTACTCTGCAAAACTCTGGTAAGCACATGAGGTAAACGTTCCACATGGACATTTTTAACTTAACTTTTTTTGGAAAGTGCAATGAGAGATCTCCCTTTTATGACTTCAAATCTTCTTTTACTATGCATGGAGTTTCTAAAAATCCTCCATTACTTCACAGTAACAAAAAAATTGCACCGCTTACTAGCCTTTTTTCTCAAGACAGCAGAAAGTAGCGCTTCAGGTAATACTTAAAAATAAATTGTGCTGGAGGACCACTGAAGAAGAGATTCAGATTTAATGGCCTTGGACAAAAAAAAATTTTGGACAACTAAAAACCGAATCTCACAGGGCAAGCTGCCAGGAAATCTTGGCTTCCTTGGCAACCTGTGCCAATAGGTACTTATGTGTTGGACTGAAATATGTAGGTCATATTTTTGGTTACCATCCATTTGTTCGCACCTTTGGCAGTATCCAAATAATCCAAAGCATAAGGCCATTAAAAAACCTCATTGTCTGCTGCCAATATCCTGAACACACTTATGCCTGAACACTGTCCTGAACAATGTCCTGAACCATCTCCACAGGACATGTCCACCTATATGTTCTATGTCCACATATATGTTATATGAACATAACAATGTCCTGAACACACTTTCCACAGACTCTACTCACGCCTGAACTTTTAGTGCAACCTCAAAGGTGAGCAAAACACGGCGGGAAAGAAAAACATCTGATCCTTAACGCAGATTTCCCTGGGATTTCGGGTAACCCTTGAATTCCTCCCGTAACCAAGAACTATTTAAACACCGCTCAGCAGCTCTCAGGCTGCAGCTGGGCATCGGAGACCACCGCGTTTCTTTGGACTTGGGAAGAATCCGAGCCCAAGGCACGGCCGGGGAGCGGCCTGGTCCCTCAGGACCCGAATCCCTCAGGAGCGAGCTGCGTTCGCTTCCCGACAGAGGCCGGGCCGGAGGGCGGCGGGGACCAGCCCAGGGGACGTCGGACCCGGGATAAGCCCCGGCAGTGACAATCCCAGCCGGGGGCGGACCAAGAGACACGGCCGAGGGTCAAGGGCGAAGCCGGCTGTGTCCCGCCGCGCCTCGGGCGGCTGACAATGCCCGGCGGAGCCCTCCCGGCGCGGCCGGGGCTCCGCGCCTCACCCACCATCCATCCCTCCCTCCCCGCCCACTCACCCAGCACCAGCCGGGCCACGTCGGACGGCAGCAGCATGGCCCGAGGCGGCGCGGGGCACGGGCGGGCGCAGCTCCCGGAGCGCGGCCGGCCGCC
>VZRZ01005950.1:59988-150632 GCA_013398175.1 Climacteris rufus | reverse complement strand
CGGCAGCCCCGGGGCTGCCGGGGAGCCGGAGGTGCTGGATGGCGCTCGGCGTCCGCCTGTGCCGGGACACCGCCAGTGGCTTAGCCAGCTCGTCTCTCCGTGATCCATGTTATTTGGTGCGCCTCCCTTCCCCTCTGTAACTTATATAGGGGGTGAACGGGGCCGTCATGCGGTAGTTAGGAAAGGGTGTACTTGGTAAGAAAAGTAGTAGATGGATTCAGTCGTGGGAATTTTTCATTGCTGCTGTTACGGCTGTTGAAATACCAATAACTACAATCGAGAGGACTGACTTCGTCCCCTTGAATGCCCAGGCCCTGCAGCAGACGACCACTGTTGCCACAGTTCTCTATCAAGCACTTCAGAACCCATAAGTGTTTAAAAAGTTACTCCCCTTCGGCTTCGTTTGCAGCAAAAGCAGCAAGCGCTAGGTTGTTTGGTTTTTTGTTATGTACCAGTGCCCAACCACCAGAGGGACAGAGTGGCAGAGCGCTGGAACAAGTTCCCCAGGGAATGGTCACAGCACCAACCTGCCAGAGTTCAAGAAGTGTCTGGACACCGCGCTCAGGCACATGGTGTTATTCCTATGTCTGTCACAGGGCTAGGAATTGGACTTCGGGGATCCTTGTGTGTCCCTTCCAACTGAGGATATTCTGTGACTATGAAGTTAGTAAAGGAACTGTTAATATAAATGAGTTCAGTTGTACGGTACAGCCAGCCTTCACACGTAAAATGTTTTCTGTTTCATAGGCATCTACCAGTCACCAAATCTCTGATCATGCTTAGTCCCAGCCTGATCTTGAATGAAGCCATAAGAAAATAAATGCAGTCTTAAGACAACAGATATTAAAAGTTTTACTTGTCTAAATGGCTATTTTTATATTCTCACATAAGCACTCAAGATGCAGTGCTGTGTGTCAGGAATGTCTGTTCTCAGTTGCTTATTACAGCCTCAGCAGCACCATATGCTTAGAGTTACTTCCAACTTGTGTGGCTTGTCTTTTTCAAACAGGGTTTCTCTTGTGTAAAAGAAGAAGCATGGAAGTTATATACAATGTCAGAGTTGTGATCTGCAGCAGCATAACTTTATGTAATGTGAGTCTAGCTAATTCCAACCTCTGTCAAAGATGAAGAGACATAACTGAGCGATCACAAAAGGAAATAGTTGTTTCCTCTTACACCTGATACTTAATCATCCTTTGACACATTGAGTTCCCAGGGATTTGTCAATAGATAGTGCATACCTTTGAAAATGTAGGATATGAGAGAAGAAGAGCATTTTCCAAGTGTTACCTTCTCCTGGTAGCATTAGGTTAAGATAGCTACTGTAAGTTAGTGCTGCTTGCCAGAATGTGTTCAGCTCTGTCATTCTTGCAGTAATTGCACTCCCAATTGTCTGCCCAGCTCTACTCAGCACTCAGGAAAAGGGAGGGAGTCAGAGTTAGGTGAAGGGTTCTCTGCAGTTGCTCTGTGACTGTTGTTTATGGGAATAGATGATACTCTTGGTGTGAAACTGCTTCAGTTTTGTGACCAGTAGCACTAATCCAGACACAAATGAGCTTTTCAGCGAAACATTGAACATTGTGGTTCTGTTTGATGCTGGATTTCAGTACATTGCAATCCCAATTTTTTCATGTGGCTGTGTGTTAAATAATTACTGTTTTATCTCTTTCTTATGTTTGCAGATACAAATGACTCTTCCTTAAGCTGAGCAAGCTGAACCATGAGTCTTGCATTACATGATCTGCTTGTTTGTTGTCGTCGCCTTGAAAATGAGAAAGCTGTGGAGCGAAGGGTAACGAGTTTTCCTTCGGGTTGTGTGCCTCAATTAGCAATGCAGGGGATCATAAATCATTATTCTTCTTGAAATACATTTTCAGAAGGAAATTGAGAATTTCAAGCGACTTCTCCGTGATTCTGAAACAGTTCTCCAGCTGGACCGGAATTCTGATTCTAAACAAGGAAAGCAACTCAACTGGGATGCTGTATTCAGGTAGTTTCTTTTTCTCCTTCGTGAATATTCACGATTTCCTTAAATGGGACATCATTCTTTTGTTTGTCAGGCCTATTTTAATAGTTATCTTTCTGTATATTGATTTAAACTTGTCAGCTTGTAAACAAGGAATTACTTACGTTAGTCTGTAAAAGAAGTAAATTTAAAACACTCAAAAATGTCACACCACTTACAGAAAAAAGCTAGGGAACTGATGATTAATGGGATGGTTGCTTTTCTTTGCAAAAATAATAGTTACTTTCATTTATTGATAGTTATTCTCTGCATCTGATTTTCAACGTATAGTTATGTAAATTACAGATAGGTTTATTAAAGTTTCTTGAGTTGCTGAATTCCTCAGGACAGTAGAAGGATTGTGGCATGTGAAATAAAAAAGATGTGCTGATGTTTGTAAAAGAGATGTGCTGTACCTTTGATGGAATCTGCTTCAGGTATACTGTAAGGCTGGACTAAGCATAAGTTCTTACAGCAGCTTTGACCGGTGTTAAATTTCATGTTAAAAGTTTGTATGTATTACTTTGCATAGAATGGTGTCTGATCAGTTTTTCATTATGTTTTTTTAATTGGACAGCATTGGAATAGTTCTTGTTTCACAGATGTCACAACGTTTTTGTAAAAAGTATTTGATAAATTTTATATGTTGCTTCAGAGACAGTACGTTAAAAATACACAGGAGGAATACAGAAACAGAGACTCTAAACTGAATTCAAATAGGCCAGAAAATCTACAGCAGTTGCAGTGACAAACACAGTGAAAAGTTTAGTTTATTCATAAGTCTAAAATATGTTCCATATATTAACTTCGAATGATAGAGAGATAGGACTTGAAGGCTTTCTCCAATAAAAACAATGATAAGTGTTTCTTATTTTGTTTTACAATGTTGTAGCACAATTTAAAAAACTTAGCACAGCTTTTTTTTCCAAATTATAAATTGTATGTTTAGCATTATGCAAAGTTTAAAGGAAAATTTGGTTCCTATTCCAAGCTGCTTCTGGATTATCTTGAAAACTTACATCTCCTTTTATAGACTGTTTCCGTTATGCTTTGATTGTGATATGTTTCAGTTGGTTTTAGTCTTTGATAATCAGAATTGTGAGAACAACACGAACTGGCATTTTAGGCTAAAACAGTATTTTCTTATTTTGCTTCAGTTATAAATGAGCGGATTCTTGGTTAATATCTCTTTCCTTTTTGAAGTGTCTTGCAGAAATATTTCCAGAAAGAACTTAAAAACCTGCAGCTGACAAAACCAAATGCATCTGCTTCAACCCAAACTGCCAGACAGAAAAAGATACAAGAAGTTGGAAGCTTGGTCAAATATTTCATCAGATGTGCTAATAAAAGTCAGTAGTGTATATTATTTTATAGAGTTACTGTTTTGGTTTTCAACTTGTACTTTGCTTTCAACTTGGAGTTTTTACTTTGAAGTTAAGTTACCAATGTAGGGTTCATCTTACTTGATTCCAGATGTTTACTATTTAAATATCTTGATATGAATCAGTCTTTTGTGCTCCTTCTCTGTCCTTGTTGATGCTCACAGTGCCTTTTTCTAATTACTCGATGTGTCTATAACTGATATATCCTTTCTTTTAAGAAGATATTTCCTAATGGAACTGTTTCAGAACTGTAGGTTTTGGGGGTTTGTTGTTTCTTTGTTTAAGTGACATTTGCAAACAATTAATTACAGATTTATTTGGTAGAATTTGGGTTAATTGAAGAGTCTCATTTTGTTTCTTCATGTAGGAGGACCCAGGCTGAAATGTCAGGAGCTTCTGATTTATGTCATGGAAATTATAAGAGATCCAACAAGTTGTGCTGCTTATGGTTCTGACTGTAGTAGTATACTCCTAAAGGATATCCTCTCAGTAAGGAAATACTGGTGTGAGATATCCCAGCAGCAATGGTCAGGTAACATTTTTGAGCCTACTTAGAAATGTCTTTTCCTTTTATAGAAGCATGTTGAGATGCATTTTAATTTGCTTGATGCCCCGTTGTGTGAGGTGGTACACAGAATACAGAGTAAAGCAGTTTCAGCCTTGAAGGCTTACACTTGAAATAAACAAATCAACAAAGATTAGGAATCAATTCTTTTTCTATCTGTGTGCCGTTTGTCTGTTGCTTGTTGAAACATACATTCTTATATACAGTCAGGTTATGCATGCATGGTCTGCACAGGGCTTAACATGTATAACAAATCCATGGAAATGTGTGTGTGCTGGAGAAAACCTCAGAACTGGTGTTGGTATGCAGTTGTTTGCAAGGTATTAAGAACTAGCTTGTATACTTTTGATACACTTAATGTATTACTGCTAAATTTTGTTATCTGAGTTGTTTTGGGGTTATGAAGTCCTACAAAAAACGTTGAGTCGTTATATGCATGTATCACATATAAAGAAAAACTGAAAAGATTTCAAAGAGTCCAAAACAGATGTAAAAGCTGAATGATGATTTAGCATGCAATCTGAACTGAGTGGAAATACAAAGATAATTTTTCACTTTTCAGAGGATTTGATTTGACTCCAAGACCGTTAATTTATTTAGCATGGAGAAGTATGTTTATATATTCTGAACTATCTGACATGTACTAAGTTCTCAACTCACCTGTTTTCATTTGCTGATGTAAGATTAAAGTGTTTTGAAAAGAAAAAACGGGTGTTAGAGGTTTTACAGTCCAGTTTGTTTAATGTTGTGTGTGCAAGTGTGGAGACAGTTCAGAAGTACTGTTTTTATTTGCATGGTGTAGTGCTTTGAAGTCAGAGTTTGGATTTCTGAAAATGCCCTGCTCCATGGCTTGTGTAGAGTGGTGTAATTAATTGATCATTAACTACAGAATAGAAAAAAAACCTGCAGAGTACTCAGAAAAGGGATCTGGTGATAGTGTGAGTGAAAAGGGAGGCAAAAAATACTGCTGAAGGTTGGCAAAGCAGAGTGACTGAAATGGAATCATTCAGGATGGGAGATTCCTGAAGTGTTCAAGGTCAGGTTGGGTGGGGCTCTGAGCAACCTGGTCTAGTGAAAGGTGTCCCTGTTCCCAGAGCAGGGGGGCTGGAACTGGATGCTCTTTAAGGTGCCTTGCAACCCAGACCATTCTGTGATGCTGTGAGCCTATGGGGTTGGGTAATTACAGAGCCTGAGGGTGAGATCTCCGAAGTTAAAGAACTTGGTACAATTTGTCTATGGGGATAGAACTGGAAGATTGAGGAGGAAGCTGGAACTGTGTGGGAGCACTGCCTACGACTGGGAGGCAGTGAGGGGAGTAGAACACAAAGTGCTGTCAGTCTGCAAGCTGGAACAGAAAGCAAAAGCAGGAATTGATTGGATAAGGAGGCTGGAAGCTGGAGTTCAGAACAGCAAACACGAAGCAAGAACTGGGTACTTACAACAGAGGATAAGTGGGTAGGGAATAATGCATGAAGAAGCCAGGGAGGCTGAAGCCAGGTGTTGAAGGAGGTGGAGAAGGGAGGCAGGCTGAGTGTCACTGGAGGAGATCGTAGGTGTGAGGAGCCAGTGGAGGGTGCTGTGTGGTGGTTAGTTTGTTTAGGAACAAGTTAGCCAAGTCTGTGTTTGGGCAAAAGCTGCAAGTGTGATAGAAGGAATGTTGACATTAGATCATAAGGAGAACAGTGGAATTTAGTTACTGAGGTGAGGCAGGACTGAAAGCTGCAAATCTAGAGGAAGACAGACTTTAATCCATTAAGTGAAACAAGTTGCTTTTATTAAGGGACGGATATATAATCTTTGTAAAGGTTACCACAACCTTTTTTAGTGATTCCACCTTAATGCTTGCTTATAACTCCTGGGGTACAATAGAGAAACCAGTTTTTTATTTATTAAAAAAGGGATCTGTTGTGCTTGAAGGTAAGAGCATGGATTCCCCACACAGAGTGGTGGTCTCTGTATCTTTAATGCATTATTTTGTGTCAAGCTTTTTTGTAATGTAATCCTCTGTAATATATATATATTTTTAATACATTTGCAGAGTTGCTGACCTTGTATGGTCAATTATACCTCAAACCATCTGGGAATATTAACAGAGTCTTGGTTGCAAGGATAATTCACACCCTTACAAGGGGGTACTGCTTCCAAACTGATGGGTTGAGTTCTGATATGCTTGTCTTCTTTTCAAAAGCAATGCAGTCTGCAAGGTATGTTGCAAGTGTTCCTTTTATGTGCTAGAAAATAATTTATTTTAAGTATTTGGGATTAGACTTCAGTAACAACATACTTTGTTCTGTCTTTGAATGTCAATTAAATAGCTTCTTTGAAATACTAATAACTTCTGCATTTGTTAGATAAATGCTATTCTGACTGCAGTTACTTGCTAATATTTACATTTAAACCATTCTTATGAAAATAAGATTACTTTTTTTGGAAGTTTAAGTGTTTGGTTTATGTTACAGACAGGAGAAGAATACTGCAGGCCTGGATCATATTGTTGGAGCAATGAATATCTTCTGCAACAAGTTTGCTGACAACTGTCGCATGCGGATTTGTAAAGTAGGGGAAGAAATTTTGCCCACCGTGCTTTATATATGGACTCAGTATAGACCAAAGGATTCCCTGAAAGAATCAATAATTGAGTTATTTCATCTCCAAGTTTGTATTCATCATCCAAAGGGTGCAAAAACTCAAGGAAGAGGTACAATAAAAAGCTCCATTTTTTTTTTTATTGCTGTGTGTGATTGTTTCAATTATTGTGCCAACTCTGAATTTTGATAGAGTCTTGGAAACATTAATGAAAGTGATGATTATTTGTCAGTAGTTTTATGCTGTAGGTTAATAGTGAGTGAAAGTGAAAAGGATTTTTCAGACTGTGTGCACGAAGAGACTATTAAGTGTGTTAAGTCCTTTAAAGATTGGGGTGTCTTTTAATCAAAAGGCGATTTTAATTGCTAAATGAAGATACAAAGTCTTTGGGGAAGGGAAATAATAGTTTAGATTGAGTTTAGATTTCCATATATTGGTATCTTACCAGGTCTATTTAAGCCCAGAAATTACTATTGTGAATTAAGTCTGATTTACACTATAAAACTATAAAACTGCTCAGAGAATCTAACTCAGTAATTGTGTTTGTCTGTCACGGCCTATTTTAGTTCTAGCATAACTTTTTTTTTATACTTTGTACAACTCTATCCATTACTTTTCACTGTATTCTTTCCAGTTAGGTGAAGAATTGTTTATTAGAAACTTAATTCCTACCCTAATTACTTGTATACACTGATTAAATTCTCTCTTAACTTTTTTACTTTTTTACTTTATTTATTCTCCACTATAGAACTTGCTTTGCAGACCTGCATTTGTTGACCTGTATGTGCTTTACTCTGATTTTGGCTGTATTTTGCATTGTGTAGGTAGTTTTACATATTGTATGGAGTGGGTGATACATGCTGTCTTTTATTTGGTTTTGCATGTATAGGTGCATATGACTTAACAAAGTGGCAAAGCATCTTACATAACTTATATGATCTGCTGGTGAACGAAATAAATCTCATCAGTAGTAGAGGAAAGTATTCTTCAGGCTCACGTAATATTGCTGTAAAAGAAAATTTAATTGAGTTAATGGCTGATATTTGTCATCAGGTAACATTTTTATTTGAATAAAAAGTTGACTATATAATTACTGAGTTGTATGTTTCACTTCTTAAAGTGATATGATGTAAGCATTTTCTCAAAATAATTTGCTGAAGTATTTGTACCTTTTGTCTGTGTTGTTTAGTTAATTTTGTACAGTTTAGAAATGCATTATGTTGGATTTCACTTGTGTTTCTTGTTAGGCTATAAGCAGGGGTTTTGTTATAGTAATAATAAAGAATAATTCTGGTTGCCTCTTAAGAGACTTTATAGTCAGTAAAAAGTGAACTAGTTCAGGTTGACGTTTCAGTTTTCTTTTAAATACTGATTTTACTGATTTTTTTTTTTTTAATTTCTCTGTATGAAAGGTTTTTACAGAGGATACCAAAGTTCTTGAAATTACACAGCCATATGCAGTTTCACCGAAAGAGTCCAGCGAGCACACAGCGCCAAACAAGCGCAGGAGGATTGAGCTGGGCTGGGAGGTCTTTCGAGACAACATGCAAAGATCCCAGAAGGATTTTGATGTTATACCTTGGTAATAACATCTTTGCATGAAAAAAGTATCACTCCAGATGTCTTTTTACATTTAACATTCTCCTGAATATGTTGTGCATTCGAGTTGGGTGTCTGCACATGCTGTAATTGTATCTCTGAGCACTGAGCTTAGATTCTCACAGCATTTGGAAAGCAGTGAGTAGAGCTGTTGGCACTCTTGTTTTAAAAACTTTGTGTCTTTGGTTTCCTAAGAAATAACAAATGAGGTCTGTGTTGTAGGGTGTAAGATATCACTGCCTCTGATTTTTTACTTGTCTTTTGTGCTAGATATTATCCTGCTTCATGTAAGCATTGTGTATGATCCAGCTTACAAGTATTAAGAAATTAATGTGAGATTCACTGCTGTCTTAAGGTGGATGTGTCATAGTAGAGCAGCCATTAGAAGTTTGGCCATTTTGGACTAATTCAGACAGTCTTCTGTAATACCTGTCCTGAAAACTATTGCAAGGCCTGGCTTTTTACCTTGAACCTTGATTGAGGGGTATTTTGTTTGCCATGAGAGACTTCTGACCTGGAGGTATAGCTTTATATCTTCTGTCACTGAGTGCTGCAGGAAGATTCTATAGCAGAGAGCATAGCAGGGTGTCAAATTATTGTTAGAAGACCACAGATAGACAGACTCCTCCCAGAATTTACCAGTTGCAGCCCTAAGTCCAGGCATGTCGACTGTGTAATTAAAATAGATGACACTGAATGTTTTGTGCTCTTACTGTTCCTCCCTGTCTTTCTGACTTTTCTTGGAAATTGCTGTACAAGATACCAGAGCAGTGGAGCTGCTCGTGAATTGGGTCCTGAGCTGGGGTGGCAGCTTTGTGTAAGAGTGTGTTTATTGCATGCAGAATTGAGGCAAAGTGTCTGTTTAGGGTGCAGCTGAGAAGTTAACATGCTCTTGTGTGTGAGGTGGCAATCACCAAGAAATACTGCAAGTACTGTAATTTCCTAGAATCATAGAATGTCTTTTGGAAGGGACCCAGAAGGACCATTGGAGTCCAACTCCTGGCCCTGCACAGGGCAGCCCCAAGAATCCCACCATGTTTCTCAATGTAGTTGCAACCACTGCTATAAGCAAAACCCTTCCAACTTGCGACCCCCAGCTGAACTTTTTTTTTGATAAAATTTAATTTTCCTGTCTGCAGAGATGTTGCTGTAATGTTTCCTATTTATGTAATTTCACTTTTGAGGCCCTTCTGTGGCTTAGATTTACAACAGGCTGGTGCAGAAGAAGGAGAAAAATTTTTTTTTGGCCTGAAATTTTCTGTTATGGTCAGAAATCTGTGAACTCAGCTTGTAAGAAATCAGAAATCAGTGACGTTAGCTGTAAGAAATTATTAGTGATAGTAAGGCTAGATGAGCAGTCTTTTCGAGTAAAAATGGTAGAAATACTGAATCTTTAACTATTGAAAGTAAACAAATCAGCTCAATACTGGAAATTATAAATGTGAAATGGCAATTGGAGAAGGATTAATTTCTTCATTTACTTCTGAAAATGCACATTTCTGTATGTTTGCTACTAATGGCTTCACTTTGTGTTTTCCAGGTTACAGATTGCAAGCCAATTAATATCCAAGTACCCCATGAGTCTCCCTAACAGTGAGCTGCCTGCCTTGCTCAATGTACTTCACCAGTTACTGCCTCAGCAGCGCCGAGGAGAAAGGACCCCCTACGTGCTCAGGTGTCTCACAGAGGTAGCTTTGTGTCAAAACCAGAAAACTGATTTGAAAAGCACCCACAAGCTGGAGCTCCAAAGAACCTGGGCAAAGATCTGGACTCTTACCATTCGCAGTGTAAGCCTTCAGCAAATTGAAGCAGAGAGCTTTGGGCTGCTTGGAGCTATGATTCAAGGGAACCTTGTTGTAACAGACAGAGAACTCTGGAAGATATTTTCAGGACCTGCATGCAAACCTTCAAGGTAAAATGGAACAAGGATAGTGTTTTGTGCCTGATTCACATCCCTCTTTATTGGGCATCGAAAACCACTGTGTTGCTCAATATTATTGTTGTTGTGGCCATATTTCTATTTAAGAACTGCAGACATTTTTGTTCTACGTGTTTGAAATGATCATAAATACATAATAAGACTGAAAGCAGAGGCAGGAGAGGCAAACATTTTCATGTTTAGAGCATACTAAAATATAAAATGGACTAAAAATTTAAAAATCTGAATGACAGATATGTTGATTTTTTGAAGTTAAGTATATTTTCTTCTAAATTATTATTCTGAAGTAGTCTTTATGAAAGATAGGAATGATCTGTAATAGCCAAGAAAAATGAAAATGCAAAGATTCTAATAACAGTTGACCAGTATGCATGCTTGCTAACTTGCTTTTTACTTGATGCTTTCTGTGCATGCACAGATACTGACTTTGCTTTCAAGTGCTGATCAACAAATACCACGTTGTTTCTCACAAATCCCCTGTTCCATTTTTTTTTGCAGTTCTGCTGTATGTTGTTTGTCATTAGTGATGTCTGCCTATTCAGTGCCAGAAAATTTGGACATAGGAATGGAACAGAATAATTCTGAGAGGAATTTGGATTCTGTGTTAAGGGAGGTGATAATGAAATGGGTCCTGTCTGGTTCTTTGGAGGAAGAAATAGAAGAATGTCCAGAGTTGCCTCCTGTGCTCTGCAGGTGAAGTCTTTATGACATAATTTTACATGTAAGCTCACCCTATAGCACAGATAGTTGTGCAGGGAAAAGTGTATTATATTAATGCAGAATTCTATTACTTTAATGCTTTACTAGAGTTTGTAGAGTTTTTTAGCTTACTGTAAAATGTCATTCTGGTGACGTAATTTGATTGTCTGTCCACATCATAGCACATGTGTAAGATATGCATTAGAAATCTGCAGTGAAAACTTACACTTATTTGAAGATACACTGTTAATCTGGTTAATGTTTTGGTGTCCTTCAGGAATCCCAAGAGCTTACCTGATAATCAAGAAAATAAAAAAAAATTTCTTTTTTACAGTGATTTTCCTCATCTTGTATTACAAAAAATTCTTGTGAGCCTTACAGTGAAGAACTGTAGAGCTGCCATGATCTTTTTCCAAAGTGATGCTAAATGGTAAGTTTTTAAATTAATCATGATAGATACTTAAGCTAGGAATGCTGCTGCACCTTTCACCAATGCATATGTTCAAGCTTTTGGACTATAACCAGTTTCCTCTTAATGAAACTAAAATGTATGTGACTTGTTCTGATGCAAGATAAGAGTTACCTGCTAGTGTCAGAGGGTTTGTGGATTTCTGCACCAGCTGTGCAAAGTAGGCTGAGGTCAGGGATGCCAACACAAAGCAGATGCTGCTCTGTGGACTGCAGTAGCAAGTATGATTTTGTGTGCAGCTTTTGTGTGTCCTTACAGCTCAGTTAGAGCTAACATGGTAGCATCCATTCCACAGTGAAAGTCATGTCAGAAAGTGAAGGTCAACCAGAGTTTGGAAACACAGAAAGATATTTGGCTTTTGTGTATTTCTTGTATTTAAATAATAGTTTTTAAGACTTGTAAGTCATATACTGGCTGCTAAAAGTAAAAACTGTGTCTCTTCTTCAAGTGAGCAACACGTGCAAGGGAAAGAAGAGAACAATTTTTCTGATGTTGAAGAGCTGTACCTGCAGACAACGTTTGATGAAATGGATATTTTCACTAACTTTGCAGTAAACGTTGCAGATAAAAATGTGACAGGTTCAAGACTTGCCATCAACCAAAATCTTAGGGAAACACTGGAGAACTGCCTTTTAGCAATGTCAGAAAAGCTTTTAAGCAGTTGTGGTCCTAAGGTAAGTTAGAAATTACATACTTATATTTGTGCTCCCAAACAACGTATTTTCAACACTAAGTGTATGGATGCTGTATTTTTTGGTGATAAACCATTGGTATTTATAGTGTGTGTTTGATTTAGTCCAAGGTTGTTGCTGCTGAACACCTTGTCCGATGTGTCAGTCTCTTGGTTGGTGTTCTGGGTTGCTATTGCTACACTGGTATTTTTAAAGAAGAGGATGCCTGTAAATCACAGTTGTTCCAGAATGCTAAGGTAAGCAGGAATGCATTTGGGAGCTACTAAAAGTGAAATAAACCATTGAATGTAAATTAATTAATAAAATTCTGTTTGTATTGATGCATTTTCAGAGTATGGGTTTCTCCTCAGAAAAAGGCTTAGAGAGGTTTAAGTTTAAATATGTTACTGCTGCTGAAAGAGAGGAGTCACTGAAATTCTGTCAGTACAGCAATGTGTGAGTTTTGCAGTAGAGGTTATTCTAAATATTGATACACTTCTGAGGCACACCTTTCAGAAAAATGAAACTCACAGATATGTAGACAAAGGAGTACTTATAGGAAAACAGGTCCTTTCATTTATAGTTATGCTGGAATTTAAGGTAATTTGATGTTTCAAACCAATATGAAGACAGCTATTGCTATTATTTTTATTATTACTACTATCTGAGGTGGTTTCTTGCTTAAATACAGAAGCCCAAAACTTACACATTGTGGAGATATGCTGTATTATTCTTTTGTGATGAAAGTATTAGTGTTTCAAGTATATCTAGGCCATGGTTTTGTCACTTCTTGAGCAAAATGAGCAAAACAAAAATCGCAGAAAAAAGTGTGGATTCATTGTTGCACACTATGAATATCAAAGCTGTGTGAATAAGTATGAATGAGAATAATTTTCTTTTGTCCTTTCTTTTGTTCTGTGTGTGCTGTGTAAGTGCTAATGTATAAGGGCATTTAACTGAGGTTTTCTAACCATCTTGTATTTTTACTAGTCTCTCATTCATTACACTGGAGAAAGCATTTCTCAGTCTAAAAACAGACTAAATGAAGATGCCCAGATCAACACACTGAGGACTGTGATAATGCAGTGTACAAAATGTTTGTGCAATTGTACCAAGGTAAAGTTGATAAGGGAATTTAAATTTCTTCCTTCATTAATGAGATCACAAGGTTGAGTACCATACATATATGATTCCTGAAAAAAGTAATTAACCTATCTGTACATCTTGCTTTCTTACAGAACAGTGCTAGCAAGATGCTGTCTAATATATTCCTGCGTTTGTTAACATCAAAGTTTATGAATGATCTCATAGATATTTGCAAGAATCTGGTAGGTACATTCTGTCTCACTGAATGCAATGCTCTTCTATGAGAGGATTGTTTTTGCAACACAAAAATCTGGAGGCAAACCAAACAAGATACATATTGCTGAAAAAAATAAAGTGATATATATTGAGTTTCATAGAGAACGCCGAACTAGAAATGTTTCTATTTAGCATTTGAACACAGACTTAGGTTAAAAAGAAGAGCAGATGGATAACATTTGATCAAGATTAGCATTGCAACTCACATTAAAAAACAAATTTATGCTATTTTTCATTTTCTTAATACTTTGTTATAGTAGAAGTATATAAAAATAATTCTTTATCACGTGACATTTAACTTTAATGCACTCATAAAGTAGTTGGGTTTTTTTGTGTTTATTATATGGATATTAAATCTAACTGTAAATTACTCTCCTGCTGGAAAAAGTAGAAGTGTGGCACATCACTGTGTTTAGCACAGTTCTTAAAACTGCTCTTTTTGGTATATCATCCTGTAGTCAGGTCTGGGTAGGCAAAGTCCTTTGTTTTGCCAGATGAGAAAGATCTGAGTTTTACCTTGTGTTAACTTGTCATCTGGGAGGGAAAGTAGCCATTAGTGTGCCCTCAAAAAGTCACATGCCTTGTTTTCCTTTCTCTGTAATTGGGAAGTGTGGTGAGAAGTTGGTGACTCTCACAGAGAGAACTNGACACTTCTTTTAACCACTGTAGTTAGACGGAAGTGTTAATTTTCTCCAATGATCTGTGATTTCTAAAAGTGTATATAAGAATTAAACGAAGGTGGGTTCTCCCCCTTCCGCCCTTTGCTCTGAACACGACAACTTTGACTCCATCTCATTATTTCTGCGTCTTCGGCTGATAAGCCGGGATGAGCGGCTAATAACTGGTAATAACCGGTAATACCTTTCTCTGTAATTGGGAAGTGTGGTGAGAAGTTGGTGACTCTCACAGAGAGAACTGTTTTAAAAAAACTAACACTGTCCTTGGCACAATCTAAAATGCAGAGCTTAGTATCTGTTTGAGGAAGCTTTTATCCTAAAGAGTAGTTCAGACAATTCGTGTGTGTAGAAGACAGGTTTATCACAAAGGATGAAATTCATCAATTCTGTGTAGCCCTTACTGTCTTCAACTCTTGTAGTTCACTGGGAAACTGTAGTGTCTCTCCTTGTGCTGTGCCTGTGGTGTTTCTTCTGTCCCTAAAGGTCAACTTTAAAAGATGTGGTGTTTTTGTCAGATGACAGCTACTGGAAAACCAAGTGTACTGGGAGAAGTGGATCTCAGGAATGATCCTGAAGAGAGTATAATGGAAGTGGACAACCGAGTATCCGACGATCTGTTTGATGATCATTCAGTGACTGACATCAGTGATACAAATGAATCTGCTGACATGCAAACTGTAACAGGTAAGACTTCTCTATATCCAAAACTACTTCCAAAAGCTTGTTTTTGCAAATAGTGCTTTGCTTGAAAGGTAGTGAGGTACAAAATTGTGCTGCTTTATTAGTAGTTGAAGCAGGTAATTGTTGAACCAGGTACTTTCTCAGCAATAACAATTTTCATCAGTGTTTTAAAGGTGTTAATGAAGTCTTCTAGATCATTAAGAAAGGAGTATGGTTTTTTTTGTTTTAGAAATCAAATAATGCAAGATGAGACACTAACTAACATTATCGAAGTCAGGCAGAAGTTTTGAGAAAATGAGTCTGTAGAATACCTGTCTCATTATACTGTGCTTAATTTTCTTAAAAATACTGCTATTTACCTTTTCTCTTTTTCCTAATTAATAATCCTTGATACTATATTTGGACCTTCAGAGAGACAGGAGCATAAATCTGTCTGTTTATACCTGTTAGGAGCTACTAGTATTGATGTTTTCTTTTGTTTTAAATTCTTTCTTAAAATCGTGTGTATCTTAGGACTATGTCTTCTGTTTATTGTTGAATCAGCAGGAAACTGGGGTGTTATTTTGATACCACAAACAGAAGCTGGTGTGTTTTCTCATTATGTTGAATAAGTGTCTTTAGAAGTATCTTCTCCAGACATCTGATAAATAAATCAAGTAAATAAAGCTAGCAATTGCAGAGAGTTACAAGGGTTCTAAATGTGACAGAAAAATGGCATTTTTTACCTATCTTGTTTAGGTTATAATTGAAATTTCAATGAGGGTATTGAAATTCAATTATTAGGTTATAATTGAAATTTCAGTGAGGTAACATAGTAGTAATTGTCAGCATTTCAATTTTGGGGAAGCTTGTATCTGTAATTTAAAACATATCCTTACTTATAGTTAAGAGCACAAAAGAGCACAGTTGCAGATGGTTCTGCTGAGTTCTTTGTAACCTTGATGGAGAAATCAGATGATGTATGGGCACAAAAATTTAAAATCTTCTGCTTTACAGAGGGCTTTTGTACAAGAAACACATTTAAGAAGCTGTTACAGATGCACTAACTGCTCAACAACAAGTAAAGATAAAGGTTGCTTGTACTCTGTTTTGAGAACTTATATTAGTTTTGTAAAGACGTAAGACGTTACCACTTTTTCTAATGTCCTTGGAGAAGTATTTCTTACATGAAAATCTTATTTCCAGGTGCTTTGAGCCCATTAGCTGAAGAACAGTTGACAAAGCAGGATTTACTTCTCCTTGAAATTGTGAGGTTCTTATGTGTTTGTGTAACAACAGTCCAAGTTCAGACAGTGAGCTTCCGAGCTTCTGATATTCAGAGGAGGTTGTTAATGCTGACTGAAGGCAGTGTCTTTGACAGCACTAAGCCACTGCATCTGCACATGGTGAGTGTGAGGGTTTCTTACAGCAGATCTACCTCTGTATTTGTAGTATTATTAAATTTGCATAATCTTGTCAATTATATATTGTCTTTCTCCTGTCATCAGTCCCCTGAGAAGACTTAAAATGGCTACATTTAGTGTGCTGTGGTCAGGGAAAGAGCAGTTAGAATTTGTAAGCCAGAAAATAAAGACTTGAGAAATACATATATCTTGCCTTTATCATTAATTTTTTGTTAAAGACCTACAAATAGTCTCTGTAAAAGAATAATATATGTGCTTTAGTTTACAAAGAAAATAAACTAAAAATTTCATGATCTATATTACTGTCACAGCATTTGCATGAAAAGGTGACCAGTCTAACATGCAACAGGTGACAGTAGGTGTCTTTGCAGCGTAATTTTGTGCAAGACTTACCAAAACAGTTTCCTAATTTTTCTTTTTGTCTACTTACTTAAGTACTATTTTTCATTTTGGTTTTGTTTGGTTTTTTTGTTCCATTTGGTTTTTTTTGTTCCACAGTACTTGGTGCTGTTGAAGGAGCTCCCTACTGAAGAACACCTGCCTGCAGCAGATGTTGATATGCTTCTTAGGCCTCTTTCGTAAGAGAGAAACTATTCAACATGTTTTACATCTGTTTTAGAGGAGTTGGCAGCTTTTTAGTGACTCAAGATATTTTTTCTCTCTTTCTTTCACAGTACTGTGTGTTCTTTGTATCGTCGAGATCAAGAAGTTTGTAAAGTCATTCTAAATAATTTGCTCCCTATAGCAGTAGGATTGGCCCAGTTCAGTGAACCTGCTGAAGAGACAGGGAATGCCAAAGGGCAATTTTTGACAGTTGTTGGAGCCTTTTGGTATGTTTATTTGTATGTTATGCAGAAGTCTGTTGGACATAAAATTTTTGAATTTTTAGTTTTTAGCTTTGCTATCAGTGTGAAGACTGTAGTGCTTCTGTGGCTTGCTGTTTGTGTACTGTAGCATCTTTATCCAGCATTTAACTTTTCAACTTTACTGTATTCTGCTGTAGTTGTAGCAAAAAATTCATCCTTAAGTTAGTAATAGAGTAATAAACACTACACTGTTGTATATAAACAAGGACTGATCCTATGCTAAATTGCATCAGTAATTAGAACAAGTGATAAGTTCAGCAACCAAAAATGAATATTGTTTGCGAACACCAATAAAAATGTCAAATCCTCCCAAACACGCCTGTGGAGCACAAAAGAATCATCTGTGAACAGCAGAAAATAACTTGCTAAACTGTTTTTCAAAATGGTGGGCAACTTTTTCCTTTAATTGAGTATTCCTTGTTTTAGGCATTTGTCTCAAGGAGGGAAATGCACAGCATCAGTAAGAGTGGCGCTTTTAAACTGCATGAAAGCCCTGCTTGAGGTAATCCCAGATTTTCTGACATTCATTAGCATACTAAATATTTACTTAAGAAATACTTAAAAACGATGTTTAAGGATCTTTTGCATATTTCAGTGTATCTTCTGTACGTTTTCAATCACAATATAAATTTTCTTCAGGTTGATCCTCATTGCAAGTGGGCAGTCCTTAATGTGAAAAATGAAGATCTGCCTGTGAGCGATGCTTTCCCACATTTCCTGGCAGACAGTCACCATCAAGTTCGTATTCTTGCTGCAAAGTCGATTACCAGGTGATAATGTAGATACTTTTTCTGTTTATAAGAATAATGGTTAATTTCACTTAATTGGATGTCACTTCTGCTACTGCACAACTGCTCTTTTCAATACTTCTGCAACTTCAGTCTTGGTAGAATATAAAAGCCTACCAAGTTTGGTTGAAGCACAAACTTTGTCTACATTTCAATTATTCTGTGATGTGAGAGATCTATATATAGAGAGAAACTGCTCTATAAGAAAATAAAGAAAAATCTATATAAGAAAATTAAGACAAAAATAATTCTATTCAGAAAATCAGAATCTTTTTGGTGCACGCAGTATGTACTAATTCTGTAGTGTTATGCTAATAATTACTGTTCTTCTTTTTTTTGAAGTTTGTTTCAAGATGTGAAACAGAGAGATTCTTCTGGAATGTCAAAACCTCTTCCCCTGAAGCTCCAGCAAAAGGCTTTTGAGAATTCATATCTCAGAGTTCAGGAAGGAATGAGGAATCTGGTACCAACATTTAGTCATTAGTTCTGCCTAGTTTTGATCTTTTGCCTAAAATTACTTTTAACAGTTTTCCAAAAACAGTAATTCTTCTGGACTTCTGGTAATCTGAGCTGGTGAAACAAAGTGATAGCAAGGAAATTCCTTTCACATCCAGTCATTCACAGTTTTGCCCATGTTAGAAGTTTGTAATTTTTTTCACTGTATGTTCAGACTGCTCTTCTGTATCATACTATTTGCTGTTGCAGGTTTCAGTGCTGTAACAGTTAAGAATCATAGCAAAATGTAGCCTCCATAATCTAGAAAACTTACAAGTAGTGAATAAGGAGCAATGTAAAATTATGTGTTTACATAGTATAAAACCAGATCTGTAAATTGAAGAAAGATCATGTTTCCAGTGGTATTAGAGCAGTGGTTTTCACAAAACTGAGATTTGCTAAACATTTGAACTATTCAGAAGAAGCCTGAAATGAAGGAAAAGTTTCTACTTTGTGCAGTGACTGGAAATACAATGGTGTGGTATATTACTGTTGAATTTCTTTAACTATTAATTTTTCTTTTAGTGTCTTTCACTTTTCCTCCTTCCTTGATATCACGCTGTCATGTACTTCATCTACATTTTTCTTTTTTTCTGTCATGCTGTCATCTCTCTGCTGCTGCCTTTGCCTGCTGTCCTGTAGCCTGTGCTTGCTGCTGAGGCCTCATCTCTGTCATCTTGTTTTATCTCCCTGTGCTGTTGCCACTGGCTCATTGTCATCGTCTCATTTCTGTGTTGCTTTGGCTCCTTGTTCTGTCACCTCGGCTTGGTGGGGTCTGTTAGTTTCTGGCCTGTCATTGCAGTTTCTTGCTACTTTTATTTAAACTAATCACTTGTCAACACCATGCCTTAATTGGGTAAGAACTGCATTTGAATGACTAGGCAGTTCTTTCCTATATGCATCAAGGAGAAAAAAGGAGACTTGTCAGTGCCTTCATCATTTCTCTGTTGAGTGTGTTGCCTTTGTGTAAACTGCTGATGTTAGAACATGGACTGGAGGGTATGAGGTGTATCAGCAGGTGTGCTGGCAAGCTGGAGGCCGTAACTTCTGCTTGAGTATGAAGCTCACAGTAGGGGAAAGTAATTTTTAAGCAACTAAAGCAAGATTTTCAGCAGTATTTATGTCAGTGCCCTTAAATTATTTATGCTCACTTATTAATTGGGAAATTGCTTTAACAGAGTATTTGCCCAAGTTCTTCATAATTTCTTATTGAAGGTCAGGGGTGAGGCAAGTCCTGAAGATCTTTTGGACAAACAGTGTAATGGAAAAGCAGTTTTGCTGATGCTTATAACCATGGTTCTGTGCTGCAGTCCAGTCTGTGAAAAGCAAGCTCTGTTTGCTATTTGTCAGTCTGTGAAAGAGAATGGATTAGAACCTCACCTTGTGAAAAAGGCAAGTCTAGCATTTCGCTTTATATTTAGGTTATAAATTAAGGTTAAAATTGGAAGACTACAAAATGTTTTTGTCAGCATTGAAATTTGTTAAATAATGTAAAGGTATGATTAATTGTACTTAAATAACTGAATGAATATGTATTTATATTTAATGACTTACATAGAAATAACGACATAATAAAAAGCAATTTTGAAGGTAAATGTCGTGTGTTCAAGGCACAGATATGAAATGCAAATAGACTTTTATACATTGAATATTGCAGATCTCATTTAAAATAATCGTTCTATCCCATGGAAACACTGCAAGAAGGGCAGTGTGGAAAATATGTAAAATAAATGCACAGTATTGGAAGAGAGGGTATGTGCCTTTTATGCCAGTCATTTTTTAAGTGCACATGTTCCTTTTATCCTTTCTTTCTATTCACTGCTTCCTGATTTTACACACAGTCTGCACCCCACAAAATGTGAACAGGCCATCCTTTCTTAACTCACATGGGTTAATTTGTGGTTCCTTGATTCCACGCCTCAGAGATATGGCAATACAAATAATAAAATGGCTTATGCTAAACAGGAGCTGAGTTATGCAGATATTCATTAGAAGGCTGGGGGGTACACATGGAAGTGTAATACTGTCAGTTTGCCATAGTACCATGTACTCTGTATGCTATTTTTGCAATCTTAATTCATGCATTTCAGGTTTTGAAAAAAGTATCTGACATTTTTGGCTATAAAAGTATAGAAGGCTTCATGACATCTCATTTGGACTATTTGGTGATGGAGTGGCTGAAAATAAATGACAGTGGATACAGCCTGTCTGCTTTTCCTTATGTTCTTCTGAACTACAGTAGCCTTGAGGAATTCTACAGGTAAGCTTTGCTACATGAAAGCATTATTTAGACTTTAATTACAATTGTGACACAGGGTCTCAGATTTCTAAATGTAGTAATGCATCAGAATTTTCTTGTAAGGTAATGTATTGAGAACTTTTGAAAGGTATTCCAAGCATCAGGTATATTGTATTTATGCAGGTAAGATTTTTGTGTGTGTGTGTGTAGCAGTAGCTAAACAATGATGGTAGGTTTAGTTGTACAGTAGAGGAATGGTGTTTGCTGTATGATGCTCAAAGTTTTTTTAAGAAGTAATTTAAGGACATTTTGGAAATGTATTTACTATGTGTAGGTCTTGTTACAAAGTTCTGGTTCCACACCTGGTGATTAGAAGTCAGTTTGAAGATGTGAAATCACTTGCCAGCAAGATTGAAAAGGACTGGAGACAGGTTCTAGCAGACTGTTTTCCAAAGTTACTTGTGAATATCCTACCCTATTTTGCCTATCAAAGCCATGGAAAGAGTGAAGTAGCAGAGCAAAGAGAAATGGCTTCTAAAGTCTACGACATGCTTAAGGATGAAAACTGCTTAGGAAAACAGGTATCCATTTAAAATGTGTAAACTGAGTTCTATGGTGTTTAACAGACCAGAAAGGAACATTTATATAATATGTAAACCATTCAAATGTATAGATACAAAATTAATATTTTAATAAATTCAAACTAGCCAAATTTTTCAAGTAGCTATCAAGTAGAAACTTTCAGGCAGACAGTTGACTGAAGTATAATTTCTTTCAGAATGCAATGAAAAATTTTTTATTATTCATTATACAACTCAGAGTTTCTCTGTCATATATCTGTCACATTTTCCTCTTAAAATATTTTGTTAATGCTTTGAGGAGTCATCTTCTTCAGAGGGAGACTCCATATTCAGAACTGGTAGTAAAATGAAACATAATTTTTTTTCTATTTACTGTAGGAGTGTAAATTGCTCTAGCCATGACTGCCACAGAGAAGCTTAACCAGGCTTAATTTATGAATGAATTGTATGTCATGGATAATGGAACAAATAGAGAATCTAGACAAGAAAAAGTAGACTTTCTCAGAAGCCCCAAAAAAATTAGCTAAAATATTGTTTTCTTATCAAAATGCTATTTTTCTTCTTGCAGCAAATTGACAATTTATCTCATAGTAACTTACCAGAGATTGTGGTTGAGCTGTTGATGACCTTGCATGAACCACCCACTACCACGGGAGAAGAAGGAGCTCATCTAAGTAAATACATAAGGTATGTAGTTGTACATTTTTCTTAATGCTGAGTGTGTTTGTATAACATTGTGCATTAAAATGTGCCCTTCAGGCATAAGAAGAGGTAACCCTGAAGTTGAGCATTGCAGGGTTTTATTGTCATTAGTAATGGTGTATCACAGTCGTGGTTTCTCATGTAGTTGTTCCCCAAGGTCAGGAGGGAGAACCTCTGTAATACTGCAGTTGATGGAAGGAATGAGTGGGTGGGCAAGAGAATGCTGTTACATGTTGATGAGCTGGACTACTGTGGCAATGCCAATTTAGATTAGTTCAAATTTGGATGGACTGCCCTCTGTGTAAAATTGGTCAGATTTTAATCTCTAATTTCAAGTGATTCTATTATGGTCTTTGATAAGTAGAAGTCACAGAGAAGTAAAGTGAACTGTTTCTTAGCAGTTCTGGTAGTGGTAGCTCTTGTCTTTTGTAAGGAGATTGGATAAGCAATGCCAAGTAAAGAAATTCCTAATTAACAGAAATATTCTAGTGCCATAAATATCTTCATTTTTATTAGCTTTTCAGTCTTTGTTGTTGTCCGCAAATATCCCTATTTGCACAATAATATCTGGAAAGAATTTTCCAGATGTTTATGTTTATTTGGAAAAACATTGCATTTTGTAAAGTTCTCAAAGAAGATATCCTTATATTAAAAATATGAAGTTGAAAGAAACCAAAGTATTTCTATGAAAATCTGCCAAAAATTAAATTACTGAGCATTTCAGAACTCTTGAAAGAATTTTTTTGCAGTGAATTTATTAACAGACTGTGGTGTTTGCTTGTAAACAAAGCTTTTCTTTCTAAGAAGGAAATGGTAAGAATAAAAGTGATGAAACCTAGATTCTGCTCTTTTATTATTACCATGGTGCATTTCTTTCCTTGTTTATGTCCCAGAAAAGTCCTTGTTTAGGTCCCAGAAAAGTTCACTACCCTGTTTTTATGTCAAGATTCATTATAACTTTTTTCTCAACGAAATTATTCCCACAATTACAAAATGCAGATTTACCCATGACTTGTAATTAGATTTTTGTACAAAGTACCTTAGATTAGACAAATGTGTGGGGTGTTAGCAATATGATCCTTCAAAAAAAATTGAAGAATGCTAAGAAAGTACAGCTTAGAAAGCTGCCATAGAGGAACAACAAGCAGCTACAAAATATGTATGTCGCTTTTCTGGATGCTTTTGTTGCTTTTTACTGAAAGGAGAAAATATTTTCTAGGAATTTATATGTTCATTCATTAAGACTTACTGTATTAAATACAAGGGAGTTGGTTTTTGGGAAGAAAAATATAAATCTCTTTTTTATTCATTTAGGGAACTGGATCCTGCTCCTAATCCTCCTCATTTCCCATCTTATGTGATTAAGGCAACCTTGGACTATATTAGCAACTGCCATAAAAGTAAATTAAAAAGTATTGTAGCAGTTCTTTCTAAAAGTCCTGTAAGTATGTAATGATGATTTTCTTTTTCTGTGGAAGTCAATATGTCTGTTATGGGTTCATTTTGGTTAAATTAGACATTTTTGTTATTTGTATGTGAGAAAAACAAACAACCTTAGACCCTTCTCTGTTCTTTTGGTTGCCTTCTGAAATGGAAGATGTCCTAAATTCAGGGACAGAGTTATGTGCATCATATAATCATATTATTTTAATAATTATTAGATGCATGATGTAATATGTTTTACATAATTGTGTAAGTAATATAATGATATACATTATGTAATATGAATAAAGTAGAGAGGATTATTTTAAAGGTTGGGCAAATCTGTGTGTACCAAACTCCATTTAGAATGGGGCATATTTGTCACATGTCTGAAGAATGTTCTGAAATAATTACATTTGGGCAATTTCATCTAAATACAGCCTGCAAATAAGATATAAAATTTGCTTACTTTTACTGACTGTGTGAAATTTTATAGTCAGTGATATTTTCTGACACTTGATTTTCATTTGTTTAAGGCAAATATGAAGACACAGGAAATTGTCCAGCCCTTGCAATAAATCATAAACATAAGTACTGTCTTCTAGCTTTATTCCTTAGAAATGTGTCAATTTAAAGTTATGCATTATTGCATATGTTTTCAACAGCTTGCTTTGCCTATCTATAAATAATCTGCAAATAAGAAAAAGACTTCTGGACCATGTTCATCTAAATCTTTTGAGTGTAAAAGTTGATATTTCCAGCCAGTAGAATAAGCTTTTTAAAATGTAACACAATGAAGCTGTTTTGTCCATGTTAGGCTGTAAGATTTTTAAGTTTTTTCTTTATCTCTATTGACATTATGAACAATTTCTTTACTCATATTTTATTCATTTTTAGGATTCATTCCAGAAAATCCTTCTAGCTCTTTGTAAGCATGCATCAGATACAAAAAACATTTATAAGAAACACAGAGTTCTCATAATTTATCACTTGTTTGTTGGTCTGTTACTTAAAGAGATCAAAGATGGTTTAGGAGGAGCCTGGGCTTTTGTCCTCCGAGATGTAATTTACACCCTGATTCACCACATCAACAGCAGGTAAATAAAGTCATTGCCTCTAGTTCTTCCTGTCTGTGCTGCATGCTCCTGTAACCTTACGTTGTGATATCCCTAACAGTTGCTAATTAATTTGTAGAATTAATTAAAATTTGCTAAGATTAAAAATTAAATGCCATTCTGTTATAATTTCAGAATTGAAACATAGAACTCTTAGTAAAATATGGAATGTTTTGTGCTAGCCTTGTATTTAGATGTTTGCTATCCTGCAGGTTTTGTGTGTGTAAGAGTCTGTCAAGTTGTAGAAATAAACAGTGTTGGGAGGTTTTGATGACAGGGTGTTTAGGAATTTAAAGCATATGGGAGAAGAATTCAGAATGCAGAGTGAAGTGCAAAGTAAGCACACGTCAAATAAAATGTGCTTATTGAGTTGATAATAGTATTTACATTTACGTTCTCACCAGTAAGTACCTGGCAAAATGAGAATTGTTGCATGTTATCTTAGCTTGTCTTCAGATTGAGAAAGCTGGTCCATCAGCTTTAAGATTTAAATAGCCTTTTATATAAGAAGACTACAGATATTTTCTTGAGCTTTGCCCGTGGGTTTCCCAGACTGTTATTCACCTAAGTGTCTTTGAGTTTATGTATAACTTGATTGCTTTGCTGGTTTGAAGCATTTCATACCCTGAGATGTTGAAGAGATGCATGAATTTTATGGTAAATGCCATTATTGTGGGACTTACTATTGCAATCAACACTGAACTGGGGCAGGGGCTGTCCATGCACTGGAGGGCAGTGCTGCCTTTCAGAGGGACCTCATCTAGCAGCAGGGCTGGGACAACCTTGTGGAGCTGAACAAAAGCAACCCCTAAGTCTCTCACCTGGGGTGGAATATCCCAGGTGATATCCCATCATGATATCACCAGGATATCCCATCATGAGGTCAGGCTTGGGGTCCAGGAAGACAAGTTGGACGAGTCAGCAGCTCGCCTTTCATCACCACAGGCTGACTGTGTGCTCAGCTGTGCTGGCAGGAGCGTGGCCAGCAAGTTGAAGGAAAAGCAGCCATTCCCCTCTTGAGTCTTAGGAGGGATAATAAATGACAAACTGGCATGGGTTGAATGAAAGACCCCAAAGGGGTTAAGTAGCATTCTCTTCTCCAATTTCTGGAGGGGAAGATACCTTGTAGGGAGGTAGAGCCAGATTTTTCTTAGAAGTGCACAGTGAAAGGGCAAGGAGTAGCACCTGGGAAGATGCGATGTGGGAGATTGTGGTTGGACATAAGGGAAAGGATTTTCACAGTGAGAACACTGGAACGAGTTACTCAGGGAAACTATTGGTTCTCCATCTCCAGGAGTATGTCAGAAGTCAGCTCAACAAAACCCTGAGAACTGATCTGAATTTGAAGCTGACCCTGCTTCAAGCAGGAAGCTGGACTAGATAATCTCCAGGTGTCCTTTATAATCTGATTTATTTTTTTAAAAACTAGTGGTTATTTTAGGTAGAGGAGGCTTCAGAGAGTATGTTTTCCACTTGGTTCTGCTTCTGTCATGATTGTCCTGGCAAATAATAATCTAAAAGCCTTTTTTGGATTTTTTTTCTCTTTGGTATGTATTTTTCTGTAAGATTTTGTTCCATTTTCTAAAGTGATCAGTCAAATTCAGTGTGTTTAAGTTTTTTATGTCTCCTGAGCTAAGTCCCTAGAGCTGATTTAGTTGATAAATTTTACGATCAGTTCCTCTGGATTTTATCTTTCCCCTTACTATTCCCTCTTGCATAATATGTTGATACTTGAGACAATGACATTTTGTATTTCCTTGATTTCCCTTTGTTTCCTGTGACAGACCTGTTGTTATCAGAGACATATCCATGCGCAGCTTCTCCCTCTGCTGTGATCTTCTTCATCATGTTTGCCACACAGCAGTTACATGTTGCAGTGATGCTCTAGAGAACCACCTGCACGTTATTGTAGGAACCCTAATACCTCTGGCCATGGACCAGTCTCCAATTCAGGAACAGGTAGTTTTGTGTTGCTGCTTATTCCTTATTTGTTAGCTTTGAAGTTCATGTTCAGTGTTGTTAAGGCTCTACCTCTACTTGTGTTCAATTTTAATTTCTTTTTCCTATGCTTTGGAGATTTAGATAAAAACTATTTATTTGGGATGTAATACTATGCCTTTAAGTTTTTTTTTATAAAATCAACTTCACTTTTGGTTCTTTTATTTTGCCTCTGAGTAGCTAAGCAATTCCTTAACAAACTCTAGAAAGGTGTCTAGAGGGTAAAGAGGAAATATGGCAGAGAATAGATTTCAGTAGTTCAGCTATTTATTTAACAAATGATCATTAGAAATAAATGTAGCACATGAGCCTTAAAAGGGAAACAAAGTTTCTGTTGTTTGACAAGCTTGTTTTCCTTCTGGTGTTGTTTTTATGTGCATTCTGCTGGGGGTAAAAATATAAGAAGATTCAGAGACTTATAATTGGTAACTGGAGGTGAGAAAAGTATGCCTGTTGCACTTCATTCCTCATGTTGCCTTCTGGTTTAATCTGATTCCATGGTTCCATATGCATCTGGGTGGTTGCAGTGTAGCCCTGTGCTGTCCTCCTCCTTGTATTTCCAGTTCAGCTGGAGGGCTCTGCTGGTCCAGCTGAAAATAACCTGGCATTCTTGTTTCCCAGCTTAATGACTGTGATCAGATTTACAATATGTCTTTGTAAACAGTTGCACACACACATCTGCAAAGGCAACAGTTCAGGGTGTCCCTGGGCAGAAACAAAGTGGAGAGGACAGAAATTGCTCTGAATTGGAACTGATGTCAATAGGAAACCTTCTTGTATCAACTCCTGCAGGGATGCCCACCCTCTGGTGATCGCTTTTCAGTTTCTTTTTATTTTTTCTTCTAGTTGATAATTTTCAGGTAAATGCAAGTCTTAAATAAACCCCTCATCATTTAGATTTAACACTCCTCAAAGCTGCTTAGATTGAATATCCACTTGCATTGATTTCAAAATAAAGCATGAAAGCAACATTTCTCCACAGAAAGTATGGTACCTCTTTGACAAGCATTTATTCAAGTTGTAGGTATGTTATAAAACAAATTCTGCTGGAGTTCAGTGGTTTGGGTAGTAAGTTATGAAATACAGACATTTGTCCGAATTTCATATGAGCAGCACTTTAGTAAGAATAATAAAGTCCTTATGACATCAGAACTTCTAGGGTGCAGTGTGTTGTTAAATCATTGTGAATATCATTGAGATTATATTGGCCAGCACTTGAAATCAGCTTAATCAAAAGACAGGATAAAACTGCAGGCTGTTATAGTAAAAGCTTTGATTTCTGTTTGGGAGGAGGAATAGAAAAAATGCCTCACCATTTTGGCATACATCTGTGATTTCCCCAAGCCTCTAAGCATCTTACAGGTTTTAACAGTGTAAATAAATTATCTTAGCATTTTAATGGAACTTGCAGAAATAAAAAGTTTGCAACCTGAATGAGAAATATGGCTCAAAAATGTTTCTCTGTCTTTTCTCATTTTCTGTTATGTTCAGGTCCTAGGCTTGTTGAAGTATCTGGTGATAGATAATAAGGATAATGAAAATCTGTACCAAGCAATCAAATGCTTAGATCCTTTTCCTGAATATCCAGCTTTTAAAGATTTGCGAGCAACTCAGCAGAAAATAAAATACAGTAAAGGACCATATTCTCTTTTGGAGGTAATTACATGGCACAAGGTTTTTTGTAATGCAAACTTTCCAAAGAAGAAGGATTTTCTAGCTATAGTTTAAATTTAAATTACGCATATGAATTCTTTTTATTGCAAATTTTAGCCACTGAGAGGCTTGTAGGTCTCCATTTGCACCTTGCATCTATTAATATGCATGTTGTGAACTGCTGAGAGCCCCTTCTCTGTCTGAAGCCTTTATTGGTATCTCTATGTGCTTAATACAAAGTGTTGTTTTGCAGGAAATTAATCACTTTCTCTCAGTTGGGGTTTGTGATTCACTGCCCTTAACACGGCTGGAAGGACTGTACGATTTACGCAAACAGTTGGAACAATATAAAGATCAGATGAAGGATCTCCTGAAGATTTTCCAGGGTACTGATAGCTGATTATGGGTTTTGTTTCTTCTGTATCTGGTTTTAGGCACTTCGTGATATGCTCTAGTATAATTTGACATTGAATGTTTTATTTTTCGTCTTGGTAGTTATATGTTTAACAATGTAATCTTGTTATAAGTTCACACACAAAGTAGAATTCTATTTATTATTCATGCAAAATCAGAAGTATCTTTAGTAGAATGCTAAAGCAGAGTATAAATACTAGATAAGTTTTTACATGGCTTTTGGCAGGAGGCACGTGTGATTGTGAGTGACCAGGATAATGTACAATATGACTAGATTGATTTTTGACTGCTTAATGAGTTTTATTATATATGAATTTCTCTACTCTTTTAAATATAATGAAGCTACATTTTATTAAAGACATTTATCTGATACATTAGAAAGTAAAGCTCTCAGAATAAATGTTAGGATTCAGTTTAGCTGAATTTTGACACACTCCAGGATTCTGTTTTAGCCCTCAGTTCAGACGCAGTTCCTTCCTATTTTGGTTTTCAGATACTTGTGCCAAAGCATTTCACTTTCCTCCTCTACATCAAGTCTCCCTCAGCTTGTGTGCATGACAGGAAGATAAAAACAGCTGATGTAATTAATTGTAAATAAAACTTGGGAAGAATTGTAATGTTGTAAGGCCACAGTGCAAGTGCATTTTGGCCCCACATCCTGTATGTCATTTACAATTTTAGTTTCCAAACTCTGTTTGAACAGAGTTAGGGAAGGGCAACAAGCTTGTGTGGAACAAGCTCCATCATAGGAGAGCATTGTGAGATTGGAACAGAGACTGAATATAGAGAGGTGTGTAAACTGGTGAGTGAAATTATGAAGCAGAGTAGGGAGTACTTATAACTTCTATCAAAATACAAGAACAGATTAAATTATCTGGGAACAGAGATACAAGAGAAACCATGTAATTTTTTCCAAATGTATTCAGCATGGAACTTGCTACTACTTCCTGTGCAGATTAGCAGCATAACTGGTCTCAAAAGGAGTTAGACTTACTTTATAGAGATTGTTAGGTATGAAGACCTGCTCAGGCAGAACCTGAGAAGTACTTTCCATTGCTTTGCTGGAGGTGGGCTGGCAAACTTGAAGGCCCTGTTGCCTTGCTTTTTCCTTATACTAAAGTTCTGTTAAACACTTACAAATATATTATTATTTATATTAATTTTTTTAAAGATGTCAACAAGCAGAAAGTCCAATTCCAGGTTTCCACTCTAGTCAGTACTTTTTTATAAAGTACTGCTTTCTTGTTTGTTTGGGTTTTTTCTTACACTGACAAATCATTGTATTTTTTCCTAGACCATTTTGTTTGGACTGTGTATTTGAATAAAAGACCTCAGGCAGGGAGCAAATGTGTAAGGAAATACCCATCTTGAGAGTGTATAGTTTGGCAACAGAAATTCTGAGAAATTCCTGTCAGAAAGCCTAATTTTGAGGTATTCCTTGGATTCAGATTTGGAACAGAGTTACGACATTAGCTTAAAGGCTGGCAGTGGAGTCACGTAGTATGACTTCACTGCTTCAAGTACCATTCCTACACCAACTTATGCTAATATTTCAGGTATTTAATTGCCAGTTTTACATCAGAACTCTGAAAATACTGGCACTTGTGTGTTCTAGTTTGGGGAATTCTCCTAGGTATTTTTTCCAGTCATGATGAATAAGAAAAATCAATAATTTTGTTGATGTACTGTTTAATACCAACTTGCTTCAACATTAATCATGCATGTTGACATTTGTAGATAAAAGACACTGAAGCAGTGGTTCTTTCTAATAACTTCACATTACAAGTATACTGACATGTTTGGCATCTATTTTTCTTTCTGAATAATAGAAAAGCCAGAAGATTCTGTAGTAGTGAAATTGGTGGTGAGCTTACTGCAGCTCTCCAAGATGGCAGTTAACCATACAGGAGAAAAAGCAGTGCTGGGTAAGTTCATTAGTCCTACAGTCTAATTAAGGCTGTCATTGCAAACACCAGGCTGAAACTGTGGCTGTTCTCATTGTTACTACCCACTGCTTTTGCTTTTGCTGCCAGAGGTAGCCATCAGGAATGTTAAAATGGCTAATATGTCTTCTATTCAGTCACTGTATTTCAAAGTTTTGACTAATAACTTAAATTACAATCAGTTTGAACTCTGGTCTCTTCTATATTTAATAAAGAGTCATTGCTACTTTACTTCATTAGGTTGAAAAATAATACAAGAATTTGAAGAGAACTTACCTGGAAATTTGAAAGGCAAATCTTAGTGAAAATTAAAATAGTTGTTCTCCATTTTAAAGCCACTTCTATAATATTAAAATTATTCTCACTGTTATATTGAGCACCTGATTAATGTTTGATGCAAAGCTAAAATCCAAATCCCCTCTTGCCCAAGTGGAGAGTACCTTACTGAAGGTGATGATTACTGAACTAAACTAGACAGAAATACCTTAATTGATGTTTTGTCTAAAAGACTAATGACTGGTAATTACAAATGCTGAGCAATTGAAGCTCACATTGACTTCCCTTTGATGGACTCTTCAGCACCTCTGCAAGCTGCAAGTTTCAGCCTTCTCTGCATTGTGTTTTCTTAGAGAATTTGTTAAATTTAGTTCAAAACACAGCCTGGCTTCAGTCTGATCTGTATTTGCTCTGGTAGTAAAAACACTTGTAGAAAATGGAAACATTTTCAGCGTGCCAGCAGAGCGTGAGGGAAAGAGCAGGGAAATAGATTTTGTTTCCTTTCTGGTGAACATTTAACATCCCTTTTTAAAAATTATTTTCAAGGTCAATTTTGTTTCATTTTACTTTATTTTTTCTATAGTTGTGTGTTTTTGTAAAATATTTTGTCTGGAATTCTCTTGAGGAACCTACTGATATAACCTACATAATTTTATGTAAAATGTAAGTTGGTTCTTACTGAGTTTGCAGTCTACTGTTTGGGCTTACACAGGCTACTGTTTGTATATATCATACCCTTTAGGGACTGAAAATTAGTGATTCTGACCTTTTGCATTTGCCAGTTTCTGACAGAAGCAAACATAAAATAGTATCTGATACAAACTGGAAAATCCAGAGCCATAGGCACTCCTAGAAAAATGAGTTAAAAGCATAACTGTAATGTTTATGAGTCTTGAGCTGCAAAATTTGTTCATGTGTAATTTTAATCATAAAGCTCCTTAAGTAATTATTTATTGATGTTTGCAGCTTTTTACCCTGTAACAGTCTCAGTTCTAAAACCAGGATGAGACCTGTTTTAGTGTACATAACACTATAGAAAGACTGAAGTTGCATGCATTTTTCAGAGGCTGTTGGAAGTTGCTTGGGAGAAATAGGTCCCATGGATTTCTCCACCATAGCCCTTCAGCGTGCTGAAAATGCCCTGGATTCTAGAGCAGCAGACTTACTTGAAGATAGAAAACTTCAGTGGGTCTTCATAATGTTAATTCAAATAAATACTGCTTTAACAGATAATTGGTGAGTATACTTATTTGCTTAGCTTAAAGTATAATAGGAGCCATTATATTGTGCATTGTTCAAATCACCTCAGGGTACCTTTCTGAAAGTATTCCTAACACCTGTTGGTGTCCAACCATGTCCTTCTACAAGGCTGAGATTACTTACCCAGTCAAACTTAGGTGTTTCCTAGACATTCTGTAGTAGGACTCGAACCAGAGAGTCTTCTCTGTGCTGTAGAGGATAGCAGTGCTGTGGAAAAAATACTCAGGCTTTGTTTTATAATAAAATATGCAATGGCATATCCTCCTTCAAATCTAACTGATTTGATGCACACATAGGTGGTAGATTTATTTGTCTTGTATATTTATAAAGGTGATTTTGAAAATCAAGTATCTGAATTAAATTGACAATAACAATGTTGTGTTTGTTATTTTTTCAGTATTGATGTAAGAGCTGCTGCTGTTTCCTGTTTGAAAAACATATTAGCCACCAAGTCTGGCAATGAATTTTGGGAAGTTTATAAAAGTAGAGCTGATCCCATGTTAATCTATCTACAGCCTTTCAGAATATCTAGGAAAAAGGTACTTCTGATATGCTTTGTATATATGGCATATGGGGTAGAAAAAAAAGAAATACATATCTTTTGAAAAGTGAATTTGGAAATATATTTGAGATAGGCTTTGATAAATGCCAAATTTGGCGTCAGTATAATTGCAAATCTGATTGCTTTTGTACATCTGCTTCTCCTGTTTTACCATTTGCAGCTTATTCATGTAGGAAATTGCTAATTTGACATTAGGAAGCTGTGTGCTTTCATTTAGACAGACAATTTTTCATTACCTAATCAATAATGTAATGCATTCTTTCTTGGGATGCAAAAAGTCATGGAAAATAAGTCAGAAAAAAAATGTGCATAATTAACCATAAATCAGATATTTCCTTATTTTCAAACTTTTGATTTGTAACCTATATGTGCTGCCTAATGTGACCTCGTTGATGTTATCAGTAAAATTTTATTTTTAATACTTTCAGATTTCCTTGGAAAATTTTACATTTGCATGAACAAAGTTGATATTGTTGATCAGTTGAAGCACTGGTAATAGTTATTATGTTTTAATCTGTGCATTGCAGTATGGCTTTTTTAAATGCCATAGAACTTTTTTTATATTTACAATATGTGTATATTTTCCTTATAGTTTCTGGAAGTATCTGCTGATACGGAGGCTCCTGTAGGAACACTGGATGACACAAACCTGTGGATTCCTCTGGGAGAAAGTCATGAGGCCTGGATCAAGCACCTAACTAGTTCAATATTGGACAGTGGAGGTGTGAAAAATGAAGTTCTCCAGTTAATGAAGCCACTGTGTGAGGTGAGCTAAATCATACATAAGTATATGTATGTGTGGTGTCATGCACAAAATGTACAATTACTCATCTTGATAGAAATCGGTAATTTCTGCTGTTAAATAATTCAGGACCTTTGTAATCATGTATTGCAGATATCCATAAAATATGCACTTGAAATACAGGATTTGAGAGATAATTGCAAACATAGGTGAACTTTATATGGCTTCTTTAACTGAATGCCAGCATAGCCCTGTTGAGTGGTTTGTGTTCTTTGTCAAGCATTATATGTTTGTTTGAGTAATTGTCACTTTGCTTCTAACCTGAGAAAGACAACCAAAAAGCATTTATTTCTTAGCAGCTGCTGTGCATTATTGTTTTACAGGTGAAAACAGACTTGTGTCAAACTTTGCTTCCATACCTGATTCATGATATCCTCCTTCATGACTCAGGTGAATCTTGGAGAAATCTTTTGTCACTTCATATCCAGAAGTTTTTTACAGCCTGTTGCAAATTTGCCTCATCTACTAGATCTACTCCAAATTCTGATTCAGGTAATGCCATAAAATTTTTGTTTCAGCTAAAAGAGGGATTTTGGTTGTGAAAAAACTATCTCCTGACATCAAATGTATGATGTGCACTTCTAGGCAAGTGGAATTTAGAAGCTTCTGCCCAGTTGATCTTTTTCAATAGACTTGCCAGTAACTTTGAAGCTGTTCATTGGCAACATCCAAGAATTTTCTTCTATATAACTTCTTTTCTTATTCACAACTGGATAATGTTTAGTACTTGCTGAATTTAGTTGTTATCCAGTGTCGTGTACTGCAAGAGTGAGTCATGGACTGTCTTTTAAGATGACTGATTGGAAGTTAAATTCCTCTTGTACTCAAACAAGAGCAATAAAAAGCAGTTTTCACCTGGATTTTCCCCTTGGAGAAGACCAAGCCTTGCTTCAGCTACTGCCTAATATTGATAATGGCCTTTCTGTACATTCAGAAGACCTGTTCCATTCCACCAGAATGCAAGGAAGTTGTAACCAAAACAACTGCAGCAGAGTGTGAGAAAGGTAGTAAGTTCCTTTTAAAGAAAAGCACTGTTTAATTAAACTTTCATGTCCTTTTCAATTAGATTGTTGTTGAAGTTAGCAGAAATCTGTGTAAAAGTAAGATGTTTGTTTTCAGATTTTTTGAATTTTTGCTTTCACATTTTTGAATTCAGGTAACAAGGTGTTTCTACAATTCAGATATTTTCATAATTTTCATAATTTCTCACTTTGCAAGATGGAGAAGGATTAACAATTTCTTATTTTCTCCCTGTAAGCAGCCAGGGAAAATACTACACAAATTTATGCTCAGATGTACACAGTGACCCAAAATGTTCTAAGAAAAATATAAAGGGGTTTTTCCAAGTTTTATAAACTTGCAGTTAGTTCAGTGATACCAGTGAGCAAGTGATGGAGGCCTATTCAAATATTGTGATTCACAGAATCATAGTCAGTTTGGAAAAGGGCTCAGAGATCAAGTCCAACCTATGACCAAACACCACCATGTCAACCAGACCATGGCACTGAGTACCTCCTCCAGTCTTTCCTTAAAGACCTCCAGGACTGTGACTCCAACACCTCCCTGGGCAGCCCATTCCAATGCTTGACAACCTTTTTTGTGGAGAAATTCTTCCTAAAAAGAAGTCTATACAAAGGATCTTACTGAGGCAATAAATGCCAAAAAAAAAACCTAAAAAACAAAACAAACAAACAAAAAAAAGCACCAAAAAACCAAACAAAGCAAAATAAAAAAAAACCCAAAACCAAAAAAAAACAAGACCTATAGAAGTTTTAAATGGAGTTCTCCAGGGGAAGAACTGTCCTGGTACCAGAAAAAAAGCAAACATGAAGCAGCACATAGCTTGTTGTATGAGTGATTGTTTACAGAGGAGCTGCAGTAGCCAACAGAGCAAAGATATATTAATTCCAAAATTGGAGTGATAGAACATCAGTATTCAAAGCAAAACTTTTAATCACCTGGTAACTGCCAGTTTCTTCAGGGAGAAACTGTTATCCTATGAAAGCAAGGAGAAAACTCTTCCTAGAAAATCTAAATAAATTTCATTCCAGTCCATTGGGATCCAAACTGGACAAAACCGAGCACTTAGACATGGGAGAGTTAAATGCTTCTAAACAAGAATCTTCATGTTGATCCATTTTAACACTGAAATTCTAGGAATTGGCAGTTTAAAGCAAAAATAGTGTGAACATCATGTCAATCACTGCTTTATCTGAGAAAACAAACCTAATTCTAAATTGCCAACTGCTTGGCAAGAGTCATACCCACCAAAACTAAATATTTTAGACTTGGAGCATTTTAAATCATAGGTCAGTTGAATCTATTATTTTGCTATTATTTTGTAAACTTCTTGTTAGCAAGTGAGTGTGAACACCATGCTGACAGCTTACTGTTACCATTATGGTAGTTTGTTCTGTTACACAACAAATTTTAGAACAATAACTTTTTTTTTCCAATTTTCTTGGCCAATGCCTTTTTCTTCCCCTGACTCATTAGTACTTTCTAATACCCAAATACAACTCATTCAGCAAGTTTCAATTATTCATCTGATGAAATTATGAAAAAGGAAGCAGCAATCTCTGCAGGGCATTGACTGTACAGTGCAACAGAATGGACTCTGCCTGGGAGATGTTGGCACGTGGAGATGGAGAGCAAAATGTTGTGGTGTATTAGGAACTGAGAATGAGGTGTCCCCAGTGATTGTCTCCTGAAGGTTATGCATGTGGGAGATAACTTCTAAAGAAGGAATTGGTTTTCCTTCTGTGAAGTCTTTGGTAGCAGTGGAAAGTGTTGTTGATTTCTGTTTGTTGGAGCACACAAAATGCTCAGATCCTTCTTTAAGGTGGCTTTTGCTTTCTTTAATGGAAATTGCTACTTCTGCATCTTACTGTAATGTAGTAATCAAACCTTTGCTTGTATGCTCCCTATTTCTTGCTTCATTGATAATTCAAAAATGACCAGAGGAATTAAGAAATTGTTAACCCAATGACCAGAACACAACCTGTAGCCATCTGGTTTGGTTTTTTTTTTAATCCAGAAGCAACACATGAAAACACAGATTCTTTCAAAGTATGTAGCTGTGTGTGGAAATGGGGATTTTTGTATAACTATACACACTATAAAATCTGCACTAAAGCTAGTAATAAGTATTTCTGTGACTTTGGAATAACTTTATGTGGCTCAAGCCTAACACAAGAGGTCTGTTACAAAGCTTTTTGCAATGACGTTAGTTCATCTCTGAGTTCTGTAAGAAGAAGTAGAATCCATAAACTAATAATACAAAGATCATTTCATAAAACTGTGGTATAAACTGCTATAATGTCACTAACATCATGTAAGGAGAAGAAACACGTTTTGTGACAAACTATTAATTTAATTTTGCAAATGCAGTTCAAGGAAGTTTTTTATTATTTTCTTGACTACAAAATAGGCCTCTCTATTTTTTAACTTGATATGTTATGACAGAAGTTCATGATATTCTTTCTTTTGAAATATACATCCCAGAGCAAGAAAGCCATAATTTTAGAAGTTTGGATAAAGTATCTCGACGAGCCATGCTTGCTGTTGTTGATTACTTGAGAAGACAAAAGAGGTGAATTACATCTTTTCAAAATGTTGCTTTGATTTAATTATGACTATTCAAAGATCTGGTAATGCTCTAGATTAAAGAAAAAGAACGTGGTAGAGAACATATTGGTTAAAAGAATGAAGATACAGTAGTGACCTTGCATTTGTTACAGAAGTGGTATGGCTACCCTTAAAGGGTTCTAACTGTGCTGAAGGAGTTTTCTGAAAACTTTTTGTCTGATAAACTTCTTGTGGTATGGGTTTGCAGGGGCTAGGATAAAATTAGCCTTTGGAAAGCTTTATAGTTAGATTGGAAATACTTTTTTTAATGTTAGAGAAAAGGTCTGTTACAGCACTAATAAAGTCTTTATTTAATCAGATCTGTTTCAGGTACAGTTTTTGATGACAGCTTCTGGCTAGATCTGAATTATCTGGAGGTTGCTATAGCAGCACAGTCTTGTGCTGCTCACTTCACAGCCTTGCTCTACGCAGAAATCTATGCAGACAAGATAAATAGGGACAAGCAGCAAGAAAGGTAGGAGGAATGCTGTTTCTTGACATTTCTGGTAAAATGTATCATGCTTTGCATGTCACAGCAGTGTTTTGTTACATGAAAAGTCAAGGAAGCTTTAAAAATATTCTGTAGGTGTGTGTATATGAACATGGAAAATATTTCTGCCAGTCCTTGAATGTGATCCGAGCCTCAAAATAGCATCGTGTTGACTTGTGATCAGAAACTTCTTAGTGTTGCTGGTTAGATTACAGCCAGAAGTTAATCAAGGGGTGAAAGAAACCCCAGAATGATGACCAGAATTATGTGTGAATAAAGCTAAATGATCCTTGTAGAGTTTCTTCTATAATGGACGATTATCTCTGTTTTCTGGTCTAGCAAGATCAAAATATGGAACTATTTTAGGTTTTGTGACAAATCACTGTAAGGTATTGAAAATATAACAAAAGTGTGGTTGTAAGCATATACATTAACTAATGGCTTTTATTTTTTCATAGAAGAAAGAACATTTCAGGCATTCACAAAAGCAATTAGATTTAATAAAATATTAGAAATTACAAGTTGGGGTGGGGGGTTTCTCTGGAAAAACACCTTGATGTAAAAATCCCTTGATACTGATATTCCTAGCTCAGCTGATTACTTCCTCATTCTGGTGGAGAACCCTGTTGAAAAACCTGGGGATATGACAGGCATGGTCTTGGATTTGTTCTTTGTGCCCCTTATTTCTTGAGTACTGTTTCAGAATTTCTTTAGTTCTCTATATGAAATTTCATTTAACTTTACTGGTTGAAATATTTGTTTAGATCTTCTTTTAAAGCAGCTAAGAGTTTGACATTTGAAGAGGAAAGTCAAAGAACTCCTATTACTACTTTGAATGAAAAAAGTAAAGAAGAAACTGGCATAAGTTTACAGGTACTTGTGTGTGCTTCATAATCTGAATGCAAACCTTCTTTTACAATTACAGTTAACAGTAGGTTTCATCTGAGCTGAAGGTAGATGTAGCAGCATTCAAAAATTGTGTTTTAAAGTTCTCCTCATGCATTAATTCAAAGTGAGCTCAGTGGCCTTCCAGACAAGTGAAATTGAATATTTGTTCACCTGAAGCACTAACTGGCAAAATTAAAATCTCAGACTTTGTTTCCCAAAAGAACTGACTTCAGGGTGGTAACCAGCCAAATATTGTTCAGTTTGTTCTGTCAGAGACACATGTTCATTAAAAATCAGCAAGTTGTGTAGGAAGTTGTAATAATCAAAACCAAAGTAGTATTATCTCCCACAAGTTTATTTGATAAAACAAATCTGATCCAGTAGCCCTGTCTAAGTTACTTCTTTCCATAGTTCATTTTTCCAGAACTGTACTTGTATAACTTTTAAGATGCATTGCTTAGCTGGTATGTCTGATGCTCGTTCAGTACTACTGCCTTTTGCTTTTCAATTAGTCCACCTAAGGCCCAGTTCTGGATTTTTTTTAAAAGTAAATTAGCAGAGAAGGTAGGTAGTCCTGGAGAGTTTTGCTAGACTGCATAACTTTTTTTTCTTTTTATGATAGCAGGCTCAGATACTGCATAAAGGAAAATTAAGCAGTGATGTTACATGCAGAAACATGTATTTATAAACTAATATGTTATATGTAGAACTAACTTGAACTGGTTTCAAAAAAAGGTAATTCTTTGTTTCATGGTGCATGTTATAGGACCTTCTCATGGACATATATAGAAGCATTGGAGAACCTGACAGTCTTTATGGGTGTGGTGGAGGAAGAATGTTACAGCCATTAGCACGGTATAATTTATTCATGTTCTTGTATTCTTTAATGTCATTGCTTTCATTTACTAGTAAGGAACATAAATAGAAAACTTCTTGTTAACTTACAACAGGATAAGAACATATGAGCATGAAGCAGTGTGGGAGAAAGCCCTGGTAACATATGACCTTGAGACGAGCCTCCCTCCATCTACTCGCCAGGCAGGAATAATAGAGGTAATCTTCTTTGATGAGAGGAAGTGAGTGTAGGAATTAAACGTTCTTCATACTGAGTCATTTTGCAGTAGGTCCAGAACTGTTTTAGGTCTAAAAGTGATCTCATTGTCCATAGCCCATTGTCATAGGCAGTCAGACTTATTCAGTAAGACAACTAAATATTTGTTCTGAAAACATTAAGGTTCCTAGTCCACTTGTCACTCAGCCATAACCCCTATCATGGGTTTTGTTTTGTGAAATGTCAGCCACAGTAGTAGTAAACCATTTTCCTGGAGTTGCAGATATCAGTAGTGTGATTAGTAGTCTTATTAAAAAGTTTTCATCTTACATAGTGTAGAGTTTAGAAATAGTTATGGTCCTGCCTTTCCTGCAAAGGCTTCTCTGTTTCCAAAGGTAAAACAAAGCCCTTAAAAAATACAGTTCAGTTTAACAAAGGAGGAAAATCAATTTTGAGTAATTTTCTTAATTCCAGGCTTTGCAGAATTTTGGGCTTTGCCACACTCTTTCCACGTACTTAAAAGGGCTGGAACATGAAAACACTGAGTGGTGTGCAGAACTGCAGGAAATGCGCTACCAGGCAGCGTGGAGGAATATGCAGTGGAGCCACATCTCTTCTGTCAGGTAAACAAACTTACCTTTTTGCTAGTTCTTTAAGCAGGAGGTGGTGGTGTCAGATCCAAACAAAAACCAGACAAGATTAGAATACAGTTTCTATGAAGCAGGTCACCTACTCTGTCTTAATCATTGAATTGAAAAGCAGTTTTTTATTTAGACTCATCTGGTTTGTGTGCACGTCACTTTTTGTTTTCCTGGGAAACTGTACACAGGTGATTCTTCTTCTAATTGTAACTCTAAACTGAAATTTTCCATTTTTGACTCACATAGTAGATATATCTCCAGCACAAGCGAGGTATAGATAGTTTTTAATGTCTAATTTAGAAGAAAATAGGGAAAATATTACTCAGTAAGCCACAAGAAGTTATCAAGACCTGAATAAGCAAACACCAGTATTGATTTATGGCTACTCCCCCATCAGGAGTAATGTCCTTAAGAGAGGACACTGCTGGATGCCTTGCAGCAGTTACTTAATATGACTGACCAGGATCTTGTGTGAACTCTGTCCCGTCTTGGTACAACTGCATCATTTTACATTTTAGACAGAATACAGAGTAGACTCCCTGTGTGAGTCTTTGCACTCACTGTGCAAAAAAACATTACATGGTGGGGTCTTCAGTAACTCCTTCTATATCAATTTTTAGTAGTCAGGAGAATGGAGGATTTTTCTCCTAAGACTCCTACAGCAGGATGGGTCCTGGGAACATACTCCTGGTGTGTTTGTTCTCTTCTCCTGCACTGTCTTAAGACCTTTGTTTAGCCACACCTGGAGGACTTCATAAACAGCTCTGTGAAGGGCATATGCCATGCCATGATCAGAAAAAACTTGATATAGGTGAGCTGGAACAAGATTCAAGAACAGTTTGAATTTATAAAACACTAAATTAATTTAAATTGTAAAGGGTTGCATGATTATTTTTATTGTTCAAAACAGCAGTCTGTCCAACTGGAGAAAATGTACAACTAAATGTATTTGCTGCAAAGACAAAACTGACTTCTTTGTAGAGAAATATACTTTTCCTTTTATTTTATCTTACTTTTATTTTATTTGTTAGAGATGAAACAGGAAGTCCAGGGTATCATGAATCATTGTATGATGCTCTTCAGTCCTTACGAGATAAGGAATTCTCTGCTTTCCATGACAGTCTTAAAGATGCCAGGTAACTGTATGCAAATATTGTGATGTTTAGAAAGATGGAAAGAATGTGTGTTTCTGTAGTCACAGGTTATTTATGAAAGACTATCATGGGGGTTTGTGGGCTTAGATAAAGACTCATGCATAGAATAAAATGAATACTTCCAGACTGTAACTTTATTTCTAAGGTTTTTCACTTCAGTTTCTCATCTGTGCATATATAATTTGTGTGCTAATTGAAGATGCATTTCCTGTAGTATGCATACTTTACTTTGTGGTCCTCTTAAGTGGATTCTGGTGTGGATTGCTCTTCTTTAGCTGAGCTATCACACAGGCTTTGGAGTTTATATGTGCTTACTGTGTTTTCATTTGTTGTCAAACTTAATGTTTTTGATGGTAATACAAAATAACCCCAAATTGAATAGTTTTGCTGTTTAAATTCTGTTCACTGTATGGAAGTTGTGTTATGGATATTTGGAATTACGTGTGGATATTAAAGAAATAATTTACTATTTCTCTGTTAAATCCATAGAGTGAATGAAGTAGAAGAGCTGTGCAAGGGCAGTCTTGAGTCTGTTTATTCATTATACCCAACCCTTTGCAGACTACAGCTAATTGGAGAGTTGGAAAATGCAGGTCTGCTGTTCTCCAGGTAATTTCTTAAGATTGTTTCACACCACTTTATCTCAGATTTCAGGATTTTTAGTAATCAAGGATAGCACAAAACTTAAAATGACCTCAACAGATTCTGTTCATCAGCATCTCAAACTTCATGTTAAAAATTACAAGGATTTTAGCTTTACTATGTGAAGACAGTTTTAGATTCTCTTTATTTCTAGGCTGGATTTATTCACAGTCTAGTTTGAATTATTTGACAGTATGCCAATATTGTGTTTTAAATAATTGTTTTCCTTCCTTTGTGTTGAGTTCTCTAGTACTCCAAGGTAGCAGTCATAGCTCCTAGCTGCTACATTTTGCAAGTAACCGAGTCATCCTCTTCTAGTTTCTTTTCTAAATAAAGAAAAATGTTTTCCATTTCCTTGATGACACCCATAGATTTATTGAAAGTTTTTTTGGTTTGAATCACTTTCTGTATGGACCTCTATTACCATCAATATTCTACCTGAATTCTTAAGATGGCTTTTTAATCACAGAAAGGTATTTATCTCTGTAGTGCTATTAACATTGAATTTTCTCTGCTATAATTCTAGCAGTTTGGTAGCTAATAGTCATCCTACAGTCATTTAGCCTGTCCAGGACCTTACTGCTGTTTGAAGTTAATGAATTGCCTGAGAAAATAATACATAAAATGTCAACCTACAACGTTACAGTTTAGATTTTATTCTTATATTAATCTATATGTGTTCTATATAATAAAATACATTTTATTCTTATATTAATTTATATGTGTTCTATATAATAAAACAGGAATCTTGGTCTGTAATCTTCTAAGCGGTCCTGTGTTTGAATGTGATTCTCTTTGCTGATGGACCTTTAACACAAGTTTTTGACACTTAATCCAGAATCTTTACAGAGGAGTAGTTCACCTGACTGTTCTACTTCATGTTTGTTAAAACTGGAAGGCTGCCAGTTTAGTCTGCATATAGTAACCATTGTAGGGTTTTATGGACTGTTTCTTGGTTTTGAGCTGTAGATTGTGAACTTTCTCAGCAGTTTGCTCTTTAGTCATCTTGCATGTCACTAATATGCAGTGGGAATTTATAACAGGTCTATTTTCTTTTGGTACCAATTGCAGATCTGTTACTACTCAACAACTGAATGATGTTTATTTGAAATGGCAGAGACAGTCCCAGCTTCTCAAAGACAGTGACTTCCATTTCCAGGAACCTATCATGGCTCTGCGCACTGTAATTTTGGAAATCTTGCTTGAAAAGGAGAATGAAAATACCAAAAGAGAATGCATTAAAGACCTCCTGACCAAACATCTAGTGGAGCTGTCTAGATTGGCAAGAACTGCTAAAAATACACAGGTAACAAATTCCAGGAAAGATCAGGAACAGATGTTTAGTTTTTTAGTTTATAAAAGAACTTCATTTTTTTAACAGTACTAAGGTTTAACTGTATTCTAAGTTTATAGTTTATGCAATGAACCGACTAGTCTGGGACTTAAACAATGTAGAATTGATTCATAAATTGTATTTATGGGCATGTTTTCTGAATTTTGTTCATAACTGGAAGCTACTGTATGAGGTAGACAATATAAAAAGGAAATTTTTAGTGAAGAGAGCTTTTCTAGCTCTGTTTCTCCATTTTGGTGCAGTTTGATGTATCCAGCTTTCACTTGCTTCATACTGTTGTAGTGTTTCCAGAGTAAAACTACAGAAATTACTTCATTGCATATCTATATTTAGTGTTGCCTTCAGAGTTTTTACACTGTCAAAACACCATTGCACTGGGTAAATCTCCTTCTGTGAATGACTTAATGGGATTTGAACTATCAGTATTTTTTTCAGTTGCTGATAAATTTAAGGTCCAGAATCAGCCTTGGCTTCTTCTAGGTAGTGCATCTCCACAAGAATTCACAAAGCCACAATATCCTTCAAGGACCTCTACAGAAATCAGTGCCAGCTAAATACAGAACCTGGAAAGGTCTTTAACACTTCACATATGTGAAACTAAATTAAACTTTGATTTCAGGAAGGTTCTAACTCTTTTTATGAATAATGATGAAATCAGAACAGCTGTCTTTGACTTCATGAATTTGCAAGCTTTAGTCTGGAGTTGTTTGGGAGGATTACTTCAGATATTTTTGTTTCATGCCTGCCCAGCCATAAACACTGTGGCAGTGTCCTCAAGTTTGTTAAAAACATAGTTTGTTCTTTGTGCTGTCATAGTGATACTAAGTAATGAGGATGTTACTTCACCAGTGATTCATGTGAAGATGTAGGCATGTAAAAGAATTAGTGTATGGTGGTGCCATTTTCAAAATTATTTTTCTGTGATCTGTAGTAATTTGTGTAATACCTCTAATAATGTGATAATAATTGCTAAGCTGTAAATTCATTACTTCAGTAGGTACTGATTATAGAATTTATGTACCTCCAATGCAAAATGTTGAACATTGATACTTTTTTTTAGAGTTTGTAAGGTTTGATTCCAGACTATTTGTGTTGCAAATCAGGATTTTCTGCAAGTATATAGAAAAATAACTTCCTATCTTAGCTGAAAATGAACTCTTAGCATTGGATGGGCAGACTATGCTGCACAGGTAGAGAAAATGGAGACCAAGTCTAAAACCAAAACTTGCTGTGAGGTGCAGATGTTTCACTGAAAAAATGGTTTATGATTATTTTTTCAATTTCAGCTTCCAGAAAGAGCTATGTTTCAGATCAAACAACACAATCCAAATGGATATGGAGTTTCTGAATGGCAACTTGAAGAAGCTCAGGTTTTCTGGGCTAAAAAGGAAGAGAGTCTTGCACTGAATATACTTAAAACGATGATTAAAAAATTAGATGCAGATTGGTTTCAGGTATGTGTTACATAATGTATGAACTTACAGGAATTAAATTATTTAAGATCCTAATTCCACTGCCTGAAGTCTTCGCCTAGAAGAAAATTAAAAGCCCATGTGCAGTACCAGTAAATCTGCTTTGTACTCTCAAAATGTCTGAAAGGAAAAAAAAATCTCTGTTAGCAAATCTTGTTAGGGCTTTTCAAAGTGAGTCTGTAAGGGCAGCAGATGTAGGAATTGATTATTCATAGTCCACCACCAAACCAGGTCCCTAAGTACCACATCTACGTGTCTTTTAAATAGGGATGGTGACTCCACCACTTCCCTGGGCAGCCTGTTCCAATGCTTGACAATCCTTTCCGTGAAGAAGTTTTTCCTAATATCCAATCTAGACTTCCCCTCGTGCAACTTGGGGCCATTGCCTCTTGTCCTATTGTTTGTAGCCTGGGAGCAGAGGCTGACTGCCACCTGGCTANTGCTCCAGACCCTTCCCCAGCTCCGCTGCCCTTCTCTGGACACGCTCCAGCCCCTCAATGTCTTTCTCACAGTGAGTGGCCCAGAACTGAACACAGCACTCGAGGTGTGGCCTCAGCAGGGCCGAGTACGGGGGGCAGTCACTGCCCTGCTCCGGCTGGCCACACCATTGCTGACCCAGGCCAAGGATGCCCTTGGCCTTCTTGGCCTCCTGGGCACAGCTGGATCGTGTTCAGCCACTGCCAGTCAGCAGTCCTTGGTCTTTTTACCCTTCCCAGCCACTCTGCCCCCAGTCTGTAGCCCTGCATGGGGTTGTTGTGACCTGGCACTTGCCTTGCTGAACCTCATGCAGTTGGCCTTGGCCCATCAATCCAGCCTGTCCAGGCCTCAGGATGATGTTTGTTAAAATATGGTCTACCAATACTTGAATAGAACTTTATTTTGTGTACTAACATGGTAAAAATGCCTTCATGTCTGTACCTTTATGTTTAGCTATGGTGGCTTTCTTTGAGAATTTCTGGAGGACAAAAGATGTTTGCTTTGAATCCATATATGTTATTAAGGAATATCACACTTCAGAAAAGCTGGATACTTTTGGGTGAAGTTCTCTATACATATCAGGGCAAAATCAAGAGTTGATGCTCTTCTGATTTTTGTGCTTTTTTTCATAAATCAGTTGATGAGACCCTCAAAAAGTTCAGCCCTTCCAGTCCTTCCTTATGTTTACCCTGTCCACATAAGGAGGATTTGTGTTTTCACTGCCTGTGGTATTCACGTATGTATTTCATAGTCAGTGTTGCCATCTTGGTCACGTGGTCTTTAATATGTACCCTATACTAGAAGTATTTTGCCAACTTGTCCTACTCTACAGTTAAAGCTGAGCATCCAATCTGGAAACAAGTCCTTTGGAAACCTGCTCCATCATATTCTCAGAGCACTTTTAATTGAGTTTCCATGTAGAGGTCTAGCTGAAGAATTTAATGACCACACATGGATATTGTGGTTCCTGACTGTTACCTATGGAGTGTACTGTGGTACTTCAGACTAAATTAGAAAATACAGTTCTGAAACATGCTGTGATTTTTTTTAAGTTTTAATTACATTTCGTCATTGGTTTATTCTGCTTTTCGTTGTTCAAACTATCAGGTATTTTAAAATATGTGCTCTCCTTTAGTCTAACATAGAGTGTGAGTGTGATTTAAAGTATTGACTACTGTGATATGGATGGTAAATGACTGTAGATGCATTATGTGTAGTAGGTCTGAGTGAGTCAATTCTATTCAGGGTTTTTAAGTTTTAGAAATTGCCTACCTCATTTGTAAAAGGTAATTTTGTTTGATGCCTCCCTCTCTTTAACTTTTTTCCACAAACTTGCTTTTTCAAAGGTTGAGAATGATCCCCACCTGAAACTGATGTATACAGAGTGTCTAAGGCTCTGTGGAACCTGGTTAGCAGAAACGTGCCTGGAAAACCCTACAGTCATCATGCAGAAATACTTAGAAAAGGTGCATCTGGTCTTTGAAATGTGCAATCTTTGAGATAATGCTGTGTTAAAATATGGTGTTTAAATGTCAAGTAGATTTTTCAGTGCAGCCTTTCTTTTTCTGGATTTATGGTTTCCTATAAAAATACTATAGTTTCAGATTGCGTTGTGTAAGACTGTAATCTTATAAAATGTTCAGAATATGGCTTTATAGAATTCACAGTGAAATGTCTGGTATTGGCTTAGAAGTACAGTAATTACAACTACTAGTCTAGTTTCTCTTTCCTGTTCCACATTCCTATCTCTTCCCTCTCAGGACAGATTATTCACTCGCCAGGTTTTCAGTATGGACATTATATTTCACAGAACCACAGAATCAATTAGGCTGGTAAAGAGAGACATCATCAAGTCCAACCTGGCCGAACACCACCATCTCAACCAGACCATGGCACTGAGTGCCATGTCCAGTCTTTCTTAAACACCTGCGGGGACTGTGACTCCACCACCTCCTTGGGCAGTCTATTCCAATGTCTAATCACCCTTTCCATGAAGAAATTCTTCCACATGTCCAACCTGAGCCTTCCTTGGCACAGCTTGAGGCTATGTCCTCTTGTCCTATCACTTGTTACCTGGAGAAGAGACTGACCCCCACCTGGCTACAACCTCCTTTCAGGCAGTTGTAGAGATTGATAAGGTCACCCCTGGCAGGTGCTGGAAAGTCTTGTTCTAGCATTTCAAAGTACTGTAATTTTTTTAAACTCTTAGCCAGTAATACAGACATTTGTATTAATATTTGTCCACTCTCTATTTCTTTATTTCATGCTAATTTGTGAAACTCAACATAGTTGCTTTTCTCTGTTACTGTCTATATGCTTTCTTCACTGATTATTTGAATCCATGACTTTCACATACAATTTCCTTTTGGACTGTCTTCCATTTTTTTCTCACCATCTTGTGATATAAGGCTGTAAGATTATTGTAGAACTTCATGCTTAGTTACTCTAAAAGATAGATAAGTGTGGAAAACCTATGTACAGTTATTTATGCTGTTTCATACATGATAATATTTTTGTCTGTTTGCATTAGAACACTTCTCAAAGATTAAATTCACTTAGGAGAAAAATATTCAGCCTGTTAGATTTATTTTGTATGCATATATATTCCATCACAGGCAATATTAAATAATCTATTCAAGCAGATGACCCTGTCTGAGCAGGGGTGGTGAACAAGATGAACTCCAGATGTCCCTTACAGCCTGAACAATTCTGTTTTTCTGTGGTAATAGAGTTTCATCAAGTATTACGCAGCACTGTTTATCTGATTATCGGTCTTACCTTATTGTAACTTCTCCTTTAGGCTGTGGAAATTGCTGCAAGCCATGGTGGAGACAGCAGTGATGAGCTGAAGAAAGGAAAGATGAAGGCTTTCCTGTCCTTGGCTCGTTTCTCTGATAATCAGTACCAGCGAATTGAGAATTACATGAAATCCTCGGAGTTTGAAAATAAGCAGGCGTTGCTGAAGAAGGCCAAGGAGGAGGTTGGTCTCATCAGGGAGCGCAGAGTTCAGACCAATAGGTGAGCATCCAAATGGAGACTGGTTACTGTGGAGCTGTCACAAGCTCCATCTCCACTAACTCTCTGGGCAAGAGGTGCAGCATGGGTCACATCTCTACAGCTGAATTTTTCCTTCTCCACAAAGCAGTGGCCAAATCCTTAGTGCTCGTTGTGAATAGTTTCTGAACTGTGCCTGAACATGGTCTAGGCATGTGCTAGATAGTGTGGGCCAAAACTAAGCCAAGAACTGTTACAACAGTTCAACAGTATGGTTGATCATGGCCTGGAAATCATATTTATTCCCTCGATCTGTTCTGTTTATTTCACAGAACATTACAGAGTGAAAATAAATGAGTTGAGATTTTTCTCCATGACACATTTAGTGAGAGAGTGGAATTAATTTTAATACAGTATTTTTAAGGATTTAGTAAGAGCACTTGCAAGTGAGCAGAAGAAAATGAACTTCAGCTGTTGGAAACTGAAGTCTTTACACAAATGACCTGTACTGGATATTCACATTTATACCAATATTGAGATTAAAACATTTAAAATAAGACACTGACTGAAAGTTTACCTAGAGCAGTGGGCCTGTGTGCACATGCACCAAAGGAATAGCTCCCACAAGTCAGTTTCTTTGTTCATTTGACTGTCCTTGTACATGCAAAACAACTTTAAAATGTTAAATTAGGAAGTGAGAGAGCTAGGGACGGCCTTGCTGTAGGTTCATTAAGGTGTAATGTGTTGTTTAAGAAGAACATCTGTTCACATAGATACACGGTGAAGGTTCAGCGAGAACTGGAGCTGGATGAAGGTGCAATACAAGCCCTGACTGAGGATCGCAAACGTTTCTTGTGTAAAGCAGTGGAGAACTACATCAGCTGCTTGCTGAGCGGGGAGGAACACGATCTGTGGATCTTCCGACTCTGCTCCCTGTGGCTTGAAAATTCTGGGGTTGATAGAGTCAACGAAATGATGAAGGTACATATGTGCTCTACCTTTTTTCTCATGCTTTGACAGCTAAAGTCTCAATCTGTCTTCTCCTTCTCCTGTGTTTCTAGAAGATGAATTATATCACTGTGCAGTATGCTTTCCTATGTAGCTCCTTAACTTTTCCCAAACACTTGCTTTTTTCAGTTGTCATTGCTTATCAGTTAGCTTTTCATCAGTGAAACCTGTAGTTCTCAAAGCATTTTAATTTAACTTAAATTAGCACTTTAATTTGACAAGTCTGTATGATTAAGCATATCTCGTGGTCTTTTGCTGTGATCACCTTGTTCTTCACATACCTTGGAATCTACCCATCTTCAACATCCTTAGGTAGATTATTCTTGTTTATGTTGTATATACTTTTAGAGGAAAAGCCATGAAAGGTAGAATAGAAAATAGTGCTTTTCCTCTGAAGGACTTGTAGCATTTAGGAGACATGGGCCAAGATGATGTGATACTCACTGAATTGATGTTTGATCGGCCATGATTACTCTTAGTTGAAAGAAAATGCATTTTATGATTATAGTTTTTGTTAGGTGTGTAGTACAGCTCTCTAACAGAATTTTCTCTACAACAGAAAAATGCACAGAAGATCCCTTCATACAAGTTTTTGCCTCTGATATACCAGCTGGCTGCTCGGATGGGAACGAAGATGATGGGTGGTTTAGGATTTCATGAAGTTCTGAATAATGTAATTTATGCTTTTCCTGACTAAAGATACCTTGATTGTCTTGGTAGTGCCTACTTCTAAACAATATGCACCTTTCTCTGTGCAGTTACAGATAAGCAAGTTATGTAGGTGATAAGGGTGTATGAAAAATGAGTGATGCCACCTCAGTGTGGTGGGGGAAGAGGACTGGGGACTTTTTTCGTTTCTACTTAATAGGTTTTCTTGTCTAAGAGTAGTCTTATGCAGCTGTAGGAAGATACTTAGAGGGTTTTTTCAGTTGTGGAAATACCACATTTCATCTTAAGAATCTTAGAAGTTCAAAAGAATTAAGAATGTTAATTATCTTTTTTTCTACTTCTGTACAGTTTTCAATAATGGGATCTTTTTGTTTTTGTTGACAGCTAATGTCTAGAATTTCACTGGATCATCCACATCATACTTTGTTTATAATATTAGCTTTGGCTAATGCTAACAAAGATGAACTCCTCACAAAACCAGATGCAATAAGAAGAAATAAGTTAATTAAAAATGCACCGAAAGAAATCTCCCAGCTTGATGTGGTGACTACAAAAACTTCTATTCTATTAATCACATTCAGTCCTTTAATTTTGTTTGAAAATGAAAAACAAAGTTGTAAAGGGGTATTTTAGTGTAGAGCTCATCAGCAAACTTTTGTTAAGAAACAGTAGGAGGGAAAAGGTACTTTTAATAATTAAAACCATCCTTTTGTGCATGCATAGGTAATCATTATGGAAAGTAGTAATTACAGGATTGAACAAAATATGGGTAACATTTTGTGCCACAAATAGCCCTGATTATTTGTGATAAAAGTCCTTGATGTGTCACTCTGTAAAAGGCATTTTAGATGCAAGAAGGACTTGAGTGGGTTTATTGTTGAAAGTACATACTGAATTGAGGATTCTTTTTTTCTGGTTTGAGTGGTGATGTGTTCCGTGTAAGCATTTAGCCTTGTGCAGTATATCTTTTGGTCCTTGATATGTTAACAGCTTTGGTGATAGGGAATACTGAAGTGTGGTTGCATGTTGATGTTGTTATTGCTTAATTTTTGTGTAACTTGTCTTTGGAATCATCCCACATCTAAATTATTGCTCTTTCACCCATTTCTGTAGGCCTGACGTGGTTGTTTGTCATTGCCCTCTTACCCCCCACATGGATACATATTTTCACCACATTTTTATGTGGCTTTTTTTTTTTTTACCTCACATTTGTAATTCTTTTGTGATCCCACCCTTAGGAGTGGGATTATGCTAAACTCCACTAAGTCTCAGAGTCAGGCACAGAAGGAATGCATGGAGGAGATAACAGAAGCAGGCAGATGGTGGAAGAACAGCCAAACCTGCATGTCCTTTTCTCTGAAGACTTTTTTCAGGTTTTTTGCACTTCACCTGGACAGATTAGCTCCCTCTCCATCCCCAGTAATATTTTACATTACTTATCTCAGATTAGACAGCAGAGAATTTTTCTCCTGATTATTTCAAGTCACGTCACAAAGGGCTGTCCATTACTGCGGTTTGCTCTGTTTTCATAGGACATATCTCAATTGTACTTAATTGACTGCATGTTATGATGCATCTTTAATATTACAAGGTGTAGTTTGCAAGATCTGATGTTTGTGTTCCACTGGGGTTTTTTAGGACAGAATGGAGGCTGCTAGCACTATAATGAATATCGTAAGGAAAAGGAGAGCTCATATGGTTAGAGACATCGAAGCACTTTGTGATGCTTACATCACATTGGCAAATTTAGATGCTAATCCATGGAAATCTCAAAGAAGTAAGTCTTGGGAAAACTATTTTTGTTTTAATAGTGAAGATAGGTTTTATTTTCTCAGATTAAAAAGTATCTTTCTAAATAATGATATCTAGTTAAAAGAGATACTGCACTGGCACCGTGTCCTGTTTTTCGTAGATGTAGAACTTAGTTTGGATTAAAAGTCATAGTAATTATTTGCACTGTAGGGCTCAGACTCTTAATATGCAGAATCACCAATTGTCCTGTAGTCATCTTCATCAGCTCAACAAAAGTATGCAGTGAGGTTTTGGATCTGAAGAGTGATGTAAGCTGAGGTTTGTCAATTTTGATGTATTTTTATTCTTCTGAATTTAAAAATATTAATTCTTTTTAATTACAGAAGGAATAAGTATTCCAGCTGACCAGCCAATTATTAAACTGAAGAACTTGGAGGATGTTGTTGTTCCTACCATGGAAATTAAGGTGACTGAAGTTGAAATAAATTCACACTATAATACCACATCCTAGAATCAGCTTCAGGCTTTTGTGGCAATCAGGGCATATATCCCTTCATCCAATTCCCGTGGTTTGTACAGTCAACCTATGGAGATATTTTCTCATCGAGTGGGAGGTGCAGGGTGAGATGGTTTCCTTAGCCTTTAGGAGACCCTGATGTGTGCTGGATAGTGGTTTATTGTATGAAGACAGCTTTGCCACTGCCGCTGTTACTTCTGAGTGGCCTTTCATTATCAAAAGGGGTGGTAAACTGCCTAAATCACAGAGAGGATTTGGGAATCCAAATCTCCTGTTTCGTGAGTGCTAGCTCAGAGTTTCAGAGAGGCACTTAATGTCACAAAAGGTGTGAGAATTAATAGATATGCCTCTTCTGCTGTTCCTAAATGGCCAGCTTGTATGTCTGTACATATTCAGTAATGGGGAATGATCCATTCCCACTGGCATAAGCAGTTGGATGAGTGTGTAGGCCCTCATTCTTTGATGCCACATGCTCCACCTGGGAAATGTAACAGTTTCAGGAGCCTGGAGTTGCTTTTGGGGCCAGCACCTAAATTTAAATGTTACAAAGTCAGACTTCTTGAAGTCCCTCAGGCTGTGTCTACAAAGCTGAATTAAGTTAAGGGACTGCTCTGTGCCATTTGACTTCAGAGGCCAAAAGTTGCTACCCTTGCTAAATAAATTCTGTTTGTAGGGCTCCTGTTGGCCCCAGGTGTTGCTTCTTTGTACAGCTGGATTGTTCTTTTCTTTGCCTTTCTTCTTCTCCAGTATGAACTGACTGAAATGGCTGCAGGCCTGTGATGTAGCCTGCTGGGGCAGTATTTCCTTACAGCTGACTGAGTGGGGTTGCTTTTGGCCACTGAGGATACAGAGGGTGGCTGAGGATATGGATGGTGGCAGATCCTGTACCTTGCAGCAGGTTTGGGATTGTAGGTTGGGTCCATTTGCAGCCTAATGTAAGCCTAATGCTCCCCAGCCATATGTGAACATTTTCCTGGGGACAGTGCTAGTTGGGACAGGCTAACATTGTGTCACAGCTTATTTAGTGGAAGTCTGCAGCACCACCTCCCCCCTACCAATGAGGTGAACAAGGAGGAATCAAAAAAACCTCCTTTGCTCAGCATATTTTTGTAGGCTTTGTGGTATTATCCTTGTAGATGATGGAGCGCTCATATTAATATTTAGCATATAGTCTGGTAATGAGGTTTGCAAACAACTCATTACCACTTTCTCTGAGTGAAATGGAGGTAATATTTTTATTAACTTTTTACCTTACTTATAATTTCAGGTGGATCCCACAGGACAATATGAAAATTTGGTCACAATAAGATCTTTCAAGCGAGAATTTCGTTTAGCAGGAGGCATGAATCTGCCTAAAATAATAGATTGTGTAGGATCAGATGGTAAAGAAAGGAGGCAGCTGGTTAAGGTAGGTTCTGTAGTTGTAATGACATCTCAGACACTTTGCATGCTGGAATTTTTTTAAGTTCTCCTGTCAGTTTTCTCATGTATCACTTCTGTACCATAAGCAGACTTTTCACACTTCAGTGTCAGTTTTCTCAGTTGAAGAAAGCTTTAATAAACTAAATTGCAAAATATTAATAAATAATATAATATAAATAAAAAGTAATGATATTAAATGCATTTATAATTATTTTTCAGCAGTGCATGTAATTAATATGCAGTGGCTTACCTGACAACTACCAGACCTGTGACTTGCCTGGTCACGTCTCAGCTGGTGACCTGAAGTGTACCGTAAATAAAAACCATCAACATTTTGTGTTAAATACCTCCCTTTTTTTTTTTTTGCCCATATGAAAAAAAAATTGCAATTCAGAGACAATCAAAAGCATGCACACAGAAGTAAAAATCTCTAAAAAAATTTATTTCTCCTTAGACTCAGCTGATTTCATTCTGTCTTTGAATGTAAACATTGAGCAGTTGCTGGGAGAATTCTGTTTTGCTGCTAAGGATGGGGTAGTTCTGAAAGCTTTAAAGAGAAGCATGAATCACTAGATCTGCATCCAATAATCAGAACTGCAGTGCCAGTTGGTGCTGCTTCACCTGTGTGCTGGCTTGCTAAAGAATGGTGAATGAAACATCTCTTTTTGAAAAGAGAACCATAAGACATGTAGGTGGATTGAAACATTAATAAAGTAACACCTGTGACAAAAAGAAGGGAAAGGTGATGATTAAAGTTAATGATGGTTCTGTTTAAGCAGCTGAGCACTACTAGAAAACCAAATACAGAGAAAAAAACATAGTTAATTACATTTTATTGCAAGTGATTATTTTGGTAAAGTAACTTGTGATTTGTGCAGTTCTTTTAAACAATTTTTGTAGTTGCTGAACAAGACATTGGATGCTGAAAACCGTTTTTCAACTGCTTTTTCTGTTTGTGCTGAAGGGGCGTGATGACCTGAGACAAGATGCTGTCATGCAACAAGTTTTCCAGATGTGCAACACATTGCTCCAGCAAAACACTGACACAAGGAAGAGAAAATTAAATATCCGAAGATACAAGGTAACCCTGAACAGCCGCAGCAGCAGAGAAAGAAAGCCTATTTCCCCATTCTCCTCTTTAACCCAAAATCAATAGAAAATTGTATATATTTATGTGTTATTAAAATAGTCACTGCTCCTTAAGGTATGGAAAAAACAATACATTTTTATTTATTTGTTATGATTTAAATTTTTTCAAATCCTTAAGAAGAGTTTCTTGATGCCCAATATATATTTAAATGCTCTTCAAAGCTTTCTTTATATGAACTTATAATGGAAAAGAATTTAAGTCGTGACCCGTCCTTGAGTTGTAAGTTAATACTCATTAAATGTGAGCATACAAGTTTCTTTATGAATTCTCATTAATTTGCCTTGTGATATTCCTTAATTAATTAATAATTACTTTTAGTCTTGCAGTATTCCTTACAGTTGAATTCAGAAGTGCCATCTAGGGTCTTTCATGCAGAATTTGAATTGCAAAATTGTTTTTGTTGGAATTGGGAATACAGAAATAAATTCTTACTGTGAATGCAAAAAATGTATTTGAACAGGAACTTCCCTTCCTCCTTCCTTTTTATGTACTTGACATTATCATAATAGCTGTGAATGTGACCTCTCCATAGGTACTCTCAAATTATAAGCTCTTGCCTTTGACAAATGGGAAGTGTGCACTCTGGAATCTCTAAAGGTGCTTATCTGAATTGCTAGTGTGGTTTTAAGATTCCTCAGATGGAGTTAAAGTCACTTTTTCTGAATAATTTTCAATTACGACTCAGGTTTTTATGTGTGTAAAAATGAATGACAGCAGAGAAAAATAGAATGGGCATTGCATTATGAGATAAAGAGACTTCCATAAGAAAAGAAAATTGAAGGAAACAGGCAGTAGCTAATCATTAAGTTGTGCTGAAGTATCTAGTGGAAGGTTCTCTGGGCTAGGAAAAGAATTGCAATTATTTGCAATAATTGGTAGAAAAAAACTGAGTCGATTTTTATATGTGTGTATTGAAAGCTTATATTGTGGTCAGCTGTATGGATGGTCTTCAAACAAACAGAAATGTGCACCCATGCTCTGCAGGGTGTGCATTCATAGCTTTGGGTGTATAACCCTCCCCCATGCAGCCATGGGTTTGTTTTTCCAGGTGGTTCCCCTTTCCCAGAGAAGTGGAGTTCTGGAGTGGTGCTCAGGAACAACTCCCATTGGGGAGTTCCTTGTGAATCCTGAAGAAGGAGCTCACAAGAGATACAGGCCAAAGGATTACTCTGGTTATCAGTGTCATAAAATAATGCTGGTGAGTCCAAATAACTTAAAAAATCACCAAAAAAAAAAAAGCTGGCTTGTAATATTTACTTGCGGGGGGGGGGGGGGTGGAGAATTTACAGAGGACTATGTACTGTACTTTTAGCATATCTAGTAATGAATATGACATGGAATATTGCATGGACTGAATAGATACTCAGATTTTCAGTTCAGTTCCACAGATCACCTCACCGTAAGTTTAGAAAATTGCAGACAGGTTTACCTGTTAGTTCATATACCCACGATTGTGCAAGAAATTATTTCATTTCAAATATGAAATGTATATGTATATGCTATAGTATTAACAGGATAAAAATGTGTTTAATTTTGGCTTTGTGCAGCTTTTGCATGAGTGAGTGAGAATGACTTTCTCACAGTGAGAAGCTGAGCTGCCAGAACGTAGGGCAAGGAAAGGGTCTCCCAACAAGATGCATTTTCCTGTACATGCCTATAAAATACATACACCTGCTACACTAAGGAAATAGGAGTGTGGTTTTTCCCATGTTTTTAGCCCATGAGTTGTGTCTGAAAATAGAATTGTTTAGTAAAACAGATAGATAGGTGCATTAATAATTGCTGTAAAAAAGACAATACTTCATAACTCAGAAGAGAAGTGAGAACAGCATTTGATGGAAGGGAGATGGGTAGAAAGGAAGGAAGAGGTGATTTTCTTCCAAAGCACCTATTCATGGGTAAAACATTTCTAATGTGTTTAAAGGATGCCCAAAAGAAACATTCTGAAGAGAAATACAGAATCTTCATGGAGGTCTGTGAGAATTTCCAACCTGTGTTTCGGTATTTCTGCATGGAGAAGTTCCTGGATCCAGCTGTGTGGTTTGAAAAACGCCTGGCGTACACTCGCAGCGTGGCTACCTCTTCCATAGGTATTGCACTGGGTTAGCTACACTGCCTGTTCAGGCTACAGAACAAAGAGTTGATACCATTTCAGAGGGGAGTGGCTGTCCTGCTTTTGTCACATGTCAACAAAGGAGTAGTAGGGGGCAAAAAGATGCCAGCAAGAACACCAGCAGTATTTTTGTAATTAAGATTTCTGATTTGTTCCTCCCCACTACTGTTTTTGCTGCAGAAGGAAGAAGGAAATTCTGTGTTTCTTTGTTTTATATAATGGTTTAGGTTCTGGTAGGTTTTTTTTTTACCTGACTTTATTTCTGATGTTTCGATTTTACATTTATTCATTTCATGTGTAGCCTCAGATATTTTGCCTGAGTTGAAAAGCTCAGTCTTTTTCTTTCTTTGCACTGGCATTATTATCCATGGCTGAAATGGTTATTGAATTCTGGCACTTTTCCTCTGATCTTCCTGTCATAATGAAGAAATAGAGGTACTTAGATGTAAGTACTGTGGATTTGTTTTGGGTGACTCAGTTCTGTATTGAGTCTCTGGAACATATCTGTTAGTAGATTGTATACATTGCAGTAGATCCTGTTTTAGATGCTAACACGTTTACACTGTCCATTTTTACTAAAAAATGAAGTAAACCTACACTTTAGCAGAATTCAAATGAAAGGTTTTTGTAGGAAATACTACTGCTGTCCATATCCATCAGCTAATGAAAATAGTAACAGATGTAAATTACAGCAAGGGAAATGTAATTCAGAGATTTTCTGCGTTGAAGGGCAGTAAAGCACTGAAATAGGCTTACATGAAAGATCTTGTGATTTGGATCACTGGAGATTTTTAAAACTGACTTAGACAAAAGTTGATTGGTTTGCTGGGGGGGTTTTACTAACCATAGTAATAATAACAAAACCTAATTTTATTATGCATTTGCTATTAATTTTTAATTTCTTTTGAAAGCTGCAATATTATTTGATAAATTGATCTACAAATAGAAATGGGCAGGAAGTCTGGAGTAGATAAAACAATGCACGTCTGTATGAGAATAATCTTTTTGCAATTGCATTAAGTTCCCCTTTGCTTTTTGGATTTGTGGAATGGCATTTGCTCTTTCCTTGGGTAATACCTATGTGTGGGGGAAGAAATACTCTCACTTTATTTGCACCTGTTACAATGATTCCAGTAATCTTTCTTAAACTTTCTCTGGTTTTTATGACATGGTTTCAGCACTTAAATTTTTGTTTCAGTTGGCTACATTCTTGGACTTGGAGACAGACATGTTCAGAATATCTTGATAGATGAACAAACAGCAGAACTAGTGCATATAGATCTGGGTAAGTGGGACAGGCAGGAGAACCTTTTTTTTTTTTACTTTAACATTTTTTAAACATTTATTATCCTTTCATTTAGGGGTTGCTTTTGAGCAAGGTAAAATCCTTCCCACACCTGAGACCGTTCCATTCAGATTAACCAGGGACATTGTGGATGGAATGGGTATCACTGGCGTGGAGGGAGTCTTCAGAAGGTCAGTGCTCCTGTATTGCACAGGGACAAGGAAGCACCAGAGTACTTCCAGTATTATGATTGCTACATGTGAAACAGTTCTGATGCTTGAGAGGAGACTCAGCTTTCTGCTGATATCACCCAGACCTAAATGCTGACCTTTAACTCACATGCTCGTGTTTATATAACCAGCTGCAAGTTCATTATTGTTGCTCAGTGTTTCATATTCTTCACTAGCTAGTGGGTTATTGTCACCCTCTTGTGGAATTCAGGGAGGGCTCAGTGTTTCCAAAGACTCCACAGCTAAATATTGATTCAGAATGATGATTTTTTTTTTCCTTCAGAACTATGCATTTCTTTCAGAGCTATACTATATATTTGGAGCTGTTAAATTTCTTTGAAAATTTGTCTTGATTATAATTTCTGTTTACTTCTATGTAAGTAATTTTCAGTCTTTTCCCCCTTTTGGATCATATATTTTATATCACTTTGCAAGGGCAAAATATAAATCCACAATAGATCTGAACTGCAAAACAGAAAAATCCAAAAAGACTGAGTTTCTGTCAACCTCCATCCTATCTACTGTGAACGACCAAGGGGGATTCCTAAAAAGCAGGACATTTCTCTCATTCCAAACTTGGATGACGTTCATGAACATAATACTGGCAAACCCCAGATTTCATGTCTTTAAAAAAGTACATAGTGTGTTATCTTTCTAAGGCAGCAATTAAGGTTAATAAGTAGTTCCTAGTACACCTTTGTCCCATGAAGGAGCAGTCACTGCCCCTTCTAGTCTAAAAGTGAGGCTATCAAATTCAGTTTTGTATTACTGCTGAAACTTTTGTCCCATGATCCAGAAAAACATGAATTGTCTGGCTCCAGCTGAAGTAAATACAGTACCAGTACACTGGTGCAGATGCTGTTTCTGCCTCAGCCAGACTGACTTGTACTGAACAGTACAGCTGTAAGTGCATAAACAAGTGACTGGGTGTGAACATGTTCAGTTAACTTTGGTGGGTGTGTTCTCATCCTGAGGTAGACAGGAGGTCTGATCCCTCTTTCACAGGAGTGCCTGTCCCATAGGAAAGTTTGGCATTCCTTCCAGGAGCTTAGTTTGCTTGGGAGTGAATGTAGGTAACCCCTTCTGTATCAAAACTCATGGGAGAGATTTCAGAGATTGCTCATGGTCTGGCTTCTGGATCTGCTCATTTCATGTAAAACAACCCTACCAAGATTCTCCAGTGTGTTTTCACACAGCCAGGCCACTCTGCCATCATGGCACACCTGAACAGTCAGTGTTAACTCTGTGATTCATTCTGCATATAGAAACATTTCTGACAGTGAAACAGGTCATCCCTTTTCACAGAGAATATAATCAGCAAACTACACAGACTCTCTTGGTCTTACATGTCTAACTTTCGCTTTGTTTTTTTTTTTTCCAAGTGGAAAGATCAGAGAGGTTACCCTTACGTCAGAAATTAAACTTTAAGCAGAGTACAAGTATGAGTTATTTAAATTACAAAAATACCATTTCATTTTACCAAAAAGAACCTAAAATACTATAAAATATTTTCTAGATGCTGTGAGAAAACAATGGCTGTTATGAGAAATTCTCAAGAAGCTTTGTTGACTATTGTAGAGGTAAGCCTTTTTTCATTCTTCTGGACAGTAACCTGACAGAATGTCTTCAGTTTCTTGTCTTTGTCTTCATGTGCATCACTGTACCAAATACTCATTTAGGGTGTTTTGCACAGAGTTTGAATGTAGTGGTGTTGGCCAGATTTGTTAATTCATGTACTTTTCAATAAAATTATAACCAGTTTGCATTTTCTGTGGGAACTCTTTCCTTCAGGCAGTTTTCCCTCTTCAGTACCTCTTCAAAATGCTTCTAGCCATAGTGCAACATTCTCAGCAGAAGCAGCACTAATGGAATTAAATCCTCTTTGCATAAATCACAAAGAAGAGAAGGAAACTGATTTTTGAAAGCAGCTTACACTGTGCATTAAGAGCGAGTTACTCTATTTAGTGTCTAGCAGTGTGTCAAAAAAATGACCCATTCACTGCTGAGGTGACTGAGTGGCAAAGCTGAGTGAAGTATGAACCACACAAAAAACTGCAAATGTTCAGAGGCAGTTTTGTTGTTACATCATCTACTAAGCAATTGAGCTCAATTCTGTTGGTAAAGAAAAAAACAACAAACCAACAAAAACCCCCAAAAAACAAAAACACCAGAAAACACTCAACCTCCTAATATTGTGGTTAGTGTGAGCATTACCAACAGTGCTAGGGCACTGAAGTAGCTGTAATTAACAGTTTAAATTAAAAAGAGCTGTATTTACCGTGCAGGTGCTGCTCTATGATCCTCTTTTTGACTGGACCATGAACCCCTTGAAAGCTTTGTATTTGCAGCAGAGGCCAGAGGATGAGGCTGACATGAGCTCTACGCTTGGTACTGATCCACAAGAACCTAAAAGAAAAGCCAGGTGCAAAATTTTTTTTCCTACCCTCTTCCTGCTGCACTTGTTGCCTTGATTTATGGTTTTCTCACTGGATGTTGTTCAGGATCCACATGTAGAGCACTTGTTTTTCTTTTTTTATTCTGCAGCAGTGATGACCAGAGTTTTAACAAAGTGGCTGAGCGTGTTCTGATGAGACTTCAGGAGAAGCTGAAAGGTGTTGAGGAGGGAACAGTGCTCAGTGTGGGAGGGCAGGTGAACCTCCTCATCCAACAGGCCATGGACCCTAAAAATCTGAGCCGACTCTTTCCTGGATGGAAACCCTGGGTGTGACTTGGAAGGGTCCAGCATGCTTTGAGAAGAAAGCTATTTTTATGCAGCAAGTGTCTTTAACATTTCAGATTGGTATTTCACAATTAAAATTTATATCAGGAGCAACCATAAGCCTCATACCTATTAGCATTTGGTGGATGGTTTAACAAACCAACAAAAACCCCGTTACTGAGAAAACATTTTTTGTTTAGATTCATCCTGTAGTCTAAAGCACCAAGCACTGCTTTGATGGTCCTTGTGACCCACAAGGACCGTGCTTGGGCACAGTGGATGAGCTGTATTCTTGAAACATGAGATTCAGCACTGTTATGTATCTGTTAAAGTGCTGGAGTCTTAGATCTGGTAGTTCTGTGTGGTAACATGACCACATAGAATGGATGATCTAAAAAGCAGGAGTCATGATATAACCAGCTAAAGTACATTTCCAAAGCAGAGTTATACTTTAGAATAATGCTACAGTGAAAGAAAAGAAAACCAGAGAACCTCAAGTTTAATGAACCGAGTGTTCGTGGGGTTGGGGTTTTTTAAGCTTAGTTAAATTAATATTTCTGTATAGAGATGTAGGCTTCAGATCAAGTTTAGTATGGCTGCTTTTTTTCCTGTTGTAAATTACGTTGGTATTTTATTTTTATATTACTTTAATAGTATAAAACAATAAAAAATATTTCACTTTTGTTGCTCAGACTTCCTTGATAAAAGGTATTGACTATACAATGAAACTCAGCATGTCAGAAACGCCAGTGAAGCAGTTACTCTGTACCTGCAATAAACACCTGTCAGAAACATTGAAGTTGTATTTCAAGCACAAAAATCTCATTCTGATTGCATGTGGTTTACAGAAGACATTGCTCTGTCTTATAAAGAAGAAGTTGTATACTCGGTGGATATGGATAATCAGAGAATCCATTGAAATAATGGTCTAACTGGCATATTTAGTAAATCTTCCCAAGCCATCTTTGTATTTAAAAATATGAATTAAGTTTTATGTACCCTCACATTATCTTAGTTTACATTTTATGCCCTTTTACAGCAGTATAAATGAAGAACTCCTGTTCCAATCAGCATTTCATGAATTTTCAGTTGTACAGGGTTCCCACAATTTTTATGCTGTATATTTTATAAGATATTGTCTATATGGCAAAGTGAGTCTTTCCTAACATGTTTTCATGAAGCTGACATCTCTTGATCCTTGGAACCAAAAGCACATCCTGGCCTTTTTTGTGGGAAGGAACTATCCTACAGGGGTACAGTGATCTGTTTGTTCTCTGAAAATGAAACTCAGCTGACAGAGCACACACTCTTTATGTGAGATTTAAATGACACTTAGGAAAGGGAGAAAAGTCCTACCAAGCAGTGGCAGACAGGAAAGGACTAGACAAAAAAAATCCTTATTTTATTCACCACAGACTCTCCTGGGGTGATCTGCAATGTTACTGTATTCCATACCTGTCTGTGCCCAAAAATTGTTACTGTCTCTCTAAGACCCTGCAGCCAGGGACCATGTGTGTGTGGGTGTGCTATCCTGGGTGTTTTTAAAATCAGCCCTTGGAGACAGTTTCCAGGCCTTTGGCTGTTTGGTCTTTGCTCAGGCTTGCATCACAGCAAGCACTGGTTTTATAGGAAGCTATACAGATGGCACATTAGGAGTTCCTTAGTCTGTGATGCTTTGGTCAGCATTATGGAATAGATTTTTCTGGTGGGCAGGGTTAATTTCTTAGTATCTGGGAAAATTAATTTATGCTATGCAAGACGTCAGCACTTAAAGTGACCAAATGGCAGTTCCTTGAGGTGAGTGAAGTCCATGCAGCTGTGATTTTGTCCACCATTTAACAATGGATGGTTAAATGGTGTTTCTACATCCCTTATGTAAGCACATATATATTACTGAAGTATCTACTTGAAATACTTCCATCTGAAAACAGATGATCCTCAGTAAAGGGAGAGCAGATTCTTTGTTTTATATGACTTTATCAAAATACAGATCTTTTAGATTCTCAAAGTTGTAACACTTCCCTACAAATCCAGCTTTGCCTCCACAAACACTTTCCCCAGACTACCTTCATCTGTGGCAGAGAGTCCTTGAGATTTTCCACAGAGATAGATTTTTATTTCTAGAAGACCAAAAGTTTCATTGTAGGTGTTTCTCAAGCCGCTGCAGAGAGAAGGATGGTTTTGGAAACTCTATCCCAAAGTGCTCCACACAGAGTTCAGACTATATAAAATAAACAACTACTAAGACAATTGTACTTCATCTCTCATGACTCACCTGGAATTTCCAGACACCCTCCAGTCATTGTACCCCTGAGCTTACCTTTGACTGGACACTACTGTTGGATTTGGGCCCATCAGGCCAAAGGAAAACCTGAAATTCTGTAGAGTTGTAGAGTAGCTGAAGCTTGTGGTATGCATATTCCTCAACATATCTTCCAAACCCACTGTCCTGGTCTTTAAGGGAATTTAACTTCTTACCAGCAAGGTCACACATTACAAATTTTGTCAACACAGTCATTGTTAGACAGAAAGTTACAGTTTGTCCTCAACTCTCCTGCCCTGCTCCCTAACATGCCATGGAAGTTCTGGATAACACTTGTCAATGGGAGAGGTTCTGTCCAATGAGTACTTCCCATGGGCAGCTCCCAAAACAAATGCTTTCATGGAGAGACTCCTGGAGTGTCCTGACCTGTGTTCAAGCAGCTGGTACCTCAGGACTAGACCAGTATTCCTCAGTTAAGATTTTCATTCCATGAAGTTTGCCAAGATACCCGAAATAACTCACACATTATGTTAGTCTTTAATTTGGAAGTAACATCACCTTACTCAAAAATTAGAAGTCAGTTACTCTCATCAGACAGAAAAAAATGAAGCAATGTCTAACCAGCCTCATTAGTATCTCTCACTCCACTTGTTTTCACATTGGTTTGTGTTTCTTATTTCTACCAGACTGACTGTGCCACAGACCAATATATATATAAACCCTGTTGTGCCAAACAGTGCTATCCACTGTCCCTTTTGCACCCTGTTTCTGGAATGAACTGTCTGACAAACTAATGCTGAGTGTTGCTCAGAAAAAGCCAACTGGTGCTGCCCAAAGCAGAGCCCATAAATTAGGTGATTACTGAGCAGTGTGGAGCATCAGGGATCCATGCTTGACCCATGGCCCTCAGGCACGCTGCCTAGCCCCTTTCTAATTTGGCAGTATAGGCAAAGACTTTAGTTAAGTAAAATCCAAGGTGAATTATGTGGTTCCTTAGGACTGATGCTTCAGACAGGCCCCTTAGGCTTCATCTTCCCTGAAAGCAATACTGACTGGGACAAAATGTCCCCTCATAACATCCTCTCCTGAGCAGCTTCTGTGTCCAGCCAGCTGCCAGAAGTGAAGCAAACAGCCTTGGACAGAGAGAGAGAATAATCTCAATTTACAGGGGATTATTTTACAGGCAGAAAGTATTTAAGTAAATTTTACTGGAACAGTAAATTTTACAGGAAAGATTAAAATTCCTGGTAAAAAGTATTAAAGTATCACTTTGTAACAGCTTTCTCAGCTTGCAGTAAAAAGTTTGAGCATTACTTCAGCAATCCTTTGTGCACAAGCCTTGTGCTGTGGTCTGGAGAAATGCATTCTGAAAAACTAAACTATTGCAAATGCATTTTGAGCAGAACGTTGACATTGGTGTTTATAAACAGCAGAGTCCACTATGAAGCAGCTGACATGTGCTTTTTCCGTCAGGCAGTGCTTGTTTAGTCAGCTTCTACTGCTGAAATTACAACTCCACATCACAATGGAGTAGCAAAAATATAAACCAATACTAGCAAAATGACCATTCAGGATTTGTATCCATTAGAAAAATGTTTTTCTCAGAGAAAAAGTGAACTTGATGGTGTTACATCTGGTCCTGATATGAAGCCTGATTCTCTTGCTTGAAAGGGAGTAAAAGCTTCTGTTCCATTGGAGTTATGGAGTGGAATCTGAGTCAATTCATATGGCTCATGCTGGGATAAACTGAAAGTCTAAACAAAAGAGTGGAAATGTGAGTAAAGATATAATTTACATCTTTAAAATTACACTATTCCTACACCTGCTACAAGTCCTTATAATGCTAACTTAAAACTAAAGAATAATAAATAAAATCAAAGCTAGAGACAGTTCTGTTTGTGCTACAGAAATGGAGATAGAAGCAAATTAACCTTCCCTAAGATGGCATATCTAACAAACTAGTTTCTGTAATTATGAGACATATCTGATATCAATGCTTTGGGGTTTGGAACCTTTCTTTTTTACTTGATAATTTCTACTTAATGTTGCTCTATTGTTTAAAGTAAAATTCAAAAATTCTCACAAAATCAGTTTGTTGGCTAATTTTTCTTTCCGACAGCAGTGTAAGTCCTAAATTACATCAAACAATTACAACTATGTCAGTGCAAAGGGGAGCAGAATCTGGTTCTTTTTATAGTTTTGTTTTGGTTTTTAGACTTGCATCACTACCTTAATCAGTTGATTATGTTAACACACCTATGCATTGCATAATGTGTAAGTAGATCATACACACTGAAAGCCCCTTGGCTATGTCAAAACACAGAAACTGATGCCCTATCAGCACACAGCTGTCCTACCAGTGTAATTAAAACCAGTTTTAAATCAATTTATTTAGGTTTGTGAAAAGCACTGTGGGTGCAAACCTCTCTGTGACACACATCTCATTATAATTATCTCTTATCTGTTCACCTTAATTCTGTCATTTACACACAAGGTCTCGTAAAGCACTGACAATACACAAGGTGTTGTGTTAAGGTAGACATTATATACAGAAAGATAAAACACAGACCTTTGAAACTCTGGTTGTCCCCAGGATATACAATGATTACTTAAAGCAAAAATGTCCTGTCATCATTCAGTTCCAAATGACCAGTTTTTACTTTATGTAAAACATAGAAGACAGCTTGTGGGCTCCCTGTTTCTCACTAGCCTTCTCAACCATTTTCCTTTGCACTCCTACACTATTTTTTGAATCTTGGTTCTAAAGGTTATGCACTATCTTCTTTTTAATTTTTTTTCCCTTTCATTTTTTTAAATTTCAAAAGCCCTTATTGAATATGGCTTTCAGCCTGCCCCTCCCCTGCTTCACTCATTGTTTTCTGGTTTCATCACAGCATCTGCATTACAGTTGGAGCTGAGGGGTCTTTTTATAACTTGTTGCTGTGAAAGAACTACTCATCACTTATTTATAGGCATGCTTGAAGCTTTTAAAAGTTAAATAATGCTTTAAGAAATTGCATGTCTGTAAAAGCATTTTAAGAAATTAATATGATGGTATTAATATATATTTTACATTTCTATCCTATTGCATTTTCCAATTACTCTTTATTAGAAAAATTAATATCTCAGTAAGGAACTGATCCAATTGACTATACACCAAGGAGTTTAATGGATTTCTTAACTGGAGGAGGAGGTTGTTACAACATGTTCTCTATATAAAATAAGTAATTTACTTTTATTGCTTACTGTCACAAAGCATTTAACTTAGCCAATTTATGAATAACTGATTATTTTGGTATTGGTCTTCCAAGTCTCTATGAACTAATTTAAATTTACTGAAAATGCTTTAGCATCCACTAAGAAGAAGATTAGTGCTTCCTTGTTGTAGAGTGCTCAATCTTTTATGATCTGAAAGTGATTTATCCTTGTGGATTAATACAAACCATCTGTTTTCCCTGAAAGATTCACGAGACCACTCCCATGTACTGATGTGTGGCCTTTGTCAGAGTTTTGTTTTGTACAAGAATACACTGTTTCCTAATACTGGAAATGTTAAATAGAAAGAAAATGCTGCAAAGGACTGCATTTGCAGCCATTTATGAGACTGTTTCTCTTCAAAAAGTACAGTCAGAACCAAAATAAACTTAATTCTAAAATAATTAAATGCACATGCAGTGGTATTACAATCTTGCTTAACAAAACCATATGCCAACAATAAAAGACAATAAAACCAGTTAATCCTTAGAGTCATTCAAAAGTATAGGTGAAATACACAGAAATCTTGACAGCAACAGCTGCACATTTCAAACCAGGCTTTAATGGACTGCTAAGGCTTTGGGATTCAGCTGACTGATTGCTCTGCTACTATTGCTGTGGAGAAGGGTTCCTGGCAATAATGACATATGGCACTTCACTGTGGAAAGACAGTGAAGCTTTCTCTCTCAGCCTACATGACAGGAGCGACAAATATTTACTTACTTTGTCAAAGATGAGTCCCCCCCTGAATCTGGAGTGAAGACCACTGAACTTAAGAAATAAATACTGAATCATGATTGGCAATGATGAGTCTGGCACAAAATATTTGCCTTTCATAATACTTTCACCTGGAGTTCTAAGTCACTGCACAGATGTGTATTTTTTTTAGAAAGTTATGAAAGGGTTCTGTAATTCCTACCTATGTAGCCTTTCCTTACTTCATGTGAACACTTATTGAAAGGGATCATCTTGTGGAAAATGAGTAAATTTTTCACCCTGGCCTTTACACTACAACTCGAACAAAAGTCTAAGCAGTGCCTAATGCTTCATTATCCTCATGTATAATTTTATTGAGGTATACTAATGACGTTTTGTTCGCAAGGCAAAATTAAATAAGGAGGAAGAGGTTTGGGACAGAAACAAAATAATTATGGAAGAAAAGCAGAAATTTACTAAAAATGCCAGACAGCTGGGCAATAAACTATGTTACTTCCAACAATTTCAGGTGTGGTAGCCATAATACTTAGTTAAATACCTCAAAAATATTAGACATTTACATAGGACTATGATATTTCAAGTTATTTAAATACCAAAAATCAAGAGACAAGCATTTTATGCCTAAATCAAAGCAGACATGTACTGAGACATTTCAAGTAAAAGAACATTTAAGCATTTCATATAATTTTCAACTCTCCCTGTGGCTTCTCAGTCAGAAGTCTACACACCATGGGCTCACTTTGTGGCTACCAGAGCTAGAAAGATAACCCAGAGCAAATTTACAACAGCCAAGATATTAACAGCCCTACAGAGATACCTGTTTCTTCCTGTTCTCTACAAAGGAACCCAGAACAACTCTATTTCTTGCTGATGTATATCTGCTAAGGGACCAAAGACAGGTGGAATAAATCTGGCCACTAAAAGTCTGCCATGAGAATCAGGTGCAGCTGAAATAATCAGGAAATCTGAGTTGGAAAAAAAAAAAAGCTGTGTTCTAATAATAGCAGACCCCTCCCAAATCATGGAGTCAGTAACAGTGACAAGTGGTTAGCACTGCAGAGATTGTGGATTCAGGAATCTAGTTTTATCCACCTTGGCTTGCTTTGCTGAATACATTTAATGAATGCAAATATTCTTCATGCTTTCATGCAGTGGAGATTCTGTGCACCCAGAACAGATACCACAGAAAATATCATGTATGTTAAAATGACGCTTACAGTACCCAGACTGATTTTGATGACAGTATCTGCTGCAACACCTAGCAACTCTGTCTGCAAGTAGAAAGATAATAATCTGTAATGCTTGCATCCTACAGAGACATTAGGTCAGAAAGTATATTACTGTGAATACTCTGTTTCAATTACTTGGCAGTACTTGCAGAAACAGGCTCTTGATCAGGTCTGGGTCCTTTAGCAGAGAAACTAGAAAACCTGAAAAACATAGTGAGGTTTCTAGCAGGCAAAGCTGCTTAAAGAATACACCATCTATACACTCCCAGGAATAAGCAAAGGAAGTCAACTTGGCCTATAAATATTTTTATAATTATCAAATGGCTTTCAAGTGGCTTGTAAGAAATGAGTTCCAGTCCGTTATAATTAACTCTAAAAGACAGCTGCCTTCTGTGTGCTTCTGTTCTTCCTTCCCTTTAGTTTTGCTTGTCTTTACTTTGATGTTCAGCTTTGCTTTCCCTTGGATCATAGTTTCAGTTGTTTTCAACCTCACGGTGCATCCGCAACTGTGGGACTGAGAAAAGACTGGGGGCAATCAAAAATAACTGTTTGATTTATATTACTGTAATGAGCCTTATTTTACAACACTATGCCACAACTATAAAGCAGTGAGACAAGCCAGGAGTAGAACCCAACAAGCTACTAGTAGAATGTAAATACTTTGCATTGTACTCTGTAACTTGTATGGCCCTCATCTCCTGAGGGCAAATGCTGTTCACCAGGAGAGGAAGATCTGTTCCTCTAAAACCTGTAAGTTCTTTGTTGTCATGAAATACATGTGCATCCTGTAGAGAAGTGTAAATACACACACAAAAAAAGTCTTTGTAACTTACTGTTATGCAAAAAAGCTAAGGACAGATTTTCCCATTGCAACCTTAGAGAATTTAAGAACTACAGTCCTTGAAATGGTCTGTAAGAGAAATGGAACACATTTTTAGGAGAAATAGTTGATTTTTATATTACAATAAGCCAATAGGGAAAATGTTTTAGAGAGAAATATTTATTGGTATAAAGTACAGTGACACATTCGCTACTTAGAAAGTATGTTGCAATAAAGCATCTACATCACTGATTTTTTTTCCCTGAAAATAATAATGGGTAAAACTCAGCTCTTTTTCTCCATTTAAGATTCACAGACCTAGTCTGAAAAATAATGTTTTAGTCCTACCCATCTTTCTTTTTAATAAGATCAGGTAATAAAATCCATATGGTTTCTTGAATTCTTTTCTGGCTATAAACAACTACTTGTGGCCCTTGAAGAATTCTTTTCCTCCTCCTTTCTAAGTAATAACAGTGGATATGTGTATGAGTGATGAATTAGAGTCATCTGTTGGACAAGCAAGCATGTAGGACAGGTCCTTACTTCTGGAAGAATGACCCCTGTAAGTACATGACCCTGAAGAAGAGAAAATGGATATGCATAAAAGGAAAAAAGCAGGACTAATGAAAGGCAAAGCAGGCGGGAGCAGGTTTGTGAGTGGCCTTTCACATAAGCTGGTCCAGAAAACTGACTTGGGTATCATGGGAGAGCAGAAAGGAGATGAGAAGTGAACCTGAGGCTGAACAGGATACCAGAGAGAGTTTGGAATAATTCTGTGGTCATCCTTAATTTTGGGAGACAAAATTTTGGGCTACACACAATTTTGGGCTCTCAGGCACATGGTGTGACTCTTGGGGTGTCCTATGCAGGGCCAGGAGCTGGACTCGATGATCCCTGTGGGCTCGTTCCAATTGGCAGCTTTCATGAAGACCACAGGACACTGTCCCAGTGCCTGAGCAGTGAAACTACCCCCATTTTACATTTCTGAGTCCATTTTTCTTTCCTTGGTGCTTGCTTCCCCCTCAGCCTGGCAGACAGGTGTAAGCTGAAACACAAGCTGAAACTCATGTCATGACATGACAAACACGCTTCCCACCAGCAGGGATTGAGTGGAGAAGCTCGCCTTTTCCTTTGAGGATGAAGCAAGGAGGAGGGGGTGACTCACAGGGAGATGGCACTCCCACAGCAGGCCCTGCCTGCTCCAGGCCTGCCATGTCACTCTCAGCCATTTTCTTTTTAGTTTAACACTTGTTCAGTATGATGCTTCTATCACTGAATAGTTTTAGAGTTTAAACTAGAGTTGCATCATGAGCATTCAGGAAGGAGAGCATTGGTGAGTATCCTCCCTGACAGAACTTCTTAAAGAATAATATAAGAAGAAGAAAATAAAAATTATACCCAACAAAGTAAATTTTATCACTGATGTCAATGATAGTTGAAGATATGCAACTGAATCTCCTGATGATTCAATTTTAAAATGGATGTGTGTGTCCCTTTGTATTTTTGTGCAATGTCCATCACTTTGGTAAGTAAGCAGAATCTCTGTTTCTTAAATGAGATTACAAGATAACCTAGTAAGTCCCTTTATTTCTGGATAGCCTGTGACCAGTTACATATGGTAGCAGCAGGTGTACTACTTTGACTTTGTTTGTCAAAAATGTGAAGACCTGACAGATGACTACCATATTCACACATCCAGCCCCAGAAAATGGGAATTTTAAACGTATCAGAGAAAGAAGAAACTTTATTTCATTTTGATGTATTTATCCTTCTTATCATGTAGCATATTATCCTGTATTATTTCCTTTATCACTGGCTAAATAAATAAATAAATAAAGTTTTTTGTTTTAAAGAAACCTCTTATATATGGTTAATGCTGTAATGTCAGCTAGATTGATAAAATCAGATAAATGGAAGAGGAGAATGCCTGTACTGATTAAGCCAGGAGATACTGTTTCACAAAACCTTTTGCCTTTTATATAACAAAGAGTTTCAAAATCCTTGAATGAAGAAGAGGACACAAAGCACAAGTGAAAACACACCCTAGATTTGCTAATGATATTGAAACTTGTTTTCAAAGACAAAGACTTTGAAACAGTGATCAAAAAGCTGTGAAAGTAATATAAACTGTTTGAAAGCAGGCCCAGCTATACTCACAAGATAGCTTTTGAAACTACTCAGGCCAGTTTTAAGAGCCAGCTCTTGCCAGAGGCCTTCATCTTCATCAGTACTCCAAATTAAGATTTATTACAGAAAGCAATTACATGTAATTTAATATTAAATTAAAATGCAAAGCTAAATCCAGACAGGTATTAGTCTGATGATATAGGAAGAATACAAATGTAGGTACAGTATTATACAAATAGGCAGCTCCAACTATAAATACATGACATTGTTCAGTGGAAGAACGGAGAGGACCCTGTAATAAGCATGAGTTTAACTGAAAACACAAGAGCTGGTTTCCCTACTGGAAGTGAATTCTGCTTGATAATGGAGAAATGCCAGGAGAGCTGTCATGGCTCTCAGATCTTGAGATGCCCGCCAAGGGAATATCTGCCAGCTCCATGTGGGGAGCAAGTGTTCCGTGAAGTTGAAACACTAATTTTGTCACTCATTACTTGTTTTCTTTGCTTGCTTTCTTTCCCAAAGGAAAATATGTCTCAGCAATCCATGAACAACTGATTCTCATGAATTGATGATTTTTTTCAAGAAGGGGAAGAGGAGAGGCTTTATAGGTTTTGATTCAACCCAATATAGAATATTTTTTGTGTGAAAGAGAGCCTTAGCCTTGTTTTATTCTCTCTTCAGGCAACCACTTTAAGTCTGTGAGCACTATCAGAATATATTTATTTAATCAGAAAATATTTCATTCCCATCCAATTGCTGAGTATGGAAAATTTTAACCATTTATTAACTTGGGATAACGTAGCATAGCAGTCCACTTCAAGACATCAAAAATTAATAGGATGGTTAATTAACCCAGTTTTGCAGTAAAAGCCAAACCATTTTAAGTGAGAAAATGTCTGAATTTGTTCTTAATTATTAAATTGGGTTACTTAAGGAACCAGTGTCATAATACATTTTCTCTTTTGCTATAGAATGAACAATTTCTTAGGAACAGACCACTTTGTTCTTAGAAAAAAGTAGGAGACGACAATCTGATACAATGCAATTTTCAACGGCCAATTTAATGAGTTCAGTGGGAGTTTATATTGCCTGAAAATGACACCGTTTATCAGCCACATTCATTGGGCTCTTCAAACCTGGGCAAAGGTGGTTAAAATTGTATTTGATGGTGTGACCATAAGAAATAAACCTAACCGACAAGGAATAAAAGTTTCATCTCCATAGATTTGCCAGTTATGCATATAATTTCTTATTTGCTTTAGGTTTTTAGCTAGTCTTGAAAAATGATGGAGTTATTCAAGGGAATTGATTCAGGGGACAAATTTTAAGCTATCAATTTCCTAGAAATAGGAAACTGCTCAGCTAGTTTTAGATGTCCTGTGTCTTAACCTCAAAGATATGCAAGCTAATTTTTCATTTGTCTATGAACAGTAGCTCCTTTTCCCTTAATTTTTTCATTGGAACAGGTAATCTTCAAGACCTTATCTACTGTTAAAAATTTGAATGCACCCAGCAAAAATCCAATGCCATTTACTCTAATGGGACCAGTTTGGCCTTTCTATGTGAATACAATTTGTATTACCCCTCAAAAGTGATTTTTAATGGCCTCCTTAACAAGATAATCCATCAAAGAACTGGTGACAACTGCACCTAGTAACCTACTTAACAGATCCAGTTTGACAACAATTACACATTACTGCATGTCATCAGGGCAGGGTGTAGCTTAATATTAAATATAGCAAACACATTTGATAGTGGACCATAGTTGCTTGAGAAGGTTGAAGGTGGTAACTTCTGAGCAGAAGAATTGTTTGGCTTTGGGGTAATACTGACTTGGGAGTGGAATGGAAAAAAACCTCTACTGCATATGAGGGTAGTTCAATCATCAAGTTTAAGTAAATGCCTGAGTTTGTAAATGGTACTCAGAGCTGTGTGTTTATGAAGGACTTCCTGAAGATTTAATTTCATTAGATTCATAGGACAGGCATATGATGGTAGAGGAGATCTAAAGGAAACTTCATTCAAATTGGCATCTTAAGTGCACACATTGCCTATTTTAAATTGATCGGTTCAAATTTTACAGGGAAAAGCCAATTTTCCCCTTTCTCTTTTAATTAAAAAAAAAAAAAAACAGATCCAATTGCTAGTGTGTGTTTCTGTGACTAGAATGGAACTGCAATGAGGGAAATATATATATATGTATATATATATATCTATATATATATATATATCTTGCAAAAGTGTAAATATCAATAGACATTAAGGATTTCAGTGAACAATTCACTATACACATAGCATTATCAATAGTCAGGAAAAAGTCACTGTTTTTCTGGATGTTTGGGAATATTTTTATTTGAGGCAACATTTTATCACAGGGAAATTTGCTTTCCTGCAGGTAATCAGAATTTGGAAACTATTTCACAAGAAATACTCAGAATTACTCTGCATCTTATGTAAGCACTGCTTGCAATTAAGTACTGCCAAATAGTTACGATTTTTATGAAGTCATGATATACTTGATCTGTGCCACCTTTAAATGCTTGGGTTTTTTAAAGAGTCAAAAGGTAATTTAGTACAAATCAGATATTTAAAATTTACACCTATTTTCCAGGTTCAGTTACAGCAAGTTTGGGATCAGTGTGACTGTTGGTTACCTTACAGACCCAAATAAATCTTCCAGGGAACAGCAGAAATACCAAAGTCTAAATAATATGGAATGGTTGCATTGTGAAAAGGCATGCTGAAGTTTGTCAGCAGGGGTTAGTCCACATTAAAGTACCTTTGTTCCTAAGGCAGAAGAAAGCAGAATTTATTGGCAGAGATGCAGCTTCTATCAGTAACATACATTCCTGACATTTTCTAAATAACTCACCTTGCCAAAAAGCATAAGAAAATGTAAGGACACGTGGCAGAATGAGTTGAATCTTTTCTCCATAGGATTCTGCTTGAGTGGTTACATCAGAGGTATGATGTTTTCTTGATGCTTCTGTATCTTATGTTTTAGCAAATAAAATCTTACTGTATAATCCAGGCTGTTATTTTCACTGTTTTGAATTACCTAATCTTGGAGCTCACTATTGGTGTACAGTAATACAGGACAGATTGTTCCTTAAGTATCCCTTTAAACTTATTTTGCTTATGAAGTTCAATTAATGCTTTGCCTTCACTACAAAGAACATACCGAAGTAATAGGCATCTTTCTTTAAAAGAGTAACAACTTCTACCTGCAGAGTGTTTTTGGTTTGGTCTGGGATAATAATGTTTGTTTTTTTCATTCATTAAATGACATGAACCATACTGAAAAAAATACCTTCTTCCTGAGGTAACAGCTGCTAGTCTTGAGCAAAAAAAAAAAAAAAAAATAATTAGGAAACAAATTCAGTTTTTGTTCTAAACTATTTTCCCTCTGAGAGCACATTTCCATGTTAAAGTTTATAAGACACTCAAACATCTTTCTGTTGCAACAGTGAAAAGTTTGGTGAGAGTAACATGCAAGATGAAATCAGGTGTTGGACCTGTGGGACATTAACATGGTAGCAACCAATTTGGTTTATCGTGGGTATCAGTCATGAGATGGCAGATCTCTGCAGCTGGAGTGCTGGGCATTCTGGGAGATGAAGAGTAGCTGCAAATGTGGTTACTGTTGACCCAAAGGTAAGTAAAATGATCTGCTAATGATAAATGACCTCTCTCAGTCGAATAAGCTACAGGGGAAGTCATGGTCTCTCTCAAGTACAGCTTGAGTGGATCATCTTTCAGACAGGTTCCATCCAGGATAACGTATTTTGTGGGTTTTCAGCAGGAAGATTATCATGTTTCACATGTCCTGTATCAGTAGGCCCTTCTGGCATTCTGCTGAGCTGTCTTGAGTCTCTCTACACTACACTGTGAACCTGTGGTACAGATGGATCCTCAGTGTTTTTTTTCGTGTTGGGAGTGGGATGGGAATACGTCATGCTCATTCACCGGTGACCTACAGAGCGTGCTGGCATTTAAGTATAACTCATACATTAATATCTCCACTGACTGCCTAAAATCAATTACTGTGATGGTTCATATCTGTACTCACAATATTTTGCAATTCTCTCATACATGTACTTATTCAGCTTCTTGAAAGAGCAGGTCTTGCACTTTCAGTCCAAGCATGTAATGCCAAATCAGTGTATCTTATTTCTGTTGAATCTTCTGTGTACTGCATGACTATGATATATTGTGATAATATATATTAGTAAGGTATAATATTATTATACATATAGATATTATACACTTAATGTATAATTAATATATAATTTAATAGTCTTATAAGCCAATATTAAAATACATGCAAAACTTTGCCAATACTATCAAGGGAGACATAAACATGAATAGTGTCAAAAGTATCAGCACAGAAAGACTACATTACCTCTTGGAGACACTCAAGAGCCAGATTCATCCTTCTGCTATGTGGCTAGATAAATGCTTGTTGTATGACTGAAATGTAGTTCACAGAATAATGAACATCTGGAGGTCACGTAGGCCAAGCTTCATCTCCTTGGGGATATCAGTGTAAGAATTTTTTTCCCTTATCTAATTGGAATTTCCCATGATGCAGCAGCTTGTGTCTGTTGTTGGGAGGATTTCTGCTGTGTCCCTCGGAGAAGTCCTCTCTTTCTAAGGCTGACCTAACCCTGCTCACTCAGCTTTTCCTCATACACCACGTGCCCTAATCCCTTTATCATCTTGGTGGTCCGTGTTGGGTCTGCTCCACTATGTCAATGTATTTCTTGTACAGGGGAGTCCAAAGCTGAATACAGGACTCCAGCTGCAGTCTCACAGCTGCCAAGCAGATGGGGAGAAACACCTGTCTTGACCTGCTGGTCACAGTGCAGCTAATACACCTCTTGCTTATCACTGTTCACGTGATGGGACTCAATTATGGAATGTGCTACAGATGTCTAAAATGACTTCAAACCAACATGCAAATAATCCTTTCTCCCTTACTCTCAGAGCAAAATCCAAAATTAGTGCCGTAACTGTCTGCAGTACAGATTTTCCTATTAACAACACAGAAGCATTATACTCAAAACTCAAACATTAGTACTCATATAGCCTCATTAAAGTGCTATAAAAGTATTCACAGACAAGAAGATTCGAGTGGTTAAATTCTGCAAACTTAAGCAATAATATATTAATATGAAATCTTGCACTACATCACCGCCCTTACAGGGAAAATTTTTGAAAAACTGCAGTGCTAAAGCAGCTGATAATATCATGGGTTTATATAATGCTTCTTTTCCTTATTATAGTTTCTTTGCAGGCTTCTCAAACATGCTCAAACAGGTGATGTATGTTTTCCCTGTCAGCTCTCCTCCCTAACTAAATAATTTACTTTATAATGTAATAAATGTCGGGCGTATGCTTCCCAGCATGGATGCTTGAATCTAACATTCCATCAGGCAGGCTTTGATTATAGGGTTTTTTTAATTATGAATCTACAAGGCGGGCCTGGCACAATACTGTCACCAAGCCAGTATATTGCTTATCTTGAGGTAAATCTCAAAAAATACAGTCTAAAATATATATGAAATTGCATCTCCTTTATGTTCAACAGATCATGATTTACTAGTTCTCGTTTCAACAGGAAATTGAGTTGGGTATTTCCAAATGTGGCTGCCTAAATGTATTAGGACATACACATGACAACGTAAAAGCAATGTTCACTATATGAAGCTACTGTTAAGGTTAAAGGAATCTGAAAATAAAGAACCTTAAGTAAAGGCTCTGCATGACCAACATTTTTGGAAGTCAGACCCCTTCTCTGTAATTTCCTGTGTTTGAAAACATTTGCCCTGGGCTTTAGGACATACTGTTTCAGACAAATAAAGTTGTCTTTGTCACTACTGATAAACCACTGATGAAAACAGGACAGGTTTTGCTCTCTAAAAACTATTCTAAAAACTGAAATTCATTTTGGGATATTTCTTGCCTGTAAGCTGGAAAAGCACCTGTAAGGCATTCTGTGACAAACTGGTCTGTGCTAAGGGATGCTTATTACAAAAGCAAGGAGTTTTTTGGCAGAGAAGAATTAAGAATAGGTTTTTTCCCTTTTCATGAGGGGAGAAAGGTGGGATAAAATACTCACATTTATTTTTATTCATGATTTACATATTATCTGATTATTCTTCCAGTTTGAAATACTTCTGCTTCAAGCCAGTCAGCTTTTCCTACACAGATTATTTCCAAAGAACCATAAAGGATGTGTCATGATTCTTCCTATTCTCTCCCAATTGGAAAAAATATAAATGGATCATTTTTGCACTCTTGATTTGAAATACGTGGAAAACTTTGTTGTTCAACCACCTGTTATGCTTAATTGCCTTTGCTGAACACACCACCTCCATAAATACTGGTGCATATAAAATGCACATGGTATAATGGATAATATCACAAAATAAGATCATATAATACAGTAAAAATGACTGTACACATAGAAGAGGAGCACATACTAATTTTTAGGTGTCAGCTTCAGCAATGGAACCCTGTTCCTGAATTCTGATGTAGAAAATTTTATGTCAGAGTTGAACATATATTCAGAGCCTGAAGTTCTAGGACCATCTGTCACGCTAAATAAAAATACAACCACTGTATGTATCAGTGTCAGAACCAGAACAAAGAGGATTACGGGTAGAGCAACATGACACAGCCTTTTTCTTAACTGGCATAATGTAATAAATGACTCTACACTAAACCTTGTGCATCACATCAATCAGACAAGTCCACTAACTTAAGATATCTCCATTCTTTTTAGCATAGGGACAATCTGGTATCCATGAAAGGTGTTATCTGACTGTAGGAGTTGGGAGCTGCTCAACCAGGGTGCATTAGCCAAGATGAAAATGCAGAGGACAAAAATGGGTGCTTGTGGGCACTGGTCTTGGTATCAGTGTCTCCCTCCAGGGCTGTTTCTGCATTTTGAAGTAGACAAACTTGGGTAAAATCAACAGAGGTATTTGGAGCCACATCCAGGACTAGGATTTTTCTTCTGCCCCATCCAAAGGCACATTTTATTGCAATGGCATGACCAGCTCCTTCTGGCCTTGTGAATTTTGCACTGTTGGCTTCACACCTGCACAACTTCAGTGGAAGACCTGAAGACCTCCTGACCTCTTGTGGAGCTAAGGCACTCTCTGGAAAAACAGCTTTGAATCAAACCAAGGAAGACAACCCGCTTCACAATTGCTTAACAAGGAATCTAATCCCTAGGCTGTTACACAGAAGTTAAACCTAAGTGGTCTAAAACTCTGCTAACCAATTTCAGATTTCAAGTAGCTTAGAATACTGTAGATGGTATTGCTGAACTAAGACACCAATATTTCCCCTGGCCTGAAATTCCCAAGTCCTTTTGCAGACCTGCATTCACAGGTATGTTATTGGCAGGTCTGCAGGGCAGTGACTTGGCACTCAAAGCACTGGGACTGTGATAGCTACACAGGCTGTTTTAAACAGCATTTAATTCTGGTGATTCATAGCCATGATATATATAAACATATTATTCTAATCTCTCCCCCTCTCCATTTCCCTCTAAAATTGATGAGTATTATATCATGTTGTCTATTCTGTTACCTGTCATAGACCACAAAACAATCTGAAAGCAAGACTAGATCTGATATCTGTAGATCTCAAATATTCATTTTTGTTGTCTAGTTAGAAAATTGTTTTGTATACAAGAAACAATCTAACACTTAGGTAAACTTTATGAAGAAACCATAACACTGCTTTAATGTATCACAAATGCTCCTTTAGAATAACTTGCACTGACTCATGGCAAGATCTTTTGTGGTGACTAGTTCCTCATAAAACTTTGGTAAATAGGTCCCATCTGGAACACGAGCAGCTCTGTGCTCTTCTTCCTGATGATGCAGTACATCAAACAAATCCCCCAGACACTCCCCACTGCAGGCTCAGTATCTGTCTGGTGGTGGTCATGGAGCCAAAATTGTGGGAACCAACATTGTAGATCAGAATGACTGTAAAAAAGGGTATGAAAATACACAAAGAATACATAACTAAGAACGTCTGCTAGTGCATGAGTGTCTTAGATTTCACAGCTTAATTCCTATTCTTGCATTTTAAGTGGGTAATTTTCTCCATCCAGTACAGTTATAGATCTTCCCTTAAAGGCTTTTTCCTGTGGCAACTGCATAGGGAGTCCCTGTCATCAGGCTGAGGTACAAGTTCCATTCCATCCCGTATTTCAGGTTTGCTGGCTTGGCGTTGGGCATATTTCTGAAATATGTAAACAACATTTAAGAATGCTATAAGCATCAACATATAATTCATGCAGCAGAATTTTCCTCCTCCCTTCCACTCAGAAGCCTACCTTTATCCAGGCTCCTTATGTCATTGTTTACAACTTCTGCACAAGGTGTCTTTACAACACACCTACTAATGGGCTACACTGCCGCTGAAAACCTCCTTTAATGTTTTTGCCTATTATGAAGGGCAACTGGAAAATTGCCATTATTTGTGCCTAACCACTTTATGCAGATAAAGCATAAAAATGGCATTTTTGTGCACTGAACAGTTCCAAACTTTGTGTCAACCTGTGGCTGCTGAAGCTGACATCTAACGGCCCAGCAGAACAGGAAAATGAAGTTCATACTTTCAGAGAAGAGAAACTTATTTCACCAGAGATTTGCATTTTCTAGGAATGAAAGACTGTTGGGCCTGCTTCACCCCCTACCACTCCAGTCACACTTATGGAACTTCTTTTCCATTGTTTTGTAGTAGAAGTAGCTCATGATCTAAGTGTGAGAAGCATGAAGGGAAAAAGGAAGAAAATCGTATACAGATTATCTCCTACAGAGATCTACTGGAAACCAAATACCAAGAGACAATGAAAACAGGGCTGACTGGGGATGGGGGCAAAACCCCCAGAATTGCTGATTCTGTAAATAACTATTATGTCAGGTTGTTTCTTTAATGATGAAGCTGGGTTTAACAACGCTCTTCACACTGATCTCCTGTGAGTATTATGTCCCATGTCTGCTATTGATCTAAGTAATGACCCAATATGAAATTTGTAGCATCAGCAGCAGTAGCACCTGGGGGGAAAGTAATAAAATGATCTATTGTACTAACCTGGAGCACTTTATAATAGTAGCAGTAAAACCTGTGAGGCTGAAGTAATTCTCTTGCCATTAATTGTCCTTCTTTAGCAATTTTTCTTGCTTCTTCATCATTTTCCTGGGAAATTCAGACAAAACAAATGAATAACAGAGCAATAAGTGAGCTACTCAAAGTCTGGCTGGCGTTAGAAGTTTTATTAAATGGGCTATTCAAAACTGCAACTTTATGTGCAATTACTGGTAGACTGCAAAGGCATGCTTTAAATTGCAGATGTGCTTAAATATACTGGATTACATTCATTATCACAACCGGTATCTTAGGGCTATCAATAACTACTTTTATGAGTAACTGTACAATTTTGAAAATTCACAGTTGATTACTGCTCTACTGTTTTGTCCAAGACAAAAGCCTCTCCAAAATCATGTCCTGACATCTCCTAGACATACTCAGTTTTAAAGAAGACAAAACCACAGCTGTCATCCTGTCCTATTCAACAGAATTCACTGTCTTTTAAAAATAAGTTCTTGAATTCATGCACTTATTCTCAAAGTTTTTTGGTCTATCTTTCAGAGCTTTTAGTATTCTCCTCTGATTCTTTATGAAGAACTATGGTACTCTCAGAAGAGATTCTTCTGTATTTTTTTAACCTAACAGCACTTTGACTTAAAGCACCAATGGTGTTTTGAAACACACAATTATATCTGTTTGCTTACAAGATCCCAGTCTCTCACTCTAAGCATGTTAGAGAGTAGTCATTTTTTTGTACATTCAAACAGAACATGCAGTAACTTCTGCTCTAGTCTGGGCCTAAAAAGGCTATAGCATTAATTAAGCAGTATCTAGGAATCTGGTTGTTTCTTTCACAATTACCTTAGTCAGTATAAGAAGGCTCTGACTCACAAACTCTCCTGCACATACCTAAAATGAACTCTTAAGTATTGCCCTAAATAGAGATGGTTCCTTCAATTATGGCCTTTCCACCTTACACTTAACAAAAAATGTATTTCATTTAGTTCAGGATCTCAACAGAGTTCATGCAAAATATGTAAGTGGAAATACAAAAGAAGAGACTATTAAGATAAATTGTTTACATGTTAATTTATCACTTTGAATTTGAATTAGTAATGGAACTTACCTTAGCCCATTTTATTTTCTCTAGCAAGTCCTCTAAGTTTCTCTTAACTGGAACATAATGTTTCCAAGGTTTTAATCCAATATAAAAGTGTTCATAGTACTGGGAATCTTGCTTCAACACCAGACTGTCACCCAACAAGAGGTAGGGAAACCTGTAAGCTGCTACAGTGCCATCTACATTCACTTGGTATTTGTACTACAACATGAAAACAGAGGAAGTAGAAAAGGCAAAAAGTTTTGTATCAGAATGGGAACACTGACTGTATAAAATATTATTTTAACAGGCAGGAAGTAACCATGTTTATTAATTTTCATCTTCAAATTCGTTTTAGTGCTAAACAGGTGTAGTTTCATGGTCTTCTGGATAACATAATAGAAGAAGGATTTGCTTTCAACCCCAGACTGACAGCCAAGAACCTTTGTGTCCCATGGACTGCCTGATGGGTATTCTATTGAAGTGTCCTGGGATAGAGCAAGGGCTACACCAGGGAAGGATATAAAACTAATCGATACTTAAATTCAAACAGAGTAAATTTATTTTGACTTAAAATTACGTTATTATGTAGAATTATCTGAAACATGTATTATTATATAAAATAATCTGAAACATTATACTAAAAGTAACCATGAATGTACTGCTTTGGCAGATGTTCTTGACTGTTACAGCATTTCTAATATATCAAACTCTGGAACAGAATTTCAATTGCTATATATTACAATAGCTTTATGCAGGACTCTGTCCGCCTTACTTTTTATACCTCTGTTACAGTGGAATTTGTGTGTTAAAGTACAACAAAATCATTCATTTATTTTTCTGTCTTGTTACTGTAAGGACTCTTTCTGACATCCATACTGTACTTTCAAATTGTGTCCATTACTTTTGTATTTACCCCAAATGAAAGAAAACCTGATGGTGAGAAATCCAATTTCTCATTCTATTCAAAAACAAAAACAAGACAAGATATCTCCCTACAGGTCTTTCTTGGCTTTCTGTAGAAGTGTGTCACACTAGGACAATGATTACAGGTGGTTTATCCACCCTGCATGGACCAGTGCTCCCAGTGCAGCATAATTGTTTTGTTTACTGAATAGAATTAACACAAGTAAGCCTTGTCTTTTCAGTTGGTAAGAACTCGACAGCAAAATTAATCCAAAACTGTAATTTGCTTGCTACCTTAAAGAAGTCAAAGAAGCCCATCAGCTGAGCCTTCCCCAGCTCTTTTTCTCTTTCTCTGAAGAAGAAATATCCTGTTATTCCAGCATCTAGTAGTTCTGGATTTTCCTTGGATAACTTGACAAGATGTAAGCGTTCTTCTCGGCTGTCTCGACCTCTAAACAAAGCTCGCTCAGTTTTGTTTTCCCACAAGGGGCCTATGAGCATGGAGTGATAAGGTAAAAGCAAACAGCAGTGAAATGTTCATGATACATTTAGTGCACATAAGGAACTTGGTCTGACAGTAGCATTACACTCACAGACATGGCAAAACAGTCATAGCTTCCCAGAGTAAATCCATAATCATGTATTAATCACAGGGTTAAACTCCCAATTCTGGTTGGAATTTTGGGATGAGAAACTGAGCCACTTATAAAAGGAAAATCAGAGAATTGCTTTTCCACTCAACAATTTTGTAGCTTTATAATTTCAACTATCTTGAAAGCTACATAAGGGATTATAGTAAAACATGTAAGGAAAATAATAATAATTAAAGTAATTCTCCATCCATAAAGCCTGCCACAATAACCAAATTTCTTTAGTAAAATCCATTCCTGTTACCCAGCAATTTATTTAGGTCCTTGAGGGAACACTTAACGATGCCTTTAAAAAGACAATAAATAGCTCTGTTGTGTCCTCTAGATACTTACAAAGAGCCTGAAAGACTTAATCTCTGCTTACTGCCTGCTCTTAAAAACATTTAATATGTCCTTCCTCACCTCTCTGCTGAAGATTTCCCTAAAGGACCCACTACGTGGAGTAGTCTCTGATTGTCTCCTAATTGGAAAAGCAGCTGTACTGAATCAGTAAACACACAATGCCTCTAACTGATCATTTAATTTAAAAACTAATAACGAAGAGAGAAACTGAGAACTAATTAAATAAAAAGAAGTAACTTCTTAATCAAGTTTTATTCCTTAGGTGTTGCTTACGCCATTTGTTTGATCCCTAAGTATTCATTAATTTCCTGGAGGGAGGAAGACACCTGTCAATAGCTGACTCTTCTTTCAAAGCCAGAAAAACAATTCAGAAGATCCCACTCTGAGGTGATTTTTTATACAGACAATGTTTTTTCATTTGAAAGAGGCCACCGTACAGTAGCAGCTTATTTCTTTCAGGATTCAAATCCGTTTTGTGCAAACAGAACACTGGGCCACAACACAGACAGAAAAAGGATTATTATTTGATTGGAGGGAACATATTTGACTCCTTTACTGAGGAGAAAGGCTTTTGAATTATATTTAGTTTTCCTCTGCCAGATCACAGTAGGTATCTTCCTCATACCTTTAAGTTAAAATTCACCATTATTGCAAACTGGACTTCTTAAATTTTAGTTCAAAATTATACACCTCCTTAGTGACAGTGCTGAAAAGTGTTCACTATCTGTGAAGACTAAGATGCTTGTATTAAGAGGTCTCCTAGGGCACTTTGAACTGAAGTTTTTAAAGCATTATTTGAATGCAACTTGCTTCTTTGATGGAAATCACAAACTCTTTTTGAATCCACGATCTCTAATTTACCGGTATTTCCCTGAATGGAAAGGAGATCGTTTGTGACTCCACGCAGTGTTTCCAGAGTTGAGTGGGTGACATCATAGGTTGGAAGGACGATATCTCTGGAATCCACAGAGCCACACCAGGAGATGACAGGTATGGGACCAGGTGTATCATTAGCTTTCCGATGCTCCACTGGCCAGTCTCCAACATTAAGATAAAACTCCACATCAGGAAGACGAACCTGTATAAAGAGAAGATGATAACACAGAGAGAAGCTGTTTGTCACACTTACACACATTCCTCAGTTCTCTCATGTCATGCAGATTCAGTAAACCTCCCGGATAGTTCATAGATTTTGCTGTGCTTAAGGTATGAATTCCAAGTTTCTGCCCTACAAGTGAATATGAAAGGAACAGCCAGAGGCCAGGAAACCGCCTGCAGTGGGGCCTTAGCTCCTGCAGCTTTCCCAGCATTTTCATTACTATCAAGGCCAGCCCCTGCATGTTACCCCTAAGACACACTGTAGTCTTCATGGAAAAACAAAAGTCAAATCCTACTTCAGGAATTACGAATCTGAAGATACAACAACCAATGCCGTAGTGCTGTATTTAAATACGTTTAGCCTGGAAAAGATATGACTGAGAGGGGATCTTATCAATGCTTACAAATACCTTAAGGGTGTCAAGAGGATGGAGCCAGGTGCTTTCCCGTGGTGCCCAGCAATAGGACAAAGGAAACAGGCACATACTTAAACAAAGTTCCATCTGAATATGAGGAAAAACTTCCTTACTGTGAGGATGACAGAGCTATGGAACAGACTGCCCAGACAGGCTGTGGATATTCAAAACCCACCTGGAGGTGATCCTGTGCAACCTGTTCTGGGTGAACCTGCTTTGGCAAGAGGGGTTGGACTAGATGCTCTCCAGAGATCCCTTCCCACCCCAACCATTCCATGATTCTGTGATACTGCCTAAATAGTCTTACACGATGGGAACTGATACCTTTCTTGCCAGTGACAGGAACATTTCATCGGAGAACATCTTGAAGTCTGTGTACTTGCCTAAGGAGCGGCGGTAGACGCGATTATCAAGAACAGTGTAATGAACAATAGCACCTCTTGTCTGGCTGAACTTCGCTGGGATCTCCTGCAGCATCCGCTGAAGGTCAATGGTGGGAAAAGAAAGGAAGTCTTTTGTAATCTGAGGTTCTTGGGATGGACAAGACATAACGTCCTGCCACACCTCGGGGTCTTCTTCAGGACAGTCACAATATTCATGATAAACTGGTTCTGTGGAAAACAAAGCACCCAAAGTCTGTATCTCTGATTCCACAGCAATCAGAATTTAGACATTACAGTAGCTTGGAATTTTTTATTCCATGTTTTCTAAAATTTTCCTGGGAAATCTTCTTTCCTATAATTTAGCAGTGTAACTGAGAAGACAGAAACATTCTTCCCTTTTCAGAAAAACTAGACTTTGCTTTATCAGAGTAAAAATTAATCTGCTAAATGAAGCTCCATTACTGTGAACCTACCAAGCACATGAGGGATTCAGAACTGTTCTAGCTGTCCACAGCCAGCACAGTGCAGGTATTGCAGTTTCAAATACAGCCTAATTCAGAACTTTGATACACTACATTGAACCAAAAAATATCCTTACCTTTCAAAATATAAGGTGATTGAGCCACATGCTGATCTCCATAAAGTATCTCAATTTTTAAGCCTTTTGTGACACTTCCATACATCCGGTACCGCATCAGAAATGTACCATCATTTCTATCCAAAGGCCGAGGGGTGTAAATTCTGGTGACTTCTTTTGGAGAAAGTGCTTTAATTACCACTTTAAACTGTGTTTCTCCTGGAAAGAGGAAAATAAAACCAGATAAAAGCACTTTAATTTATTAGAATCACATCTATTGAATAACAGTGAAAGCAAACTCTACTGGATTAAGACCAAGGAATTTAATTTATTTTTTCACTAATTTTTTTTTAATTATACCAAGTTGGTAAAATTCATTTCCAGTGATGAAATAACATCCTACCCTATTTTCTTGATCATCACATACCTCTAAAAGGAAAACCTGTAGGTGGAGACAAAAAGTTAAATATTTGGTTAGAAAATAGAAGGAAAGCTTAACAGTATTTTGAAGCTAAGATTAGATTTAATGCTAAGTTTTCATGTTAGTGCTCTAGGAACAATAATTTCCTCTAGAGTAAGAAAGGCAGGAAACCAAGTTAAAATAACAGGAGAAAAGAATACTTGCCAGCTTGTGGAAAGGCAGTTGCAGCATGCAGGAGTCACATACAAATTGTTCAGCTTTGGGCTGCTGCTGACTGTCTTGCACATTTAAAGTCCCAGCTACTGAAAAGCAGGGATAAGAAAATGACAGTGGAGATGTTCCCTGGACATCTGTCTGACCTGTGCTTAAAGACCACCAGCATTTCACCATTAATGCACTATGATTTATTACCTGGATATGGAACAATTTATGCACAACACGAGTACGCATAAACATAAATCTGTTATATTCCTTTAATTCTAGCACAAGTGGTTATTGTCAACTTTATTCTTAAAAAAAAAGAGGGGAAAAAATTATTCGCAAAGTATTACAATCTAAGTATTGTGAATGAAACAAACACAATGAATGTTATCATCAGCTAGTATACAGAAATTAATGAAAACTGAAAACATCCAGCTAAAATCAAGATGTTACTAAAATTTGAATGTGTCCCAAAAGCACTAAAAGATTGAGATGTTACAGTTAATTCTGCACTTTGCATCCACAGATAAATGCACTGATGTGGTAAGTACCAGTCTTTTAATGATCAACCATGTCTTCCTTAGAGCACTGGATCTTGAAATAGGATTCAAATCTACTACTGTGAAAGAGTCTCCAGATTAAATGACTCTCCTGAAGGAATGAACATTTCTGCCTCTAAATGTCACTGCTAGTTACAACCACCATTTTTAATTTCCTTAAAAGCAGCTGACTTTAACCTAGTATCCACTCCCTATGACTATCACCCAGTATTATTTGGATGCATAAGCCTTCAAATCCAGAGCATGTCATGAGGCAGGATCACAGAGAAAGTAGTTTTCTGTTCGTATCATGTCTCTGTCTCTTTCTACCCATTTTATTAAACAGCATTTTCACTGGGTATAGAGATTTCCCACCAGAGAAAATGAAGTTTTCAGTTGTCATTGAAATGAGCGAATATTGAGAAATCACAAGTCAATTACTACTGAATTTGATCTCATTGTCCTCACCTACAGGAAATAACTACATGGTGTTTTTCCCTGCTGGTTATGTACATACTGCTCTAGACATGAGGAGCTCTGGGTCTGCCCAAAGGACACGTTAGTTTTAGCTGGTGCCACTTTAGATGCAGGAATCATTTAATAAGGGAAGTGACTGATAACAAAGCTCTCTGGGAAAAAGTTAACTCCACTTAAAAGGAGGGGGAGGAAAAAGGAGACAATGTTTAATATAAGTAAAAATGATCCACTGGAGGCAACAGGATTTTTGTTTACGATTTACAACATTCATTGTGTAACAGGCCAAGGCCTCTAAGTACTACTGCAGTATTAATTTTAACAGCTTTTTCCTGATTTCTGATTTTTTTTATTAATTGGATGAAGCCACCATGGTACTTTCACTCATGTTGTTTTGTTTCTCTCAATCCAAAGGAATTATAAAAGAAAAATGTGACCTTGTTGAATGAGCAGCACTAATACTTCTCTGCTACCCTGAAAACATGTCTGAGACAGCATTGTAAGTACAAAATAATTTCCCAGTGCTGAAGAGAGACTAAAATACAGACACAGTCAAAATGGGATACTTCAAGGAATCCAGATAAAGACACTTGGCTTTATGCACCTTTTTTCCTTGTACAGCTTGCAAAAGAGGTACTCCATGCATGGACGAACAAGTGAAGAAATGTAGGGAAAAGAGAGAAAAGGTAACAGGATATTGTTTTAGGCAAATTGCTAGAGAAGGACTAAAACCTATTCACCATATTTCCAACATGTATGCAGAAGAGAAATTTAAAAATCTGAAGATTTCTGTTCTTCAACTGTTTTACTGCAACCATTGCTGGTTATTTTCGCAGATGGACATTACAAAATTAGGGAGTCAATAAAGAGACATATGAATTATGAGCATATACTTTCAGAGAGTCAGATGCAAGAACACATATCCAGGAACAAACAAACACAGGTAGGAAGTTGTGTGTGACTATCACAAAAGCCCAGGCATCACGGTCAACCAAAGACCTGAAGGGAGGTCCTACAGTGCCCAGGTATGAAGGTGAGTGTAACCAAGATGTACTAACTCTGTTCAGCAGCACTGGAATGAGAGCTGGAAGAAGCATGCCCTGCTCCTTGAAAGCATTTGGTAAAACCTGCAAGAATACCTGGGAGGCCTTAAAAACATTTGTTAGCAGAGTATGTAGATCATCAGTCTCTGGGTTGAAATTACACTGTGATGTGCAATGGTGCATGTCAGTTCTGGTGAACAGACTTGACATTCAGAAAACAAATGTGGATTTAAAATCTACTGATTATGCTATACAAGTTTCATAATGGATCCCAGTAAGTACTACCCTGTTTGACTGAAATTCTAATGCACACAAAACACAGTTTAATAGATTTGGACAAATCTTAAAAATATTAAACCTTAACTGCAGGTCTTTTGCTCTGATCAGTGTTCCTGTTTTGCAGCGGAGGTGATAACGCAGATTTTTTGCTATCCCAACAGTGACATTTTGAGATGCATTTAGTTTATACAGGAGAGCTGTGCCTGAATAAATATTAATTGCAATTTTTGATGACATTTTACGGATAGGATTTGAACACTTAAAATCATTTGAGAAGGGAAGTTTACAGCCAGGGTGTACATGAATACATGAAACAGTGCTCATGCAATGGAATGCCATCAACTCTACCGCTAAATTTTTAAAGGATCCTTGGCACTCTCCTGAATAATTCTTGGCATGGGTCAGCAGTTAGCACAGGTGGAGCCAGCAGCTCTTCCCTGTCGGCGGCACGCATGCTCCATCTGCGACTGGAGGCCACAGCAGGTCATGGTATGAATGGAGATCATTCCATGCCAGATGGCATTGGGACCTGGAAACTTTCCTGGGACACTGAATTTATTAACATAACTACTAACACACACAAACACACTAAGATCAACACTAGGTTCTCAGTACCCATGTCCTACCAGTTTATCTTGCAGGATTTAAACTAGCATGAGAATCCAGTTGAACTTCACACCTTTTCACCTTTAGCAACCCGTTGTTTGAACCCAAGGCTCTCCCTGAGCAGCTGGTATCAGCCTCCCTTCACTGGCAGTGAGCGTGCAGTCACATCCTTCACTGCAGTTACAAAACTGTGCTGACACCCAGCACCCAGCTGTAACAGCAGATGGAGAAAGTCCAGACCTGAAGTACTCACGGTTCTGTCAGACTTAAGACAGACCCTGTATAATGTATGCCTACTCTTCGATTTTGCAAGCAGCAGCTTTCTAACTACAAGATATGAAGAGCCTGTGCATACTTGGTAGATGCCCTCTCAGGCATCTATGAACAGTAAATAAATAATACAGAGCAAAATAAGTAGCTTTTACCCAGCACAGGATTTCACCTCAGGGTTATCTTCCTTACGGAATCCGTGACATAAAAGTTATTTTTATTCTAAATTTAAACTATAATATACAGACTGTAGGGAGTTAACTTGCAGCAGCAAACAGCTGACTCGTAGCAAACCGCTGGCCTGCGAGAACAAACCCAATTCCCACCCTCAGGAGAAGCGTCATGGGATGCTTTGTGCTTGTGCTGAGTAAACAACAGATGAAAATGACTCCCTAACGGAGCAGCAGTATGATAACAGAGCCCAGAGGGCTCTGCTGACCGAGACAAAGATTTTAAGCAACTGGTGTGTGTGCGGCATTAAAGATAATTGCGTTACCACTTCCCAGCAGGGTCCTGGGATTTTACATCCGCTAGCTTCAGGAGCACTGGTTCATTCTGAGCTTGCTGGTTCGCTGCCGTAAATTCCATACTGCTGGAGTAGGCTACGGCAGAGAGCTCTGCGGAAGAGACGCTGGGCAGCACCAGAAAGGAGGGGTCTGACCATGTGCTCCGCTCGCCATCGGACCTGCGTGTCCCGGGCGGTGCGGGACCGGGCGTGGGGACTGGCCGGGGCCAGCAACAGCACAGAGACCGCACCAAACGGGGGAAGAAAGGAGGGAAGCAAGGAGGAGAGAAAGAGGGGAAGGGGCGGGCTGCTCGGGCCAGCTCCTGCGGTGAACTCGCAGCCCCGGGCAGGGTCTCCATGCCGCGTCCCTGCCCGCCCCCGAGGACACGCACGGTACCTGGCGGGGAGCGGGAGAAGTTGCGTCCGGCCGTGCTGACCGCCTGGATGTAGAAGTACCGCACGGGCAGGGTGAGCCCCGCCTGCAGCCCGGGGCCCCAC